>JAGIQG010000014.1:81750011-82155065 GCA_024679065.1 Sphyrna mokarran | reverse complement strand
TAATTTAAAGTTATGTCCCCTCGTGTTGATCATCACCATCCGAGGAAAAAGGCTCTCACTATCCACCCTATCCAATCCCTTGATCATCTTATACGCCTCAATTAGGTCACCGCGTAACCTTCTTCTCTCTAATGAAAATAACCTCAGGTCCCTCAGCCTTTCCTTATAAGGCCTTCCCACCATACCAGGCAACATCCTGGTAAACCTCCTCTGCACCCTTTCCAATGATTCCACATCTTTCTTATAATGCGGCGACCAGAACTGTACGCAATACTCCAAGTGCGGCCGCACCAGAGTTTTGTACAGTTGTAACATAACCTCACGGCTCCGAAATTCAATCCCACTACCAATAAAAGCTAACACACCGTACGCCTTCTTAACAACTTTATCAACCTGGCTGCCAACTTTCAAAGAGCTATGTACTTGTACCCCAAGATCCCTCTGCTCGACAACGCTATTAAGGGTCCTTCCATTAGCCCTATATTTCATATGCCTGTTATTCCTACCAAAGTGAATCACCTCACACTTATCCGTATTGAATTCCATTTGCTACCTCACGGCCCAGCTCTGCAACCTATCTATGTCCCTCTGCAAACTGTAACATCTATCCTCGCTATCTACAACTCCCCCCACTTTGGTATCGTCAGCAAATTTACTAATCCAACCCTCTACACCCTCATCTAGGTCATTTATAAAAATGACAAACAGCAGTGGCCCCAAAACAGATCCTTGAGGTACACCACTTGTAAATGCACTCCAGGTTGAATATTTCCCATCAACCACCACCCTCTGTCTTCTATCAGCTAGCCAATTCCTAATCCAAACTGCTAAATCACCTTCAATCCCATGCATCTGCACTTTCTGCAGTAGCCTAAAATGTTAGGCCTGTTAAATTCTACGAAGATAGACAAGTCACCGGGACTGGATGGGATGTACCCAAGGTTATTGTGGGAGGTGAGGGAAGTGGTTGCAGAGCCCTTGGCAATGATCTTTGCGTCGTCCATGGAAACGGGAAAGGTTCCGGAGGATTGCGGATGTGGTTCCTATCTTTAAGAAAGGGAACAGGGATATAGAACATAGAACATAGAACATTACAGCACAGAACAGGCCCTTCGGCCTTCGATGTTGCGCCGACCAATATAAAAAGCAATGCCCCTCCAAACTAAACCATTCCCTTCGCTTCCATATACTTATCAACTAACCTCTTAAACGCCACCAAACTTGGCGCATCCACAACTGCTGCAGGCAGGGCATTCCACTCCCGAACCACCCTTTGGGTAAAGAACTACCTCTGATATCCGTCCTATAACTATCACCCCTTAATTTAAAGCTGTGTCCCCTCGTGCTAGCTTTTTCCATCCTAGGAAAAAGGCTATCACTGTCCACCCTATCTAAACCTCTACTCATCTTATATGTTTCGATCAGGTCCCCTCTTAGCCTCCTCCTTTCTAACGAAACAACCTCAAATCCCTCAGCCTCTCCTCATAAGACCTGCCCTCCATACCAGGCAACATCCTGGTAAACCTCCTCTGTACCCTCTCCAATGCCTCCACATCTTTCTTATAATGTGAGGACCAGAACTGCACACAATACTCCAAGTGCGGCCGCACTAGAGTTTTGTACAGTTGCAACATGACGTTGCGGCTCCGAAATTCAAGCCCCCTACCAATAAAAGCTAAGACTCCATATGCCTTCTTAACAACCTTCTCGACTTGACTGCCTACTTTCAGGGATCTATGCACATACACACCAAGATCCCTCTGTTCATCAAGACTACTAAGAATCCTACCATTAGCCCTATACTATACACATTTATTATTTCTGCCATAGTGCATTACCTCACACTTTTCCACATTAAACTCCATTTGCCACCTCTCGGCCCAGCTCTGCAACTTGTCCAAGTCCCTCTGCAAACTATAACACGCCTCTTCACTATCTACCACTCCACCGACTTTAGTGTCATCTGCAAATTTACCAATCCATCCTTCAATACCCTCATCCAGATCATTTATAAAAATTACAAACAGCAGGGGCCCCAAAACAGACCCCTGAGGTACACCACTTGTCACCGAACTCCAAGATGAATACCTCCCATCAACCACCACCCTCTGTCTTCTATCTGCTAGCCAATTCCTAACCCAATTAGCTAAATCACCCTCTATCCCATACATCTGCATTTTCTGCAGAAAGTCCAGGACAGTCCAGGAAATTACCGACTGGTGAGTTTGACTTCAGTGGTTGGTAAGCTGATGGAGAGACTTCTGAGGGATAAGATTTATGAACATCTGGAGAAGTTTGGACTGATTAGAAATAGTCAGCATGGTTTTGTCAAGGGCAGGTCATGCCTTACGAGCCTAGTTGAGTTCTTCAAAAATGTGACTGAACACATTGACGAAGGAAGGGCGGTGGACGTAGTGTTCATGGACTTTAGTAAGGCGTTTGATAAGGTCCCCCATGCAAGGCTTCTGGAGAAGGTGAGAGGGCATGGGATCCAAGGGCCTTTGGCCTCGTGGATCCAGAATTGGCTTGCCGGCAGAAGGCAGAAAGTGGTTATGGATGGGTCTTGTTCTGCATGGGGGTCGGTAACCAGTGGAGTGCCCCAGGGATCTGTTCTGGGACCCTGGCATTTGTCATTTTCATAAATGACCTGGATGAGGAAGTGGAGGGATGCGTTAGCAAGTTCGCCGACGATACAAAGATCAGTGGTGTTGTGGATGGTCTGGAGGGATGCCAAAAGTTGCTTGCAGCAGGACATAGATAGGATGCAAGACTGGGCGGAGAAGTGGCAGATGGACTTCAATGTGGATAAATGTGTAGTGGTCCATTTTGACAGGAATAATGGGATGGAGAAGTACAATATAAAGGGTAGGAGTCTTAGCTGTGTTGTAGAGCAGAAGGATCTCAGGGTCCGGGTCCATAGGACTCTTAAATCGGCCTCGCAGGTGGAGGAAGTGGTCAAGAAGGCATGCGGTGTACTGGCCTTCATTAATCGAGGAATAGAGTTTAGGAGTCAGGAGGTAATGATGCAGCTCTATAAGACTCTTGTCAGACCCCAGTTGGAGTATTGTGCGCAGTTCTGGTCACCTCATTATAGGAAGGATGTAGAGGCTATTGAGAGGGTTCAGAGGAGATTTACAAGGATGCTGCCTGGATTGGGAGGCAGGCCTTATGAAGATAGGTTGAGGGAGCTGGGACTCTTCTCACTGGAGAGACGTAGGTTGAGAGGCGACCTGATAGAGGTTTATAAAATGTTGAGAGGAATAGATAGGGTGGACTCTCAGAGACTATTTCCCCGAGCTGAAATGGTCACTACGAGAGGACACAGATTTAAGGTGCAATGAAGCAAATACAAAGGAGATGTCAGGGGTAGGTTTTTCACTCACAGGGTGGTGAGTGAATGGAACTGACTTCCGTCGGAGGTTGTTAAGGCAAACTCACTGGTGTCTTGAGTATATGGGAAAGAATAGGACAGGGGGTTATAGATAGGTCTGTGGATTGGTAGATGTGATCGGCGCAACTCGTGGGACGAAGAGCCTTGTTGTGCTATATTGTTCTATGTTCTATACTCATCCAGAAGTCTCTTAAAAGACCCCAGTTAGTTTGCCTCAACAACCTCCGACGGAAGTCAGTTCCATTCACTCACCACCCTCTGAGTGAAAAACCTACCCCTGACATCTCCTTTGTATTTGCTCCATTGCACCTTAAATCTGTGTCCTCTCGTAGTGACCATTTCAGCTCGGGGAAATAGTCTCTGAGAGTCCACCCTATCTATTCTTCTCAACATTTTATATACCTCTATCAGGTCGCCTCTCAACCTACGTCTCACCAGTGAGAAGAGTCCCAGTTCCCTCAACCTATCTTCATAAGGCCTGCCTCCCAATACAGGCAGCATCCTTGTAAATCTCCTCTGAACCCTCTCAATAGCCTCTACATCCTTCCTACAATGAGGCGACCAGAACTGCGCACAATACTCCAACTGGCGTCTGACAAGAGTCTTATAAAGCTTCATCATTACCTCCTGACTCCTAAACTCTATTCCTCGATTAATGAAGTCCAGTACACCATACGCCTTCTTGACCACTTCCTCCACCTGCGAGGCCGATTTAAGAGTCCTATGGACCTGGACCCTGAGATCCTTCTGCTCCACAACACAGCTAAGACTCCTACCCCTTATATTGTACTCCTTCATCCCACTATTCCTGCCAAAATGGACCACTACACATTTATCTGCATTGAAATCCATCTGCCACTTCTCCGCCCAGTCTTGCATCCTGTCTATGTCCCGCTGCAAGCAACTTTTGGCATCCCTCCAGACCATCCACAACACCACTGATCTTTGTATCGTCGGCGAACTTGCTAACCCATCCCTCCACTTCCTCATCCAGGTCATTTATGAAAATGACAAACGCCAGGGTCCCAGAACAGATCCCTGGGGCACTCCACTGGTTACCGACCTCCATGCAGAACAAGACCCATCCACAACCACTCTCTGCCTTCTGACGGCAAGCCAATTCTGGATCCACGAGGCCAAAGCCCCTTGGATCCCATGCCCTCTCACCTTCTCCAGAAGCCTTGCATGGGGGACCTTATCAAACGCCTTACTAACGTCCATGTACACTACGTCCACCGCCCTTCCTTCGTCAATGTGTTCAGTCACATTTTCAAAGAACTCAACTAGGCTCGTAAGGCATGACCTGCCCTTGACAAAACCATGCTGACTATTTCTAATCAGTCCAAACGTCTCCAAATGTTCATAAATCTTATCCCTCAGAAGCCTCTCCATCAGCTTACCAACCACTGAAGTCAAACTCACCGGTCAGAAATTTCCTGGACTATCCCTGTTCCCTTTCTTAAAGATAGGAACCACATCCTCAATCCTCTGGAACCTCTCCCGTTTCCATGGACGACGCAAAGATCATCGCCAGGGGCTCTGCAACCACTTCCCTCACCTCCCTACATACTTACCAATAATACCTCTAAACCTTTGCACCTCAGGACACTAAGGACAATTTTAGCATGGCCAATTGGCCTAACCCGCACATCTTTGGACTGTGGGAGAAAACCGGAGCATCCAGAGGAAACCCTGGTAGACACAAGGAGAACGTGCAAATTCCACACAGGCAGTGACCCAAGTCAGGAATTGAACCCAGGTCGCCAGAGCTATGAAGCAGCAGTGCTAACCACTGTGCTACTGTGCCACCCCAAATATGTAGAGGAACAGGTAGTATTGAGGAAGCAGTGGGACTGCAGAATGACTTGGACAGGTTAGGAGAATGGGCAAAGAAATGGTAGATGGAATACAATGTGGCAAAGTGTGAGGTTATGAAGTTTGGTCGAAAGAATAGAGGCAGAGAATATTTTTTAAATATGGAATGGCTTCAGAAATCTGAGGCACAAAGGGACTTGGGAATCCTAGTCCAGGACTCTCTTTAGCTTAAGTGCGAGTTCAGTTGGCAGTTAGGAAAGCAAATTCAATGTTAACATTCATTTCTAGAGAATACAAGATTAGGGATGTCGTTCTGAGCGTGTATAAGACTCTGGTCAGACCCCAAGGACATGGAGGCTTTGGAGAGGTACAGAAAAGGTTCACCAGGATGTTGCCTGGTTATGGATGGTCTTAGCTACGAGGAGAAATTGGATAAACTGGAGTTGATCTCCCTGGAAAGAAGAATGAGGGGCGACCGAATAGGGATGTATAAAATTCTGAAGGGCATAGATAGGGTGAACAGTGGAAAGCTTTTTCCCAGGTCGAAGATGACAAACACAAGCGGTGACAAGTTCAAGGTGAGGGGGCCAAGGTTCAACACAGACATCAGGGGGATGTATTTTACACAAACAGGGGTGGGGGCCTGGAATGCACTGCCAAGCAAAGTGGTTGAGGCAGACCCACTGGGATCATTTAAGACTTATCTAGATAGCCATATGAACAGACTGGGAATGGAGGGATACAAACAAATGGTCTAGTTGGGTGCATGAATAGCACAGGCTTGGAGGAACGAAAGGCCTGTTCCTGTGCTGTATTGTTCTTTGTTCTCATTTGGAGTATTGTGAACAGTTTTAAGAAGGAAGGATGTACTGGCCTTGGAAAGGGTCCAGAGGAAGTTCACAAAAATGATCCCAGGAATGAAGGATTTGTTATAATGAGGAGTGGTTGAAGAGTCGGAGCCTACACTCAATGGAGTTTAGAAGGATGAGGGGGATCTAATTGAAACTTACAGAATGCCGAGAGACCCAGATACAGTGGATTTGGAGAGGATGTTTCCACTCGTGGGGAGACTGGAATTTGAGAGCACAACCTCAGGCTAAAGGGATGATCGTCTAAAACAGAGATGAGGAGGAATTACTTCAGCAAGAGGGGAGTGAATCTGTAGAACTCTTTGCCGCAGAAGGCTGTGGAGGCCAGGTCATTGAGTGTCGTTAAGACAGAGATAGATCAGTTCCTGATTAATAAGGGGATCAGTGGTTATGGGGAAAAGGCAAGAGAATGGGGTTGGGAAAAATAACAGCCGTCATTGAATGGCAGAGCAGGGTCAATGGGTCAAATTCTTCTATATCTTATGGTTTTATGTTTGCTGGGGGAGGCACGATTATTCTCCGGGGGTTGGTGGAGGGCACAGATGGATCTCTAGTGGGATGGGGGGATGGGGAGATTTGGGGGATATGGGAGGTCTGCTGCCACTCTGTGGGCAATCGGTTGGGGGGGGGGGGGTGGGTGCGGAGGGGGCAGAAGGTTGCAATCGGTCTGGGTGGGGGGAAGGGTGGGTGAATAAGGAATACATTTATGTTGTGGGTGTGGAGTGATATCTGCTTCTTGCGGCCCAAGAGCAATGTGATTGGGCCTGATTTTACTATCGTCATTCTTACTGCTGAATCTGGGAGCAATTCTGATCCAAATTTGTTTCTCATTGCATGTGTGCAGTTCAGAGCTCAAATCGTTTCGGGTGCACTAATGCCCACTCACAGCGCAATTCAGACTGGTGATTTTATTTTAAGACTGACTGTGTATCGGAGTGCTTGAGAACAGATTTCCAAGTTGGATCAGAATTGCTCCCAGATTCAGCAGTAAGAATGACGATAGTAAAATCAGGCCCAATTTGTCTAAATCACTTTAAAACCTCTTAATATCGTCCTCACCACTTACATCCAACCAAGTCTCATGTCAGCAGCTTCCACACTCGCAAACTTGGATATATTACATTCGGTTTCCTCATGGAAATTATGGATGTTCATTCTGAATATTTGGGGAACAAACTGATCCCTGGTAATCCCCCTAATCACTGCTTGCCATTTTGAAAAAAAATTCTTTTATTCCTAATCTTTGCTTTATGTTTGTTAACCAATTCACAATCCATCAGATTTACAATCCATTAGAACAGAACGATCTCAATCTCATTAGTGACAGACAGCATAGCTTTGTAAGAGGGAGGTCTTGCCTTACAAATATAGTGTGTTTTGAGGAGATGACAGAAACGGTTGATGAAGGAAGGGCAGTGGACATCGTCTATATGGATTTCAGTCAGGCGCTTGACAAAGTCCCTCATGGCAGGTTGGTTAAGAAGGTTAAGGCTCATGGGATACAAGGAGAGGTGGCTAAATGGGTAGAGAACTGGCTTGGCTGCAGGAGACAGAGGGTAGCAGTCAGGAGTCTTCTTAAGGCTGGAGGTCGGTGACCAGTGGTGTTCTGCAGGGCTCTGTACTGGGACCTTTGCTATTTGTGATATATATATAAATGATTTGGAAGAAGGTGTAACTGGTGTGATCAGCAAGTTTGTGGATGACACAAAGATGGCTGGACTAGCAGATAGTGATGAGCATTGTCTGAGAATACAGCTGGATAGAGACAGGCTGGAAAATTGGGTGGAAAAATGGCAGATGGAATTTAATCCAGATAAATGCGAGGTGATGCATTTTGGGAAAACTAATGTAGGAGGGAGCTATACAATAAATGGCAGGGCTATCAAGAATGTAGAAACACCCAGGGACCTGGGTGTACAAGTTCATAAATTTCTAAAGGTGGCAGCACAAATGAAGGAGGTGGTGAAGAAGGCATATGATATGCTTGCCTTTATAGGACAGGGTATGGGGAATGAAAACTGAAGTTTGATGTCGCAGCTGTACAGAACTTTGGTTAGGTTACATTTAGAGTAATGCGTCCAGTTCTGGTCGCCACACTACCAGAAGGATGTGGAGGCTAAAGAGAAAGTGCAGAGAAGGTTTACCAGGATGTTGCCTGGTATGAAGGGTCTTAGCTATGAGGAGAGATTGGATAAACTGGAGTTGTTCTCCCTGGGAAGATGTAAAATGAGGGAAGACCTAATACAGATGTACAAAATTATGAAGGGTATAGATAGGGTGAATAGTGGGAAGCTTTTTCCCAGGTCGGAGGTGACGATCACGAGGGGTCACAGCTCAAGGTAAGAGGATCTAGCATGAAGGAGGAACTGATGGAAATTCTCATTAGTCATGAAATTGTCTTGGAGAAATTGCTGGGATTAAAACCCGCTAAGTCCCCAGGGTGCTCTGCATCCCAGGGTACTTAACGAAATGGCCTTAGAAATAGTGGACACATTGGTGATCACTTTCTAGCATTCCAGTGGATTGGAGGCAGTTAATGTAACTCTGCTTTCTAAAAAAATAGGAAGAGAGAAAACGGAGAATTATTGATGGGTAAGCCTAATATCGGTGGTGGAAAAAATGCTGGAGTTAATTATTAAGGATGTAATAACTGAGCATTTGGAAAATGACATATGACAAAATCGGTCCATTAGCAAGGATTCACTGAAGGGAAACTGTGCTTCATAAATCTTCTGGAATTATTTGAAGGCGTGGCCAGAAGAGTGGACAAGGATGGACGTTGTGTATCTGGACTTGCAAAAGATTTTTGACAAGGTCACACATGAGATTAGCAAGCAAAGTTAAAGCTCATGATACTGGGGGTAATATACTGATATGGATAGAGAGCTGGTTGGCAGATGGGAAGCAGAGAGTGGGAATAAATGGGTCCTTTTCAGAGTGGCAGTGACCAGTGGGGTACTGCAGGGTTCAGTGCTGGGACCCCAGATATTCACAATATACATTAATGATTTGGACAGAGGAATTGAATGCAATATGTCCAGATTTGCAGGTGACAGTGAGCTGGATGGCAGTATGTGCTGTGGGGAGGATGCTGAGGTTGCAAAATGACTTGAACCAGCTGGCTAAGTAGGCAAATACTTGACAAATGTAATATAATGTGGATAAATGTGAGTTATCCATGTGGGTGGCAAAAGGAAGAAAGAAGATTCTTATCTGAACGGTGGCAGTTTAGGAAAAGGGGAAGTGCAACGTAACCTGGGTGTCATGGTGGAACAGTCACTGAAGGTTGGTATGCGGGTACAGCAGGTGATGAGGAAAGCTAACGGTATGCTGGCCTTCATAGCAAGAGGATTTGGATGTAGGAGTGAGGATGTCTTGCTGCAGTTATACAGGCCTTGGTGAGGGCACACCTAGAGTATTTTGTGCAGTTTTGGTCTCTGAGTCTGAGGAAGGATGCTAGATGGGAGGCAGGCCTTATGAAGATAGGTTGAGGGAGCTGGGTGTCTTCTCCCTGGAGAGACGAAGGTTGAGAGGCGACCTGATAGAGGTTTATAAAATGTTGAGAGGATTAGATAGAGTGGATTCTCAGAGACTATTTCCTCGGGCTGAAATGGTCGCTCTGAGAGGACACAGGTTTAAGGTGCAGGGAAGCAAGTACAGAGGAGATGCTCGGGGTAAGTTTTTCACTCAGAGGGTGGTGAGCGAATGGAATCGGCTGCCGTCGGTGGTGGCAGAGGCGAACTCGCTGGGGTCTTTTAAAAGACTTCTGGATGAGTATGTGGGAACTAATGGGATAGGGGGTTATAGATAGGTCTATGGCTTGGTAGGTATAGATGTGATCGGCACAGCTCGTGGGCCAAAGGGCCTGTTTGTGCTGTAGTGTTCTATGTTCTAACACTACAGCACAAATAGGCCCTTCGGCCCACAAGTTGAGCTGATCATATCCCTACCTACCAGGCTTGTCTATAACTCTCAATCCCATTAAATCCCACATACTCATCCAGAAGTTTCTGAAAAGACCCCAGTGAGTTTGCCTCTACCACCACCGACGGCAGCCGATTTCACTCACTCACCACCCTCTGAGTGAAAAACTTACCCCTGAATCTCCTCTCTACCTACTCCCCCAGTACCTTAAACCTTGTTTGGTTCTGTTCCCTTTCAGTTGTGACATTCTTGATTTTGAGGGGAGTCCAGCGAAGGTTCACCAGGCTGATTCCTGGAATGGCAGGACTGACGTATGAAGAGAAATGAGATCCATTGGGCTTGTACTCACTGGAATTGAGAAGAATGAGAGTGGATCCCATAGAAACATATAAATCCTGATGGGACTGGACAGGCTGGATGCAGGAAGAATGTTCCTGATGTTAGGGAAGTCCAGAACTAGGGGTCATAGTCTAAGAATAAGGGATAAGCCATTCAGCACTGAAATGAAGAAAAATATCTTCACTCAGAGAGTTGTGAACCTGTGGAATTTTCTACCACAGAAAGCTCTCGGTCCCTGTTCATTAGATAAGTTCAAGGGGGCGGTGGACATGGTCCTTGTGACTAAAGAGGTCAAAGCATACGGAGAGGAAGTGGGAGTGGGATACAGCAAGTGCCATATTGAATAATGGAGGAGGCTCAAAGGGCCTACTCCTGCACCTATTTTCTGTGTTTTTTTTGTTGTTCTGAAGCAAAAAATAATTGTGGTTATGGAGGATCAGCCATCTTAGTTCCAGGATAGTGTCTGAGGCCCAACAATCTTTAGCTGCTTCATCAATGACTTCCCTTACATCTTAAGGTCAGAAATGGGGATGATCACCGATGATTGCACAACGTTCAATGCCGTTCACAACTTCTCAGATACTGAAGCAGAGAATGTCCAAATGCAGTGAGACTTGGACAATATCCAGGCTTGAACTGGCAAGAGGAAAAGACTACCTCCAGCAAAAGAGGATCTAACCATCATTCTTAAAAAAAAAATCAGTAATATTACCTTCACTGAATCCCTCACTCTGGGGATTACCATTGAACAGATAATGTTCAAGCCATATAAATACTGACACAGGCACAGGAGGTCAGAGACGAGAAATCCTGCAGAGATTAACTCACCTCCTGATACCAGAAAAGCAGTCTAGCATCTACAATGCACAAATCAGGAGTGTGATGGAATACTTGCCTGGATGAGTACAGGTCAAACAATACTCAAGAAGCTCAACACCCCATCCAGAAATATTCACTTCCTCCACCACTAATGAACAGTGGCATCCATGTGTACCATCTACAAAATATACTGTGGAATTCTCCAAGGTTGCAAACCCATAGCTACTCCCATCTAGAAGGACAAGAGCAGCAGATACATGGGGACACCAATATCTGGAAGCCACTCACCATCCTCAGCTGGAAATATATCACACTCTTTTACTGTCGCTGGGTCAAAATCTGGAACTCCCTCTCCAACAGCGTTGTGGGCGTCCCTACACTAACCTGCTGACAGTGATTCAAGAAGGCAGCTCATTGTCATCTTTTCAAGGGCAAGAAAGGATGGTCAACAAATGCTGCACTAATTAATGAGGCCCATATCCCATGAACAAATAAACAAAACCCCATTTTTATTGACCCCAGAGTGAAGTCCACCAGGAGCCAATGTGAAAGCCAATGTGAAATGTTTGCTGCTGATCAAAGAGAAATCTGTCTTAATGATCATTTCCTTCTTCATGTAATTTGAAAATGAGGAGGGAAAGCAACATATTCCAGAAACCTGGAACTCCAGTACATTTTTAGAAACTGAAAGATTTATTAACAAGAAGATAAAATTTAAGTACAAAACATTAAAGTTACGTAGTTAAACAGTCTAACAAACATGCTCCCAAAATACTCATTTGGTTATAATATACAAGTAAATTATTTGGCAACATTTATTTTAGATTTTGAACTGTAAAGATTCAGTAATATTACCCAAGATATATATTGTTATCACTGTAATAATGGTATACCACACAACTTCAGAAACTTTCCCACTGGCTGTCCAAATGCAAGAAAATTCAGAAACAAACTGCTTTCAGGAACAGTGATCTCATTGGTTGCTTCAGATTTTGCACCTTCTCTCAGCACAGGGTTGGATTCTGGACATCTTCTCTACCCAATCCAGCTCAACACTTTTCCTGCAATTTCTTTTTCTCCTTTCAACTCCAATTCCATTGCCCTCAGTGCCTCTTTAAATTTAACTTTTCCAAATATATAAATCTTTCATATTTTCCTATTGCCTTCACTTCTGGTTCAAATAATTTTTTTTAAGTGTTCTTTGTTTACTTTGAAATCTTTGCAAGTTGCAAGAGTCCCTTAATCTCTCCTTTGAAATTTAACAGCTGAAAAATCATGTCTCAATCTACCTCGTAATGCAAATTTCTAAAAACCAAATTATTTACTTCCAAATCCAGCTCCACCACAGATGTGTCTAGCACATTTACCCTCGATTTCTTACTTCTCAAAGGCATGCTGTCTCTCTTAGCTTACATCCAGCTTAATTAAGTAATGTAAATGCACACACACAAACTCACACAGCATCCTGTTCTTATTAATTTACCAGATGTGGCCTCAACATACTGGCAAAGCCCTGATCATCAGCCCCTTCTTCCCTGATTACTGGTCTCCTCTCACTGATCACTGGCTCCTTCCACTTCTTCCCTGCCCTCCCCCACAGATAATGAACATTGCCAGAATCCCCTACTCCTCTGTCTACTTTCAGACACCCCCACATCCAAGTAAAGTCCCTCCTTTCCCATCAGTTCCCACTGAGATCTGCCACTTGATGTGGAAATGCTGGTGTTGGCCTGGGGTGAACACAGTAAGAAGTCTCACAACACCAGGTTTAAAGTCCAGGTTTATCTAGTAGTAAACACTACTAGCTTTCAGAACATAGAACATAGAACATAGAACAATACAGCACAGAACAGGCCCTTCGGCCTTCGATGTTGTACCGACCAAAATAAAAAGCAATGCCCCTCCAAAGTAAACCATCCCCTTCTCTTCCATATACTTATCAATTAACCTCTTAAACGCCACCAAACTTGGCGCATCTACAACAGCTGCAGGCAGGGCATTCCACTCCCTAATCACTCTTTGAGTAAAGAACCTACCTCTGATATCCGTCCTATAACTCATACCCCTTAATTTAAAGCTGTGTCCCCTCGTGCTAGCTTTCTCCATCCTAGGAAAAAGGCTATCACTGTCCACCCTATCTAAAGGTCACTTAGATAGTGGTCACTCTTTGACCTTTACTCAAAGAGTGATTAGGGAGTGGAATGCCCTGCCTGCAGCTGTTGTAGATGCGCCAAGTTTGGTGGCGTTTAAGAGGTTAGTTGATAAGTATATGGAAGAGAAGGGAATGGTTTAGTTTGGAGGGGCATTGCTTTTTATTTTGGTCGGCACAACATCGAAGGCCGAAGGGCCTGTTCTGTGCTGTATTGTTCTATGTAAACCTCTAATCATCTTATATGCTTCAATAAGATCCCCTCTTAGCCACCTCCTTTCTAACGAAAACAACCTCAAATCCTTCAACCTCTCTTCATAGGACCTGCCCTCCATACCAGGCAACATCCTGGTAAACCTCCTCTGTACCCTCTCCAATGCCTCCACATCTTTCTTATAATGTGGGGACCAGAACTGCACACAATACTCCAAGTGCGGCCGCACTAGAGTTTTGTACAGTTGCAACATGATGCTGCGGCTCCTAAATTCAATCCCCCTACCAATAAAAGCTAAGACTCCATATGCCTTCTTAACAACTTTATCCACTTGACTGCCCACTTTCAGGGATCTATTGACACATACACCAAGATCCTTCTGTTCCTCAACACTATTAAGAGCCCTACCATTAGCCCTATACTCTACACATTTATTGTTCCTGCCAAAGTGCATTACCTCACACTTTTCCACATTAAACTCCATTTGCCACCTCTCGGCCCAGCTCTGCAACTTGTCCAAGTCACTCTGTAAACTAAAACACCCTCTTCACTATCTACCACTCCACCAACTTTAGTATCATCTGCAAATTTACTGATCCATCCCTCAATACCCTCATCCAGATCATTTATAAAAATTACAAACAGCAGGGGCCCCAAAACAGACCCCTGAGGCACACCACTCGTCACCGAACTCCACGATGAATATCTCCCATCAACCACCACCCTCTGTCTTCTATCTGCCAGCCAATTCCTAATCCAATTAGCTAAATCACCCTCTATTCCACACATCTGCATTTTCTGTAGAAGTCTTCCATGGGCCACCTTATCAAACGCCTTACTAAAGTCCATATATACTACATCAACCGCCTTACCCCCATCCACCTCTTTGGTCACTTTCTCAAAAAACTCAATGAGGTTAGTAAGGCATGACCTACCCTTCACGAAACCATGCTGACTATCCCCAATCAATTCATTTCTCTCTAAATAACTATAAATCCTATCCCTAATAATTCTCTCCAATACCTTGCCCACAACAGAAGTAAGACTCACTGGCCTATAATTCCCAGGAAGGTCTCTCTTCCCCTTCTTAAACAATGGGACCACATTCGCTATCCTCCAGTCCTCCGGAACCACACCCGTAACCAACGAGGACCTGAAGATCAGAGCCAGAGGCTCTGCAATCTCCTCTCTTGCCTCCCAGAGAATCCTAGGGTAAATCCCGTCCGGCCCAGGGGACTTATCCAACTTCAAACCCTCGAGAATTTCTAACACATCCTCCCTATCTACTACAATACTTCCCAATTTGCAACCCTGTACCTCAGTGCTCTCCATAGCTACATTTCCAGAACATTGTTCCTTCGTCAGGTAAGTAGCGAGTTTCCTTGGAACAAGTTGATGGTGTCAATATGTGACTGGCTGGGGGGTGGGGAGCATGTTAATCATATTGAAATTTACTTAAATACAGGTAAATTATATTCATCCTCATTATGGGCATGAACTTGATGACATCACTGGCAAGGGGTGGGACAATCAAAGGTTGTGATTTCGCCTGAAGGATCTGTGAATTCCAGATTTTGAACCCTGTGGATATTCACATGGACAGCAAACGTGGTCTCAGGATCACATACCAGTGCTTTTAATTTTAAATTCTAAACATTTTGTAAAAACCTGGTTCCTTCACAGCTTTTCCAGAAGAAAAGGTGCTACCCTTGACACTCTGCAGTCGGCCGTGAACGTGGCCTCCTTTAGCTACCACTTAAACACTTGAAACATTCAACTAGGCTTAGCTGGTTCAGGGAGCGGGTCACAGGCATATTTTCAGGGTAACTAAGAGTGGACATTAAATACCAGTCTTGCTCATGATGCGGTATCCCAAAAATGAATAAATTAATTATTAAAATGTAATAATTTCAACAATAAAACAGACCTGAGAAAACTGGAACAAAATAATTAGCTCTACAATGTATTTGCATTTGAAAATCATATCAGTGGCTCAATGGTATTGTCACGAGATGAGTAATCTAGAGACCTGGGGCATTTCCCTGAGTTCCAGGTTCA
This sequence comes from Sphyrna mokarran, assembly GCA_024679065.1. Taxonomy (NCBI): domain Eukaryota; kingdom Metazoa; phylum Chordata; class Chondrichthyes; order Carcharhiniformes; family Carcharhinidae; genus Sphyrna; species Sphyrna mokarran. Next base: position 82,139,487 of record JAGIQG010000014.1, on the reverse strand, counting down.
AATCCTACCATAGAACATAGAACAATACAGCACAGAACAGGCCCTTCGGCCTTCGATGTTGTGCCGACCAAAATAAAAAGCAATGCCCTCCAAACTAAACCATTCCCTTCTCTTCCATATACTTATCAATTAACCTCTTAAACGCCACCAAACTTGGCGCATCTACAACAGCTGCAGGCAGGGCATTCCACTCCCTAATCACTCTTTGAGTAAAGAACCTACCTCTGATATCCGTCCTATAACTCATACCCCTTAATTTAAAGCTGTGTCCCCTCGTGCTAGCTTTCTCCATCCTAGGAAAAAGGCTATCACTGTCCACCCTATCTAAACCTCTAATCATCTTATATGCTTCAATAAGATCCCCTCTTAGCCGCCTCCTTTCTAACGAAAACAACCTCAAATCCTTCAACCTCTCCTCATAGGACCTGCCCTCCATACCAGGCAACATCCTGGTAAACCTCCTCTGTACCCTCTCCAATGCCTCCACATCTTTCTTATAATGTGGGGACCAGAACTGCACACAATACTCCAAGTGCGGCCGCACTAGAGTTTTGTACAGTTGCAACATGATGCTGCGGCTCCTAAATTCAATCCCCCTACCAATAAAAGCTAAGACTCCATATGCCTTCTTAACAACTTTATCCACTTGACTGCCTACTTTCAGGGATCTATTGACACATACACCAAGATCCTTCTGTTCCTCAACACTATTAAGAGCCCTACCATTAGCCCTATACTCTACACATTTATTGTTCCTGCCAAAGTGCATTACCTCACACTTTTCCACATTAAACTCCATTTGCCACCTCTCGGCCCAGCTCTGCAACTTGTCCAAGTCACTCTGTAAACTAAAACACCCCTCTTCACTATCTACCACTCCACCAACTTTAGTGTCATCTGCAAATTTACTGATCCATCCCTCAATACCCTCATCCAGATCATTTATAAAAATTACAAACAGCAGGGGCCCCAAAACAGACCCCTGAGGCACACCACTCGTCACCGAACTCCACGATGAATATCTCCCATCAACCACCACCCTCTGTCTTCTATCTGCCAGCCAATTCCTAATCCAATTAGCTAAATCACCCTCTATTCCACACATCTGCATTTTCTGTAGAAGTCTTCCATGGGCCACCTTATCAAACGCCTTACTAAAGTACCAGATGGTGAAATTTTAAAACAATAAAAATCTGGAATTCAGAATCTACCGATAACCATGAAACCATTGTCGATAGTTGATTCACTAATATTCTTTAAGGAAGGAAATCTGCTGTCATTACTTGGTCTACCATACATGAAACTTTAGATCCACAGCAATGTGGTTATTGTTCTCAGGGATGGACAATAAATACTGGACATCTACGTCGTACAAGCAAAAGAAAAACTGTTCAACAAATGAGATAGTGTCATCAAGTTACACAGACTTATTCTGTGCACATTGGTGCTGAGGTGTCAGCATGTGTGATACAGAAACATGGACAGGCAGCAGGCAGTCACTCCTACACTCTCTCTCTCTGCCATTTGGGAAAGCTTAGCAAATGCCAACTAAAGGAAACCAGACAGTATTCCAGGGATCCTGCAGAATCCAGCATCTACAAACTAACTGGTCATCTGCCAAAGTCAACTCAACTGGAATCACCCAACAGTCACAACGTATCAACATCTAAAGTCATGGAGAAACCTGGACTTTTTAAATCTGTCATGTGATCAGAACATGAATGTGTGCATTGCATTCTTTATTATTTAGAACATATTTAACAAACTCCACTCTGTCTAAACCCATAACAGTATGTGAGTCCCAATCTATATGTGGCAAATTAAAATCCCCTACTATCACAACTTTGTGTTTCTTGCAGTTGTCAGCTATCTCTCTGCTGATTTGCTGCTCCAATTCTCGCTGACTACTGGGTGGTTGAAAAAACAACCCCATTAATGTGGTCATACCCTTCCTGTTTCTCAGCTCCACCCATAGGGCTTCTGTAGACAAGCTCCCTAATCTGAATACTGCTGTAACATTTTCCCTGACCAATAATGCCATCCCCCCACCTTTTATCCCTCTGCCTCTATCATGCCTGAAACGTTGGAGCCCTGAACATCGAGCTGCCAGTCCTGCCCCTTCTGTAGCCAAGTTTCACTAATACTAACTTGAAACAGGCTTTTGAGTCAAAGAAAGAGTATTTTTTTTTTAGTTATTGAACAAAAAACTGAGGAGATATGCGGGGTCACTTTTAATATTTAAGAAAATCTTGGACGGGTTCATGGATGAGAGGGGCATGGAGGGATATGGTTCAAGTGCCATTCAGTGGCAGAAAAATGGTTCGGCAGGAACAAGAAGGGCCAAAAGGCCTGTTTCTGAGCTTTAATTTTCTGTGGTTCTATGGTTCTAAGTGTTTGCTTTGGAAAAGCAAATACATTCAGATTGGGTAAAGGTTTCTCCAAGACAAGGAATTTCTTTTAAATTGACCTTGTTGTGACCAACTGAAGGGCATTTGAATAAAGAAGTTAATTTCACCTCACCCATAGGAAATCCATTTGGAAAATTAGCAAATTCAGTGACTTTACCCATGGATCAGTTGTAACAACAGAAATATTTTGTGAAATGTATATGATCAAACCTGAATTACTCAATGATGAACGCAGCAGCCCAGACGGATGGGTGGGGCTTTGGGGAGATAGAGAAAACATGTCACATGCATCTGTGTCGACAAAATTCACTTTCTTTGCTTCGGAGAAGATGTGTGTCACTGCCTGCAGGAGTTTGGGACTATTCACTGCTGAAGAAAGTGCCTATGAGACAAAAACACCAAGATAAATCTTTCTTCAGAGCTGTTACTTGTGACAGCGGTGCAGTCTGAGAGTTCAGTGGGCATCGTGATTTTACCATTCACAAACTACAAGAGTTTTGCATGGACTCAATATCAACGTTCCTTTTAAGCAGTATAAACAGCGAGTGTCACAGCAATCCAGACTGTTCCATACAGTGCATGGAAAATAGGAGGTTCACTCATAGAACTGAGAGGGCTCATTGAAAGAGGCAGGAAGTGAGCTAGCCTCAGTTCTCAAATACCCAGTCAAGCATCACGAGCAGCTGATTTTGGATCTGAAGCAGAATTTCTGGCTGAATAACCCAGTCTTGAGCAGAGGTTCAAATTAGCAAAGTCTAAACGATCTGAAAATCTGCTTTAAAAGCACAGTGGGATTCTATCGGAAAAAAATCTTAGGAATGCAATCCAGGGTATTCTGACAGGAAATTCTGAGGACAAGTGGAAGTAACCCTAAAATCATAGCAACCAGGAATAGTTCCTCATGCCACGAGTGATAGGGATATAATGCTGGCAACTGGTGAGTCCCAGCTGAGTCCTGTGCACAGTTCTGGTCACCATATTACAGGAAAAACTCTGATCAGTGCAGAACCGAGAGGGCACATTGAAAGAGTGCAGAGGAGATGTACATTAACGATGTCAGGGCTGGAAAACTGCAGTTATGAGGAGAGAATGGAGAGATCAGTACTGCCTTCCTTAGAATAGAGGAACTGAAAGGGAAGCTTAACTGTGATGTACAGAATTTGGAGATAATAGCCAAGATAGACAGGAAAGAATTGTTTCCCCTGGCTGAGGGGGCATGGATCCAAAATGTATTTATTAGTGTCACAAGTAGGTGTACATTAACACTGTAATGAAGTTAACGTGAAAATTCCCTAGTTTCTACACTCCGACGCCTGTTCAGGTACACTGAGGGAGAATTTAGCAAGGCAATATACCCAACTCACACATCTTTAGACTGTGGGAGGAAATGAAGAATTCGGAGGAAACACATGCAGACATGGGGAGAACATGCAGACTCCACATAAACAGTGACCTAAGCTAAGAATCAAACTTGGGCCCCTGGCAAAGATAAGCAGCAGTGTTAATCACCATGCCACCATGCCACCCATGGTCGATTGGATAGTCAGAAGCTTTTTCCCAGGATGGAAGAGTCAATTATTAGAGGGCACAGGTTTAAGGTTCAAGTATCACGGTGAAAAGGAGATGTACGAGGCAAGTTTTTTTTATACAGGGTGGTGGGTGCCTGGAACTCGCTGCTGGGGGAGGTAGTGGAAGCTGATACGATACTGAGTTTTAAGGGGCATCTGGACAAATCCATGAATAGGATGGGAATAGAGAGATATAGTCCCTGGAAGGGTAGGGGATTTTAGTTCAGTCAGGCAGCATGGTCAGTGTAGGCTTGGAGGGGCCGAAGGGCCTGTTCCTGTGCTGTAACTTTTTTTGTTCTTTTGTTCTTTTAAAAGGCACAATTGAAACCGCCTCTACTACTAACTCTGCTTGTTCCAGACACTCACCACCCTGTATGTGAAAAAATTGCCCTCTGGACTCTTTTGCATCTCTCCCCTCTCATCTTAAACCTATGCTTTCTAGTTTTAGACTCCCCTACCTTTGGGAAAAGATATCAGTATTATCTATGCTCTTCACTATTTATCTATAAGATCACCCTAAACCGCCTATGCCCCAGAGAAAAAAGTCAGTCCATCCAGCTTCTCTTTATAACTCAAATCATCAAGTCCCAGTAGCATGACTCTGAAAGCTATTGGATTTTGCTACCAAATAAACCTATTGGACTTTAACCTGTTGTTGTGACACTTCTTACTGTGATATGGAGATAGGGCAGAGGGGATGGCTTGGGCGGGATATTCTTTTGGAGTAAAACATCCCTATCCCTATACTCAAAAGCTTTCATTATGAAGACCAACATACCATTTGCCTTCTTTACTGACTGCTGTACCTAAGCACTTACTTTCAGTGACTGATGCACGAGGACTCCAAAGCCTTGCTGAGTATCCACCCCTCTCAATTTACACCCATTCAAGTAATAACCTGTCTTCCTATTACTGCTACCAAAGTGGATAACCTCACATTTATCCACATTATACTGCATCTGTCATGCAGATACCCACACACTCAGCCCGTCCAAATCACGCTGAAGCATCTCTGCATCCTCCTCACAGCTCACCCTCCCACCCAACTTTGTATTATTTCCACTTTTGCAGACGATACATTCAGTTCCCTCTTCCAAATCAATGACATATAATGTGAATAGTCGGGATTCGAGAACAGATCCCTACAGAAATCCACTAGTCACTGACTGCTAATTGCAAAAAGATTCATTTATGTCATCTCTTTGCTTCCTATCTATGAACCAGCTTTCTATCCATCTCATTGTAAAGCAAATCCGTTCACTTTAAGTTATGATATACTTCGTTATGTGAGATCCTGTTGAAAAGCTTTTGAAAGTTTAAATAAAGCATATCCATCAGTTCTCCTTAGATTCAGGAAGGGATACCTTATTGTACTCATAGCCAAAGAACCGTAAGGATGGCACGATGGCACAGTGGTTAGCACTGCTGCTTCACAGCACTAGGGACTCGAGTTGGATTCCTATGTTGGGTCACTGTTTGTGTGGAGTTTGCGCATTCTCCCCATGTCTGCGTGGGTTTCCTCTGGGTATACTGGTTTCTTTCCATAGTGTGAAAAATGTGCTGGTTAGTTGCATTAACCTGAACGGGTAGTGGAATGTGGTGACTAGGAAAATTTTACATAAATTCATTGCAGTGTTAACGTAAGCCTTACTTGTGACTAATAAATAAACTTTTAACTTTAAATCACATTCACTCTATAAATCACAATATCAGAACAATTTGCTGCTGTGAATCGGTAAATGAATTATGGAGATACAGATTTTCTCCCCTGATCTAAATATGTTGACTGCCAAAGGAGATCAGGAATTTTTACCTTAATCACCTCCTCTTGGTTTGCAAATTTTGGATGATGTTGTCTGTAATTGCCGTCTCTGTATTTTAGCAGAATGAATTGCCTCCGTCTCTCTGTTGTGGCATCTGTATCCAGCTCCTCTGCTGGAGTCAGCCGTGCTGCCCAGAACTGATTTGCCTTCTCATTCCCTAACTGAATGAACAACTGTGAAAGAAATGCATTACTCAATTTAACAATAATACCACGAATGTTTTCATGGAATCATTTCTAACTCGAGATTCATTTAAGATCTAAATATGATGAGAAGTCTCACAGCACCAGGTTAAAGTCCAACAGGTTTATTTATCATGATGAAGGAGCAGTGCTCCAAAAGCTTGTGATTCCAAATAAACAATTCTTTACTCAAAGAGTGATTAGGGAGTGGAATGCCCTGCCTGCAGCTGTTGTAGATGCGCCAAGTTTGGTGGCGTTTAAGAGGTTAATTGATAAGGATATGGAAGAGAAGGGAATGGTTTAGTTTGGAGGGGCATTGCTTTTATTTTGGTCGGCACAACATCGAAGGCCGAAGGGCCTGTTCTGTGCTGTATTGTTCTATGTTCTATGTTCTAAACCTGTTGGATTTTAACCTGGTATTGTGAGACATCCTGCTGTGCTTTCCCCAGTCCTCACAATAGGAAGTCTGACAACACCAGGTTTAAGTCCAACCGATTTATTTGATAGTAAACTCACAAGCTGTCGAGGTGTTTCGACACTGGAGACAATATACATTTCTTTAACCTGTGCTCAGTGCTCCGCCAATCACACTGTCGGCCACTTTAAGACTTAAGTAGCAGGTTAGGTGTAAAGATTCGCATTCTAATCAGTAATCTGTAAACTGTCTGTGTTGTTATATATGCTGTTTGAGACCAGAACACCTCATTCATCTGACGAAGAGGTCGGATGTTAAGAAAGAGGTGATGTTGAAACTGTTAAATTCCATCAAGGTAGATAAGTCACCGGGTCCGGATGGGATGTACCCCAGGTTACTGTGGGAGGTGAGGGTAGTGATTGAAGAGCCGCTGGCAATGATCTTTGTGTTGTCAATGGAGACGCAAGAGGTTCCGGAAGATTGGAGGATTGCGGATGTGGTGCCTGTTTTCAAGAAGGGGAACAGGGATAGCCCGGGCAATTACTGACCTGTGAATCTCACCTCAAGTGGTCAGTAAGTTGATGGAGAGGATTCTGAGAGATAGGATTTATGAGCATTTAGAGAAATTCAATATGATCAGAAATAGTCAACACGGCTTTGTTAAGGGCAGATCGTGCCTTACGAGCCTAGTTGAATTCTTTGAAAATGTGACTGAACACATTGACGAAGGAAGAGCAGTGGATGTGGTGTACATGGACTTCAGCAAGGCATTTGACAAGGTCCCACATGCAAGACTTCTTGAGAAGGTGAGAGGCCATGGGATCCAAGGGGCTTTGGCCTTGTGGATCCAGAACTGGCTTGCATGCAGAAGGCAGAGGGTGGTTGTGGATGGCTCTTTTTCTGCATGGAGGTCGGTCACCAGTGGAGTGCCCCAGGGATCTGTTCTAGGACCCTTGCTGTTTGTCATTTTCATAAATGACCTGGATGAGGAAGTGGAGGGATGGGTTAGTAAGTTCGCCGACGATTCGAATGGTGGTGGTGTTGTGGATAGTCTGGAGGGATGTCTGAAGTTGTAGCGAGACATAGGTAGGATGCAAGACTGGGCGGAGAAGTGGCAGATGGACTTCAACGCTGATAAATGTGTGGTGGTCCATTTTGGCAGGACCAATGAGATGAAGCAGTATAATATCAAGGGTAGGAGTCTTGGCAGTGTTGAGGAGCAGAAGGATTTTGGGGTTCAGGTCCATAGGTCTCTTAAATCTGCCCCGCAAGTGGAGGATGTGGTCAAGAAGGCATATGGTGTACTGGCCTTTATTAATAGAGGAATTGAGTTTAGGAGTTGGGAGGTAATGCTGCAACTTTATAAGACCCTTGTCAGACCCCAATTGGAGTACTGTGCACAGTTCTGGTCGCCTCACTATAGGAAGGATGTAGAAGCTATTGAGAGGGTGCAGAGGAAATTTACAAGGATGTTGCCTGGATTGGGGGGCATGCCTTATGAAAATAGGTTGAGAGAGCTAGGTCCCTTCTCCCTGGAGAGACGTAGGTTGAGAGGCGACCTGATAGAGGTTTATAAGATGTTGAGAGGAATAGATAGGATGGACTCTCAGAGGCTATTTCCCAGGGTTGAAATGGTCGCTACAAGAGGACACTGGTTTAAGGTGCAGGGAAGCAAATACAGAGGAGATGTTAGGGGTAAGTTTTTCACTCAGAGGGTGGTGAATGAATGGAATCGGTTGCCGTCAGTGGTGGTAGAGGCGAACTCGCTGGGGTCTTTTAAGAGACTTCTGGATCAGTACATGGGATTTAATGGGATTGGGAGTTACAGAAAATTCTATGGCCTGGTAAGTATAGATATGATCGGCACAACTTGTGGGCTGAAGGGCTTGTTTGTGCTGTAGTGTTCTATGTTCTAAAAGCTTGTGAGTTTATCATCAAATAAATCGGTTGGACTTAAACCTGGTGTTGTCAGACTTCTTACTGTGTTTATCCCAGTCCAACAGCAGCATCTCTACATCATAAGTACATGATACTTTGTTTTGAAATCCTGTGCATGTGTGTGTGAGAGAGAGTGTGTATGTCAGTGTGAGAAAGTGCGTGTGCGTGAATGGCGAGTGACAGAGAATGACAGAGTGAATGTGTGTATGTCAGTGTGTGCTGTGTGTGTGAGAGTGGTGTGAGTGAATGTATGTGTGTGAGAGTATATGTGTGAACCTATAGAATGTAGAACATTACAGCGCAGTGCAGGCCCTTCGGCCCTCGATGTTGCACCGACCAGTGGAAAGAATCTAATGACACTCTAACCTAAACTATTCCAATATTATCCACATGTCTATCCAAAGACTATTTGAATGCCCTTAAACTTGGCGAGTCCACAACTGCTGCAGGCAGGGCATTCCACGCCCTTACTACCCTCTGAGTAAAGATCCCACCTCTGACATCCATCCTGTAATGATCACCGCTCAATTTAAAGCTATGTCTCCTCGTGTTATCCATCTCCATCCGCGGAAAAAGGCTCTCAGTGTTCTCCCTATCAAACCTTCTGATTATCTTGTCTGCCTCAATTAGGTCACCTCTTAACCTTCTTCTCTCTAATGAAAACAACCTCAAGTCCCTCAGCCTTGCCTCATTCTGGCCTTCATTCATCGAGGGATTGAGTTCAGGAGTCAGGAGGTAATGCTGCAGCTTTATAGGACCCTTGTCAGACCACACTTGGAGTACTGTGCGCAGTTCTGGTCGCCTCACTATAGGAAGGACGTGGAAGATATTGAAAGGGTGCAGAGGAGATTTACAAGGATGTTGCCTGGATTGGGAGGCATGCCTTATGAAGACAGGTTGAGGGAGATGGGACTGTTCTCCCTGGAGAGACGAAGGTTGAGAGGCGACCTGATAGAGGTTTACAAGATGTTGAGAGGATTAGATAGGGTGGACTGTCAGAGACTATTTCCCAGGGCTGAAATGGTCGCGATGAGAAGGCACAGATTTAAGGTGCAGGGAAGCAAGTACAGAGGGGATGCTAGGGGAAAGTTTTTCACTCAGAGGGTGGTGAGTGAATGGAATCGGCTGCCGTCGGTGGTGGTCGAGGAGAACTCGCTGGGGTCTTTTAAAAGACTTCTGGATGAGTATATGGGATCCAATGGGATTTGGGGTTATAGATAGGTCTATGGCTGGGTAGGTTTTGATGTGTTCAGCACAACTTGTGGGCCGAAGGGCCTGTTTGTGCTGTAGTGTTCTATGTTCTATAAGATCTTCCCACCATACCAGGCAACATCCTGGTAAACCTTCTCTGCACCCTTTCCAATGCTTGCCCATCCTTCGTAAAATGCAGCAACCAGTTGATCAATGCCCCTCATTATTTTATAGACCTCGACAAGATCACCTCTCAGCCTCCTATGCTCCAGGGAAAAAAAGTCTCAGTCTATCCAGTCTCTCCCTATAACTCAAATCATCAAGTCGCGGCAGCAGCCTAGTAAATCTTTTCTGCATTCTTTCTAGTTTAATAATGTCCTTTCTATAATAGGGCGACTAGAACTGTAGAAAGTATTCCAAGCGTGATCTTATAATGCCTTGTACAACTTCAACAAGGCATCCCAACTCCTGTATTCAATGTTCAGATTAATGAAATCAAGTACACAGAATGCCTTCTTCACGACTCTGTCCACTTGTGACTCCACTTTCAAGGAATTAAGACAGAGAGAGAGAGAGGGACAGAGGGGTGTGTGTGAGTGTGGTGCCTGTGTGTGTGTGTGTGTGTGTGTATAAAAGAGGCAGGGGGAGAGAAAAAGAGAGAGAGCTGTAAGGAAAAATACAGAGAGACTGAAAAAGAGAGACAGAGAGGGGCAGAATGAGAGAAAGAAAAAAAAATCCTTGTGATGTGATATAAACTCCCAAATTTTAATGATTTGTATTTCGAAATTCCTGTGTTCTTCTAAATTGCACTTTCCAAGTAACAACTGATCTTCCTACTTCTTGAGGACGTGACAAAAACGGTGGACAAAGGGCGAGCCGTTGATGTCGCCTACATGGATTTTAGTAAGGCGTTTGACAAAGTCCCTCATGTGAGGTTAGTTGAGAAGGTCAAGGCTAATGGGATACAAGGACAGGTAGCTAGATGGATAAGTAACTGGCTTGGTAATAGGAGACAGAGAGTAATAGTGGAAGGGTGTTTTTCTAGCTGGAGGCCGGTCACTAGTGGTGTGCCACAGGGCTCGGTACTGGAACCTCTTCTATTTGTAATATATATAAAGGACTTGGAAGAGGGAGTAAGTGGAGTGATCAGCAAGTTTGCAGACGATACAAAGATGGCTGGATTTGTGGATAGTGAGGAGCATTGTCAGGCGATGCAGCAGGACACAGATAGGCTGGTAGCTTGGGCAGACAGATGGCAGATGGAATTCAATCCTGATAAATGTGAGGTGATGCATTTCGGGAGAAAGAATGTAGGGGGGAGGTATATGACAAAGGGTAGACCTATTAAGAGTATAGAAATGCAGAGGGACCTGGGGGTGCAGGTGAACAAGTCTCTGAAGGTGACAGAGCAAGTGGAGAAAGTTGTGAAGAAAGCATATAGTATGCTAGCCTTTATAGGAAGGGGTATAGAGTACAAGAGCTGGCCTTTAATGTTGCAGTTGTATAAAAAGTTGGTTAGACCTCATTTGGAATACTGCGTCCAGTTCTGGTCGCCTTACTACCGGAAAGACGTGGAGACTCTGGAGAGAGTGCAGAGGAGGTTTACCAGGATGCTGCCTGGTATGGAAGGTCTGAGTTACAAGGAGAGATTAGGCAAATTGGGACTGTTTTCCTTAGAAAGACGTAGACTTAGAGGAAATCTAATAGAGGTGTACAAGATTATGAGGGGGATAGATAGAGTAAACAGAGTTAAGCTCTTTCCTTGAATGGACTCGAATAGCACGAGGGGGGTAAGGTATAATTTGGATGCTAGAGGGAATTTTTACACAAAGAGGGTGGTGGGGATATGGAAGTATCCCCTTACTGCCAAGTAAAGTGGTGGAGGCAGGTACTCTGGAGTTATTTAAGAAATAACTCCAGAGTTATTTCTTAAATAACTCCATGGGAGTTGTATGGGATGGAAGGCTTCTGCAGAAAATGCAGATGTATGGGATTGAGGGTGATTTAGCTAATTGGATCAGGAATTGGCTAGCAGATAGAAGACAGAGGGTGGTGGTTGATGGAAATTATTCATTATGGAGTTCGGTTACAAGTGGTGTACCTCAGGGATCTGTTTTGGGGCCCCTGCTGTTTGTAATTTTTATAAATGATCTGGATGAGGGTATTGAAGGATGGATTAGTAAATTTGCGGATGACACCAAAGTCGGAGGAGTGGTAGATAGTGAAGAGGGGTGTTCTGGTTTGCAGAGAGACTTGGACAAGTTGCAGAGCTGGGCCGAGAGGTGGCAAATGGAGATTAATGTGGAAAAGTGTGAGGTAATGCACTATGGCAGGAATAATAAATGTGTAGAGTATAGGGCTAATGGTAGGATTCTTAATAGTGTTGATGAACAGAGGGATCTTGGTGTATTTGTGCATAGATCCCTGAAAGTAGGCAGTCAAGTCGATAAGGTTGTAAGAAGGCATATGGAGTCTTAGCTTTTATTGGTAGGGGGATTGAATTTCGGAGCCGCAACGTCATGTTGCAACTGTACAAAACTCTAGTGCGGCCGCACTTGGAGTATTGTGTGCAGTGCTGGTCCCCACATTATAAGAAAGATGTGGAGGCATTGGAGAGGGTACAGAGGAGGTTTACCAGGATGTTGCCTGGTATGGAGTGCAGGTCTTATGAAGAGAGGCTGAGGGATTTGAGGTTGTTTTCGTTAGAAAGAAGGCGGCTAAGAGGAGACCTATTGAAACATATAAGATGATTAGAGGTTTAGATAGGGTGGACAGTGATAGCCTTTTTCCTAGGATGGAGAAAGCTAGCACGAGGGGACATAGCTTTAAATTAAGCGGTGGTAGTTATAGGATGGATGTCAGAGGTAGGTTCTTTACCCAGAGGGTGGTAAGGGTATGGAATGCCCTGCCAGATGCAGTTGTACATGCGCCAAGTTTGATGGCGTTTAAGAGGTTAGTAGATAAGTTTATGGATGATAAGGGAATGGTTTAGGTTAGAGGGTCATTGCTTTTTCTTAATTGGTCGGCGCAACATCGAAGGCCGAAGGGCCTGTTCTGCGCTGTAATGTTCTATGTTCTACTTAGGTGGGCACATGAACAGAATGGGAATGGAGGGGTATAGAAAACTGATTTAAAATAGGGATCATGAGCCTTGAGGGTCCCTGGGAAGTGTGTAAATAGATGATGATATTGATGTATTTGTTTTTATCCTACAGGTGCTTTGGTCCGCCTTGTTGTCTAATGAGGGGCATACACGCGATGGGTCGTGAGAGGACTGCTCTTGGATCTTTTTCAAGAGTATCCTAGTGCTTCACGTTGTTCGTGTACGCTTGACCTGGACCATTTGATGGGCAACACGACAGCTCAGTGACTATCGCTGTGCTATGCAGATACATGGATTTGGGCCTGTCTCTGTGGGAGTTTGCGCATTCTCCCCGTGCTTACGTGGGTTTTCTCCGGGTTGCTCGGTTTCCTCCCACGTCCCAAAGATGTGCTCTTAAGCTAATTGGCAAAACAAATTCTCCCTAAATTGTCTCAAATTTGTTTTTTAATCCATAGATCTATAAACATGGACAGTGATCAAGGGTAGAGATGGGAACATCGGGGTGGCGGCGTGGGCTCGTTGGACTGAAGGGCCTGTTTCCCATGCTGTTTTGTTCTTTTTTCTTTGTTCTCTGAAATGCACAACTTCACAATTATCCGTGTTGAACTTCATTTGGCAACTATTTCCTATTCTGAATGGTTATAAATGTCCTCCTATAATCCCAAAGCCTGACGCCTCCCCCTCTCCCCCCACCGAAACAATTTGGAGGCATCTCCACATTCCCAAGTTGCGTTTTTGAATCCAAAGTCCAAGTCATTAATATAAATTTGAAACAGTTGTGGCCCCAGTGCTTGGTACACCATTTCTCACCTTTTGCCTCTCTGGCTGGGAACCCTTCATTCCCCCTCTCTGCTTTCTGTCTTGAAGCTAATTACCAATATAATTGAGATACCAACAGTGGTAGACCTCTGACCTGTACAATTTCATTCGTCCATATACTCGTGTCCAATTTCAGACTTTGTACTTTGGAGATCGCTGAACCTAAACTCCGATGTTCACCTGTAAAAACAAAATAAAACTTTCTTATTTATTCATTTACGGGATGTGGGCATTGCTGTCGAGGCCAGCATTTATTGCCTATCCTAGTCGCCCTTGAGAAAGTGGTAGTGAGCTGTGTTCTCGAACCGCTACAGTCTCTGAGATGTAGGTATATCAAAACCTCAGTAAGGCAGGAAATTCCACAGTTTTGACACAGTGACGTGAAGGAACAGTCATAAATATCCAAATCAGTATGGTGACTTGGAGAGAAACGTCAAGTAGCGTGTTCCCAAGTATCTGCTGCTCGTCCTTCTAGATAGTAGCAGTCATGAATTTGGAAAATGCTGACTAAAGAATCTTGGTGAGTTCCTACAATGCATCTTGTAGATGGTACACAGGGCAGATGTATTCAACAGTGAATACATTATTCAACAGTGGCAGAAGGAATGAATATTTATGGAACGAGTAACAATTAAGTGGGCTGCTTAGTCCTGGATGATGTCAAGCTTCTTGAATGCTGTTGGAGCTATACCCATTCAGGCAAGATGGTAATCCCTCATAAATATTTAAATGATATCTGTTGTAAGACCATAATGTAAAGATGCCGGCTTTGGATTGGGGTGGTAAGAACTCAGTAAGAATTTAGCAACACCAATTTTTAATCCAACCGATTTATTTGATAGTAAAATTGCGAGCTTTCAACACTCTTGTGTCTTCCTCAGGCAAATGCAGTGTTCTGGTCGCAATTTTACTATCAAATAAATCGGTTGGATTAAAAATTGGTGTTGCTAAATTCTTACTGAGTAAGACCATAAGACATAGGAACAGAATTAGACCACTCGGCCCATTGAGATTGCTCTGCTATTCAATCATGACCGATACTTTTCTCATCCTCATTCTCCTGCCTTTTCCTCATAACCCTGATCCCCTGATTAATCAAGAACCTATCTATCTCTGTCTTAAAGACACTCAAATGATCTGGCCTCCACTGCTTTCTGTGGCAAAGAGTTCCACAGATTCAGCACTCTCTGGTTGAAGAAATTCCTTCCCACTTCTAATTTAAAGGATCATCCTTTTGGGCTAAGGTTTGTGTCCTCTGGTTCTACTTTTTCCTACTTTTTCCATCCTCTGCATGTCCACCCCATCCAGGCCTTGCAGTATCTTGTATATTTCATTAAGATACCCCCATCATCTTTCTAAACTCCAATGAGTGTAGATCCAGAGTCCTCAACTGCACCTCATACGACAAGCTCTTCATTCCTGGGATCATTCTTGTGAACCTCCTCTGGACCCTTTCCAAGACCAACACATCCTTTCTTAGATATGGGGCTAGAAACTGCTCACAATACTTCAAATGGGATCTGACCAGAGCCTTATACAGCCCCATAAGTACATTCCTGCTCTTGTATCTAGCCCTCTCGATATGAATGCTAACGTTGTATTTGTCTTCCTAACTGCTGACTGAACCTGCATGTTAATCTTAAGAGAATAGAACATAGAACACTACAGCACAAACAGGCCCTTCGGCCCACGAGTTGTGCCGATCGCATCTATATCTATCAATCCACAGACCTATCTATAACCCCCTATCCCATTCGTTTTCATTTACTCATCCAGAAGTCTTTTAAAAGGCCCCAGCGAGTTTGCCTCTACCACTTCCGACGGCAGCCGATTCCATTCACTCACCACCTTCTGAGTGAAAAACTTACCCCTAACGTCCCCTCTGTATTTGCTTCCCTGCACCTTAAATCTGTGTCCTCTCGTAGTGACCATTTCAGCTCGGGGAAATAGTCTCTGAGAATCTTGAATGATGACTCCCAAGTCCCTTTGTGTTTCTGATTTCCTAAGCACTTTCCCATTTAGAAAATAGCCTATGCCTCCACTCCTCCTTCCAAAGTCATAACCTCTTACATTTCCACATTGTATTCTATCTACTACTTCCTTGCCCACTCTCCTAACTTGTCCAAGTCATTTTGCAGCTCTCCCTGCTTCCTCAATATTACCTGTCCCTTTAATATCTTTGTATCATCTGAAAACTCTGTGTGGAATTTGCACATTCCCCTCATGTCTGTGTGGGTTTCCTCCGAGTGCTCCAGTTTCCTTCCACAGTCCAAAGTTGTGCGGGTTAAGTTGATTGGTCATGCTAAAATTGTCCCTTAGTGTCCTGGAATATGTAGGTTAGAGGGATTAGTGGGTAAATATGTAGGGATATGAGGGTAGGGCTTGGGTGAGATTATAGTTGGTGCAGACTCGATGGGCTGAAGGGCCTCTTTCTGCACTGTACAGTTCTATGATTCTTTGATTCAAACTTAGCATCAATGCCTTCAGCTCCTTCTTCCGAATTGTTAATATATATTTGGAAAAGTTATGGTCCCAGCACCGGTCCATGAAGCATACCACTGGCTGTCATCCTGAAAAGACGCCTTTATCTCCAATTGCAAAGGGATCTGGATCAATTGGTTCAGTGGGCTGACGAATGACAGATGGAGTTTAATTTAGGTAAATGCAGGATGATGCATATGGATAGATCGAACCAGAGCAGGATTTACTCATTTAATGGTAAGGTGTTGGGGAGAGTTACAGAACAAAAAGATCTAGGGGTACAGGTTCATAGCTCTTTGAAAGTGGAATCACAGATGGACAGAGTGGTGAAGATGGCATTCAGCATGCTTGATTTCATCGGTCGGAATATTGAGTACAGGAGTTGGGATGTCTTGTTGAAATTGTACAAGACATTGGTAAAGCCACACTTGGAATATTGCATGTAATTCTGGTCATCCTATTATAGAAAGGATAATATTAAACTAGAAAGAATGCAGAAAAGATTTACAAGGATACCACAGAGACTTGATGGATTGAGTTATAATGAATAGGCTGGGACTTTTTTTCTCTGGATTGGTGAAGGGGAAGTCGTGTTTAATGAATTTACTAGATTTTTATAAAGATGTAACTAGCGCAGTAGACAGAGACGAACCAGCGGATGTGGTGTTTTTAGATTTCCAGAAGGTGTTCGATAAGGTGCCTCACAAAAGGTTGCTGCGGAAGGTTAAGGTACACAGAGTGGGGGTAAAGTGTTAGCGTGGATAGAGGATTGGTTATCTAACAAGAAGCAGAGAGTTGGAATCAATGGGTGCTTTTCTAGTTCAGTAAGAGATCTGACAACACCAATTTTAAATCCAACCAATTTTTATTTATTTATTTATTGTGTGCTATTGCAGACCAGAACAGCTTATTTGCCTGAGGAAAGCTACAAAGGCCGAAAGCTAGCAAGTTTACTATCAAATAAATTGTTCGGATTTAAAATTGGCATTGTCAGACTCTTACTGAGTTTACCCCAGTCCAACACCGGCATCTCTACATCATGCTTTTCTGGTTGGCAGCTGGTGACTAGTGGAGTGTCACAGGGATCGGTGCTGGGGCCTCAACTGTTTACCATTTACATAGATGATCTGGAGGAAGGGGCTGAGTTTAAGGTAACAAAATTTGCTGATGACTCGAAGAAGAGTGGAAAAGCAAATTGCGTGGAAGGTGTGGAAAGCCCGCAGAGGGATCTGGATAGGTTGAGTGAGTGGGCGAGGACCTGGCAGATGGAATATAAAGTTAGCAAATGTGGGGTTATCCACTTTGGTAGAAATAATAGTACGAGGGATCGTTATTTAAAGGATGAAAAACTGCAGCATGCTACAATACAGAGGGACCTGGTGGTCTTGTGCATGAATCGCAAAAACCCAGTCTGCAGGTGCAGCAGGTGATCAAGAAGGCAAATGGAATGTTGGCCTTTATAGTGAGGGGGATAGAATATAAAAGCAGAGAGGTCTTGCTGCAACTGTACAGGGTACTGGTGAAGTTGCAACTGGAGTACTGTGTGCAGTTTTGGTCCCCGTATTTGCGAATGGATATACTGGCCTTGGAGGGAGCACAGAGAAGGTTCATCAGACTGATACCGGAGATGAGGAGGTTAGCTTATGAGGAGAGATTGAATAGACTGGGTCTGTACTCGTTGGAGTTTAGAAGGCTGAGGGGGGATCTTATAGAGATGTACAACATAATGAAAGGACTGGATAGGGTAGAGGTAGAGAGATTCCTCCTGCTTAGAAAGGATAGCGGAACTAGAGGGTACAGCCTCAAAATAAGGGGTGGGGGGACACACTTTAGAACAGAGTTAAGGAGGAACTTCTTCACTCAATGGGTGGTGAATCTCTGGAATTCCCTGCCCATTGAAGTGGTGGAGGCCACCTCATTGAATATGTTTGAGTCACGGTTAGATAATTCCCTTGTCTATCAGAAATCTAAGAGTTATGGGAAGAAAGCGGGAAAGTGGAACTGATTCACTTCAGATCAGCCATGATTTTATGGAATGGCGGGGCAGGTTTGAGAGGCTAGATGTCCTAGTCCTGCTCCGAGTTCTTATGTTCTCTAGTAACAGTTATTGTATCAAAGACCTCATTTCCTACCATCTCTTACCTTTAATGTTTGGTAAGGTATTTGTGTCCTCCACCATGAAGACCGACACAAAAAAATTGCACCAGCTTCTCCTTCTCAAACTGCAGGGTAAATTCTACAATATTATGTTAATATTAAAGGTTCCTTCACCTTAAGTTCCCTAATCAAGTCCGCCTCATTACATATCACCAAATCTAGAAATGTCTATTTCCTAGTTGGATCTGTCACAAGCTGCTTCAAAAAAACCATCTTGTGGAGATGCTGATGTTAGACTGGAGTAGACACACTAAGAAGTCTCACAACACCAGCTTAAAGTCCAACAGATTTATTTTGTAGAGCTGCCCCTTCATCAGGTGAGTGAACATTTGGGTTCACAAACAGAGGACATATACGCACAGATTCAATTTATAAGATAATGGTTGGAATGCAAGCCTTAACGAGTAATCAGGTCTTTACAGGTACAGATAATGCAAGTGGAGAGAGGACTAAGCTCCAATTTCAGAGATGTAAATTGTCTCAAGCGGATAGTTTGTGAGATTTTGCAAGCCCAGGAAATGTTGTGGGGGTTATAGATAGCGCGACGTGAACCCAAGATCCTGGTTGAGGCCATCCTCATGCGTGCGGAACTTGGCTATCAGTCTCTGCTCAGTGACTCTGCGCTATTGCGTGTTGTGAACGCTGCCTTGGAGAACGCTTACCCAAAGATCAGAGGCCGAATGCTCGTGACTGCTGAAGTGTCCCCAACAGGAAGAGAACACTCCAGCCTGGTGATTGACTAGCTGTGTCCATCGTAGCATCTGCATAGTCTCCCCAATGTACCATGCCTTGGGACATCATTTCTTACAACGTATTGGGTAGCTCTCATTTATCTTCCTGTTGGGGGACACTTCAGCAGTCAAGGGCATTCAGCCTCTTAGCTTTGGATAAATGTTCTCCAAAGCAGCCTTCACAACAATGACAATGCAGAATTCCCTAGCAGAGACTGACAGCCAGGTTCCGCACACATGAGGATGGTCTCAACCGGGATCTTGGGTTCACATCACACTATCTGTAGCCCCCACACAACATGACAGGGCTTGCAAAATCTCACTAACTGACATGGCTTCAGACAATTTATACCTCTTAAGCCTCTTTGCTCCCTCTCTGCTCAAATTATCTGTACCTGTAAAAAACCTGATTACCTGATAAGACTCGCATTCCAACAATTATCTTGTAAATTGAGTCTGTGTCAATGTATGCCCTGTTTGTGTACTCAACTCTTACTCACGTGATGAAGGTACAATGTTCCAAAAGCTTGTGCTACCAAATAAAACTGTTGGACTTGAAGCTGGTGTTGTGAAACTTCTTATTGTGCCAAAGAAACGATCTTATAGACATTCTACAAATTCCTTTTCTTGGGATCCACAACCTACCTGATTTTCCCAGTCCACTTCCACGTTGAAGTCCATGATTATTGTAATATTGCCTTTTTTATATGCCTTTTCTATCTCCTGATCTATTTTCTGCTCCATATCCTGATGACTGCTGGAGGGGCCTGTGCATAACTCTCATCAGGGCCTTTTTATCTTTGCGATTCCTCAACTTTACCCACAGAGATTCTATGTCTTCTGTTTCTATATTGCTTCTTGCTATCTATTTAACTTTATTTCTCACTCACAATACAACACGACTCCCTTTGCCCATCTTCCTGTCCTTTCAGTAAAATACATATCCTTGGATATTTAGTTTCCAACACTGATCTCCTTGCAACCATGTCCCTTGTGATGCCCATAATATCGTACCGGCCAATTTCAATGTGGGCAACAAGCTCATTTACTTTGTTCCATATATTGCATGCATTTAGGTCTAACACCCTCAGTCCTGCATTGACTATCTCCCTTCTCATACTTGTCACCTTGTTTGCTCTGAAGTTAAGTTCCTGCCACCTTCTATATTCTCTGTTCTGTGACATGATCTGGAAACTTTACTAACCTCCCCTGATATGTCAGTTCCAATAACCTGCACTTCCACCCTCTCCTTTAACTTTATTTTCTAATTCTCCATTAAAAAAAAAACTATTTAGTTTAGTTTAAAGCCCTATTTACAGCCTTAGTTATACAATGCACCAGGACTCTGGTCCCAGCACGATTCAGATGAAGACCATCCCATTGGAACAGGTCCCTTCTTTCCCAATACTGGTGCCAATACCCCATGAATTCAAACCCATTCCTCCCACATCAATCTTTGAGCCATATATTTTCCTCTTTAACCTTATTGACCCTGCACCAATTAGCTTGTGATTCAGGTAGTAATCCAGAGATTAAGGATAGAAGGGTGGTAGGAAATGAGGTCCTTGATGAGATTAAAGTCACGAGAGAGGTGGTGCTTGGTAGGCTAATGGGGCTGAGGGCAGATAAGTCCCCGGGACCGGATGGAATGCATCCCAAGGTTCTCAAGGAAATGGCAGAGGTGATAGCAGATGCCCTCGTAATTATCTTTCAGAATTTACTGGACTCCGGGAAAGCGCCGGAAGATTGGAAAACGGCAAATGTCATGCTGCTGTTTAAAAAAGGTAGCAGACGGAAGGCAGGGAATTATAGGCCGGTTAGTTTAACGTATGTAGTTGGAAAAATGCTTGAATCTGTTGTCAAAGCAGAAATAACAAGGCACCTGGATACAAACTGTTTGATCAAGCAGATGCAGCACAGATTCATTAAGGGGAAGTCATGCTTGACGAATTTATTGGAATTCTATGAGGAAGTGACTAGTTCGGTAGATAGAGGGGAACCGATAGATGTGGTACTGAACCACTGCAGATCAGACATGATCTTATTGAATGGCGGGGCAGGTTCGAGGGGTTGGATGGCCTACTCCTGCTCCTATTTCTTATGTTCTTATGATTATCACTTTTTCAGTTCTGCTTTTTCATTTAGTTGTTATTTGTTGTTTACATCCAAAGAGAAAATGGAAAATCACCTGCACATCTCTTACAGATAACAACACAAAGATTAATAGACGCCCAATCAGGATTCAGTGCTTTGCAGTCTGCACATATTTTGTTGGATTTGTTCGACCAGATCTTCTCAGCCACCTCATAATCGGAAAGAGTTTCAGCAATCGAGTCCTGAATTGCCTCAATCCATTCTTTCTTCTCTCGTTCAGATTCCGCTGTGAAACTGCAACATTGAAAAGCACAACACATTACAGAATCTTTTTACCAGCTCACTTCAACCTGTTTTTATCTATTTAGATTTAGTTTGATTTTGATTTCAATATGGCATATTAACTGAGCCAGACAAGATAACAAGAGTTCAGATCCTTCCAGAGATACTATTAGCTGGGCAAGTGGATGATCCTTTTATTATTAAATAAAATAAATTGTGTTATTCCATTTAAAAACCAAGGTAAATAGGGATCAAAGTGCATTCAGACAATGTGTAACTCATCAGAGATGCAGATCCCATCCATATACATGCTGGAGGGGCGGCGCTGCTAGGACGATGCTGGACCA
Organism: Sphyrna mokarran; assembly: GCA_024679065.1. Taxonomy (NCBI): domain Eukaryota; kingdom Metazoa; phylum Chordata; class Chondrichthyes; order Carcharhiniformes; family Carcharhinidae; genus Sphyrna; species Sphyrna mokarran. Next base: position 82,117,948 of record JAGIQG010000014.1, on the reverse strand, counting down.
TCATTGATTATTGATGCAAAGACTCAAACGAAGGCTCTGGGGGTTTGGATTCAAAACCCAACATGGCAGGAGTGGAATTTAATTGTAATTGGTTGCCTGAGTTGGTGGGGATGCAGAGACCCCAAACTCAATTAATATGTCACTGGATCCTTAAGTTCTGTCAGGTATAGGGCTATGGGGCAGGGTACGGAAGGTGGGATTAGAAAGGGCACCTTGGTATCCTTGTGCTGGCATAGGCAAGATGGACTTAATGACCTCCTTCTGTGCTGTAAGTTTTCTCTGGTTCTAATCGAAGCATATAAGATGATTAGAGGTTTAGATAGGGTGGACAGTGATAGCCTTTTTCCTAGGATGGAGGAAGCTAGCACGAGGGGACATAGCTTTAAATTAAGGGGTGATAGTTATAGGACGGATATCAGAGGTAGGTTCTTTACCCAGAGGGTGGTTAGGGAGTGGAATGCCCTGCCTGCGGCAGTTGTAGATGCGCCAAGTTTGGTGGCGTTTAAGAGGTTAGTTGATAAGTTTATGGAAGAGAAGGGAATGGTTTAGTTTGGAGGGTCATTGCTTTTTATAATGGTCGGCGCAACATCGAAGGCCGAAGGGCCTGTTCTGCACTGTAATGTTCTATGTTCTAAATAGAGTGAACAAAGGGGACCAGTGAATGCCCTTAGATTGCCTGAAGATATTTGATAAAGAGGAATGTAGAAACATAGAAACACAGAAACTAGAAGCAAGAGGAGGCCATTCAGCTCTTTGAACCTGCTCCATCATTCATTCTGATCACGGCTGATCATCAAATTCAAAATCCTGATCTCCCCTTTCTCCCATATCCCATGATCCCTTTAGCCCCAAGAATTATATCCAATTTCTTCTTGAAATCACACAATGATTTGCCTTAACTCCATTCTGTGGGAATGAATTCCACGGGAATGAATTCCACACATTCACCACCCTCTGTGTGAAGATATTTCTCCATTCTTCAGTTTCAAAAGGTTTACCCCTTATGCTCAACTATGACCCCTAGTTCTGGACCTTTCCACCATTGGGAACATTCTTTCTGAATCTGCCCTAACTGTTAGAATTAGAATTTTAAAAGTTTCTATGAGTTCCCCTCTCCCTCTTCTGAACTCTAGTGAACACAATCTTAAACTATTTAATCTCTCCTCATAATGACAGACCTGCTATCCCAAGAATCAGCCTGGTAAACCTTCACTGTAGTCCCTCTACAGCAAGGACATCGTTCCTCAGATAAGGACACTAAAATTGCGCACAATACTCCAGGTGTGGCCTCACCAATGCCCTATGCATTGCTAATGGTAGGGCTCTTAATAGTGTTGAGGAACAGAAGGATCTTGGTGTATGTGTCAATAGATCCCTGAAAGTAGGCAGTCAAGTGGATAAAGTTGTTAAGAAGGCTTATGGAGTCTTAGCTTTTATTGGTAGGGGGATTGAATTTAGGAGCCGCAGCATCATGTTGCAGCTGTACAAAACTCTAGTGCGGCCGCACTTGGAGTATTGTGTGCAGTTCTGGTCGCCACATTATAAGAAAGATGTGGAGGCATTGGAGAGGGTACAGAGGAGGTTTACCAGGATGTTGCCTGGTATGGAGGGCAGGTCCTATGAAGAGAGGTTGAAGGATTTGAGGTTGTTTTCGTTAGAAAGGAGGCGGCTAAGGGGGGATCTTATTGAAGCATATAAGATGATTAGAGGTTTAGATAGGGTGGACAGTGATAGCCTTTTTCCTAGGATGGAGAAAGCTAGCACGAGGGGACACAGCTTTAAATTAAGGGGTATGAGTTATAGGACGGATATCAGAGGTAGGTTCTTTACTCAAAGAGTGATTAGGGAGTGGAATGCCCTGCCTGCAGCTGTTGTAGATGCGCCAAGTTTGGTGGCGTTTAAGAGGTTAGTTGATAAGTATATGGATGAGAAGGGAATGGTTTAGTTAGGAGGGGCATTGCTTTTATTTTGGTCGGCACAACATCGAAGGCCGAAGGGCCTGTTCTGTGCTGTATTGTTCTATGTTCTATGTTCTATGTTCTATGCAATTGCAAAAAACATCCCTATTCCTATACTCAAATCCTCTTGCTATGAAGGCCAATATATCATTTGCCTTCTTTATTGCCTGCTGTATCTGCGTGCTTACTTTCAGCACAAGGACTCCAAGGTCTCACTAAGTATCCATCTCTTTCAATTTACATCCATTCAAGTAATAATCAGTCTTCCTATTATTGCTATCAAAGTGGATAACCTCACATTTATCCACATTATACTGCACCTGCCATGCAGATGCGCACACATTCACCCTGTCCAAATCATGCTGGGGTATCTCTACACCCTCCTCACAACTTACCATCCCACCCAACTTTGTATCATCCACACATTTGGAGTTAATGCATTCAGTTCCCTTTTCCAAACTATTAGTACATAACGTGAACAGTTGGGATCCTAGTACAGATCCCTGTAATACCTCAATAGTCACTGATTGCCAATCAGAAAAATACCTATTTATGTCAACTCTTTGCTTCCTGTCTGCGAACCAACTTTCTATTTATCTCAAGACATTACCTACAAACGCACGTGTTTTAACTTTATGTAATAGACCTTGTCAAAAATAAACCACATTCACTGGTTTTCCTTGGTCAACTCGACTAGTTACATCCTCAAAGAATTTAAATAGATTTGTCAAGCATAATTTCCCTTTTGTAAATCCATGTTGACTTTGTCTGATCATACCACTGCCTTCCAAATGGCCTCAGTGGGCAGTGCCAGGTTGGCACTGCCCCAGAGGCACTGCCTCCTGTCCCCGACCACCTGGGGAATCTCATTGAAGAGACATATGGTCCTATTGTTGGAGACTGTACGTGATCCTCACTGCTGAGGACTGTTTACTGGCGTGGCCACTAGGCCACTTGATCCCTGATGATGCTGAATTGGACAATTGTGTCCCAGACTCACGAGTAATATCTAAATCCACATTTTCATGGATTTAAACATTGAGATCAGCTTCACATCCTTCCCAGGTGCGATGCTGATGTTGCTGGGAATCCTGGACAGTAAGATTGTAAGTGATGAGAAATTGCGCATGAGCACAATTCTTCGCCTCTCGTACAATCTTACTGGCTCACCCAGTAACCGTCCATTAACCGCCATGATGAGAAGGTAAGATCGCCCCCAATGGGGCCACAAAAATACATAGATAGCTTCAGTGAGTCAACAAAAATCTGGCAAATGGGGTATAATGTGGTAAATGGCACTTTTCCATTTTGGTGGTAAGATAAAAAGTAATAAACATTGAGAGATTGCAGAGCTCTGAATGGAGAGGGATCTGGGTGTCCTACTGCATGAATCATAAAAGGCAAGTATGCAGGTGCAGCAAGTTATTAGGAAAATTAATCAAATGTTATTGTTTATTGTGAGAGAAATTTAAATGTAAAAACAAGAAAGTGATGCTTCAGTAATCAGGGATCTAATCAGATCACGTCTGGAATATTGTGAACAGTATTGGTCTCCTTATTTACAGAAAGGTTAAAGGGTTGTAGAGTCATAGAGGTTTACAGCATGGAAACAGGCTCTTCAGCCCAACTTGTTTTTAAACTCCTGAGCTAATCCCAATTGCCTACATTTGGCCCATATCCTTCGATACCCATCGTACCCATGTAACTCCCTAAATGCTTTTTAAAAGACAAAATTGTGCCAGCTTCTTCTACTACCTCTGGCAGCCTGTTCCAGACACTCATCACCCTCTGTGTGAGAAAACTGCCCCTCTGGACACTTGTGTATCTCTCCCGTCTCACCTTTAACCTATGCCCATTAGTTTTAAACTCTCCTACCTTTGGGGGTTAATGTTTTGGAAGCAGTTCAGTTCAGGTTTTCCAGACTAATTCCTGGAATGGTCAGGTTGTTTATGAGGACTGATTGGGAAGGCCAGGCTTGTATTCACTGGAGTTTAGAAGAGTAAGAGGTGACTTCATTGAGACCTTTAAGATGCTGAGGGGTATGGGCAAAGTGGATGTGGAGAGGATGTTTCCTCTTGTGGGAGAATCTGGAATCAGGAGTCACTGGTTAACAATAAGGGGTTGCCCATTTAAAACAGAGATGAGGTGGAATCCTTTCTCTCTGGGTAGTGAGTCTCTGGAACTTTCTTCCTGCAAAGGAAGTGGAAGCAGTGTCTTGGAATATTGTTAAGGCAGAGGTGGATAGATTCTTGGTAAGCAAATTATAAGCATTAGCAAATATGACGTTATTCACTTTAGTAGAAATAATAGTAGGAGGAATTATTATTTAAATGGTGAAAAGCTGCAGCATGCTACAGTGCAGAGGGACCTGGGGGTCCTTGTGCACGAATCGCAAAAACCCAGTCTGTAGGTGCAGCAGGTGATCAAGAAGGTGAATGGAATGTTGGCCTTTATAGCGAGGGGGATAGAATATAAAAACAGAGAGGTCTTGTTGCAACTGTAAAGGTACTGGTGAGGCCGCAGCTGGAGTACTGTGTGCAGTTTTGGTCCCGCATTTGAGAAAGGATATATTGGCCTTGGAGGGAGTGCAGGGAAGGTTCACCAGGCTGATACCAGAGATGAGGGGGTTAACTTATGAGGAGAGATTGAATAGATTGGGTCTGTACTCATTAGAGTTTAGAAGGCTGATGGGAGATCTTACAGAGACTTACAAGGTAATAGAACATAGAACATTACAGCGCAGAACAGGCCCTTCGGCCCTCGATGTTGCGCCGACCAATTAAAAAAAAGCAATGACCCTCTAACCTAAACCATTCCCTTTTCATCCATAAACTTATCTACTAATCTCTTAAACGCCACCAAACTTGGCGCATCTACAACTGACACAGGCAGGGCATTCCATACCCTTACCACCCTCTGGGTAAAGAACCTACCTCTGACATCCATCCTATAACTACCACCCCTTAATTTAAAGCTATGTCCCCTCGTGCTAGCTTTCTCCATCCTAGGAAAAAGGCTATCACTGTCCACCCTATCTAAACCTCTAATCATCTTATATGTTTCAATAAGGTCTCCTCTTAGCCGCCTTCTTTCTAACGAAAACAACCTCAAATCCCTCAGGCTCTCCTCATAAGACCTGCCCTCCATACCAGGCAACATCCTGGTAAACCTCCTCTGTACCCTCTCCAATGCCTCCACATCTTTCTTATAATGTGGGGACCAGAACTGCACACAATACTCCAAGTGCGGCCGCACTAGAGTTTTGTACAGTTGCAACATGACGTTGCGGCTCTGAAATTCAATCCCCCTACCAATAAAGGCTAAGACTCCATATGCCTTCTTAACAACCTTATCGACTTGATTGCCAACTTTCAGGGGTCTATGCACATATACACCAAGATCCCTCTGTTCTTCAACACTATTAAGAGTCCTACCATTAGCCCTATACTCTATACATTTGTTATTCCTGCCAAAGTGAATTACCTCACACTTTTCCACATTAAACTCCATTTGCCACCTCTCGGCCCAGCTCTGCAACTTGTCCAAGTCTCTCTGCAAACTATAACACCCCTCTTCACTATCTACCACTCCTCCGACTTTGGTGTCATCCGCAAATTTAGTAATCCATCCTTCTATACCCTCATCCAGATCATTTATAATGAAGGGGACGGATAGGGTAGAGATAGAAAGATTCTTCCCATTTAGAAGGGTAGCAGAACAAGAGAGCACAGCCTCAAAATAATGGGGGGAGGATGCAGTTTGGAACAGAGTTGAGGAGGAACTTCTTCACTCAAAAGGTCGTGAGTCTCCGGAATTCTCTGCCCATTGAAGTGGTGGAGCTATCTTGCTGAATATATTTAAGTCACGAGTAGATGGGTTTCTGATAGACAAGGGAATTAAGGGTGATAGGGGGGAAACGGGAAAGTGGAACTGATCTGCTTCAGATCAGCCATGATCTTATTGAATGGTGGGGCAGGCTCGAAGGGCTAGATGGCCGACTCCTGCTCCGATTTCTTATGTTCTTAAGATGGGTGAAATATTATCAGGATGGGCGGGATGCAGATTTGAGGTTACTATTAAATCAACCTTGATCTTATTAAATGTTGAAGTAGGCTCCATGGTGTTGAATGGCCCTCAGCCCCTTGTTTGCATGTTCATTTGTTAAAATCTGTTCAATTTGCAAACATATTTAAACGTGCATAATTACAACCATTCTCCAATCTTTCTACAAATTGTGCTTCAAAACTGGCTTTGTAATTTTTTTTACATTTTTTTTCTTCCTTTTTAATCTTTCTCCCCCTCATGTTTTTCTGCCCATGTTCACAAAACTGAATACAGAAGCTCAGCACAGTAACACATTCTAATTTTTGTTTGGGGCTGATCTATTGTGAAGATATTTTATCTTGAGCAGCAATAGACAAAAGACAACAAAAGTTGGGCTCTAAATATTAGCCCATAATATGATATTTTATGGAAAAAGATTGATTGTATTTTCCAATTTGACTTTAATTTCTCATAACGAGAAAAGGTTAACACTATTTCCTGTATAATCTGCACATTTAAGCTCGTCTTATAGAACATAGAACAATACAGCACAAACAGGCCCTTCGGCCCACAAGTTGCGCCAATCACATCTACCAATCCACAGACCTATCTATAACCCCCTATCCTATTCTTTTCCATATACTCATCCAGAAATCTCTTAAAAGACCCCAGTGAGTTTGCCTCAACAACCTCCGATGGCAGTCGGTTCCATTCACTCACCACCCTCTGAGTGAAAACCTGACATCTCCTTTGTATTTGCTTCCCTGCACCTTAAATCTGTGTCCTCACGTAGTGACCATTTCAGCTCAGGGAAATAGTCTCTGAGAGTCCACCCTATCTATCCCTCTCAACCTCTATCAGGTCGCCTCTCAACCTACGTCTCTCCAGTGAGAAGAGTCCCAGCTCCCTCAACCTATCTTCATAAGGCCTGCCTCCCAATCCAGGCAGCATCCTTGTAAATCTCCTCTGAACTCTCTCAATAGCCTCTACATCCTTCCTATAATGAGGCGACCAGAACTGCGCACAATACTCCAACTGGGGTCTGACAAGAGTCTTATAGAGCTGCATCATTACCTCCTGACTCCTAAACTCTATTCCTCGATTAATGAACGCCAGTACACCGTACGCCTTCTTGACCACTTCCTCCACCTGCGAGGCCGATTTAAGAGTCCTATGGACCCGGACCCCGAGATCCTTCTGCTCTACAACACAGCTAAGACTCCTACCCCTTATATTGTACTCTTTCATCCCATTATTCCTGCCAAAATGGACCACTACACATTTATCCACATTGAAGTCCATCTGCCACTTCTCCGCCCAGTCTTGCCTCCTGTCTATGTCCCGCTGCAACTTTTGGCATCCTTCCAGACCATCCACAACACCACTGATCTTTGTATCATAGAACACAGAACATTACAGCACAGAACAGGCCCTTCGGCCTTCGATGTTGCGCCGACCAATATAAAAACCAATGCCCCTCCAAACTAAACCATTCCCTTCTCTTCCATATACTTATCAACTAAAATCGATAGTTGGCGAACTTACTCACCCATCCCTCCACTTCCTCATCCAGGTCATTTATGAAAATGACAAATAGCAGGGGTCCCAGAACAGATCCCTGGGGCACTCCACTGGTTACATGCAGAACAATATCCATCCACAACCACTCTCTGCCTTCTGCTGGCAAGATGTAAAGATGCCGGCGTTGGATTGGAGTGGTAAGAACTCAGTAAGAATTTAGCAACACCAATTATTAATCCAACCGATTTATTTGATAGTAAAATAGCGAGCTTTCAACACTCCCGTGTCTTCATCAGGCAAGTGCAGTGTTCTGGTCTGCAATAGCACACATCAGCACAGACAGTCAGAGATTGCTGATTAGAATGCGAATCCTTACATCTAACCTGCTATTCAAGTGTTAAAGTGGCTAACAATGTGTGTGAAGGGATCCTGAGCATTGGTTAGAGAGTTGTGTATTTTCTCCAGACAGCACAGTAAGTGAGGTTTTTTGCTAACCAGGCAAGTTACAGGGGTTACAGATAGTGTCATGAAGCCAAGATCCCTGTTAAGACCGTCCTCATGTGTGCGGAGCTTGGCTATCAGTCTCTGTTCAGCGACTCTGCGCTGTCGTGTATCACGAAAGCCCCCTTGAAGAACATTTACCCGCAGGTCGGAGGCCGAATGCCCATGACTGCTGAAGTGTTCGCCCACAGGAAGGGAACTGTTTTGCCTGGTGATTGTTGAGCGATGCTCATTCATCCGCTGTCGTAGTGTTTGCATGGTCTCCCAATATACCATGCTTTGGGACATCCTTTCTTGCAACGTATTAGGTAGACAACGTTGGCCGAGTTGCAAGGGTATGTACCGTGCATCTGGTGAATGGTATCCTCACGTTTGATGATGTCGTCCATGTCTATGATCCGGCATGTCTTGCAGAGGTTGCTGTGGCAGGGTTGTGTGGTATTGTGGTCACTGTTCTCCTGAAGGTTGGGTAGTTTGCTGCGAACAATGATCTGTTTGAGGTTGTGCGGTTGTCTGAAAGCAAGAAGTGGGGGGGTGGGGATGGCCCTAGCGAGATGTTCATCGTCATCAATGATATGTTGAAGACTCCGGAGAAGATGTCGTAGCTTCTCCGCTCCGGGGAAGTACTGGACAACAAAGGGTACTCTGTCCACCGTGTCCCGTGTTCGTCTTCTGAGGAGATCAGTGCGGTTTATTGTTGTGGCACGTTGGAACTGTCGATCGATGAGTCGAGCGCCATATCCTGTTCTCACGACCGGCAAGCCAGTTCTGGATCCACGAGGCCAAAGGCCCTTGGATCCCATGCCCTCTCACCTTCTCCAGAAGCCTTGCATGTGGGACCTTATCAAACGCCTTACTAATGTCCATGTACACTACGTCCACCACCCTTCCTTCGTCAATGTGTTCAGTCACATTTTCGAAGAACTCAACTAGGCTCGTAAGGCATGACCTGCCCTTGACAAAACCATGCTGACTATTTCTAATCAGTCCAAACTTCTCAAATGTTCATATATCTTATCCCTCAGAAACCTCTCCATCAGCCTACCAACCACTGAAGTCAAACTCACCGGTCAGTAATTTCCTGGACTATCCCTGTTCCCTTTCTTAAAGATAGGAATCACATCCGCAATCCTCCGGAACCTCTCCTGTTTCCATGGACGACGCAAAGATCATCGCCAGGTGCTCTGCAACCACTTCCCTCACCTCCCACAATAACCTGGGGTACATCCCACCCAATCCTGGCGACTTGTCTATCTTGATAGAATTTAACAGGTCTAACACATCCTCTTTCCTAACATCCACATACTCAATCTTTTCCATATGCCTCAAACCTGCAGTGCAATCTCCCAGTTCACTTTCCACCGTGAATACCGAGGCAAAGTACTCGTTAAGCACCTCTGCCATTTCTTCCGGATTCACACAGACTTTTCCCCCTTCACCTTTTATAGGCCCTATCCCTTCTCTTCTCATCCTTTTACTTTTCACATATTTGTAGAAGGCCTTGGGATTCTCCTTAATCTTACCTGCCAAGGCCTTCTCATGACCCTTTCTGGCTCTCCTAATTTCCTTTTTAAGCTCCCTTCTACACACCTTATACTCCTCTAGATCCCTAACATCTCCTAGCTCTCTGAACCTTTTATATACCTTTTTTTCTTCCTAACTAGGTTCACCACTACCTTCGTGTACCATGGTTCCCGCATCCTACTAGAACCTCCTTGACTCCTCGGAACGTTGTCTTGCAGAGCCCCAGACAAACATTCCTTGAAAAACCGCCACTTTCCTTCTGTACTCTTCCCCAAGAACACCTCCTTCCAGTTTATGCGTCCAATTACCTGCCTAATGTTTTTATATTTCCCCTTACTCCAGACATACACCTTCCTAGCCTGCCTGATCGTATCTCTTTCCATCGCTATCGTGAAAAGGATAGAATTATGATCTCCATTCCCAAGATGCTCACCTACTGTGAGATCCGACACCTGCCCTGGCTCATTAGCAAGCACCAGGTCAAGTACAGCCTCTCCTCTCGTAGGCTTTTCCACGTACTGTGTCAGGAAACCTTCCTGAGCACACCTAACAAACTCCACTCCATCCAAACCCCTTACCCTTGGGATATTCCAGTCGATGTTTGGGAAATTGAAATCTCCCATCTCGATAACCCTGTTATTTCTACATCTGTCTAGGATCTGTTTCCTCATCTGCACCTCAAGTTCCCTGTCACTATTGGACGGCCGATAGAATACACCCAGCAAAGTTATCGAGCCTTTGCTGTTCCTAACTTCCACCCATAGAGACTCCGTAGACAATCCCTCCACGTCTTCCACCTTCTCTACAGCCATGACACTTGTCCCTGATCAACAGTGTCACACCACCTCCTCTTTTGCCCCCAACCCTGTCCCTCCTGAAGCAAACATCAAATCAGAACTCGGTGGTGAGATGATGGGAGATCTTTCACTTGTTCAAGTGGCGAAACAGAAAAGAAAATAACTTACCTGAAGGTTTTAAAAGGAGTGATTAATTCAAAGCTTTTACGATTGCCATCACGAGCTGTGGCTCCCTCTACTTCAATCATTGTGATTCCAATACCAGTTTTAAAACTCTACCATAAAAAAACAGATATGCTATTAGTAGTTTGCTTCACAATCAAATCTATTTAAGATTTGCTCTCACAAGCCCTGCAGACACGAAGCTCTTGCAGGGCGTACTTGGAATTTTTTAACTGTGTCCCGAAGTCAGGAATGACCACAGAATTAATTTTTATTTTTACATTTGCTCATTGATATCAGAGGATGTTTGGGTTAAAAAGGGAAAAGGAGGTGGGGCAGTACCATTAGTAAGAACATTAGTCAGAGAGGATTTCAGATCAAAAACACCAAGATGTGTGATCAGTTTAGGTGGAGCGAAGCAGCAGCAGTCATTGAAGGGAGTTATTTATAAGCCACCAAACGATATTGGGATCTTTGTCATAGCATAAATCAGCAAGGAGAATTCCATGAAACACAGCAAGATTGCAAAATGGGCATTAATAATTTACAAATAAATTGGAAAACCTAACTAGCTGTGATGACTTGTTGGAATTCCCGGAGGGCACAGTTGGGGGGGCATCCTGGGGAAATCTAGAACCAACTCTAGATTCAGCTATTTTACATTTATTATTAATCATGATTAGTAACCCTTGCTTAAAGAAGCCTTTAGGAAATAGTGATCACAACGTGGTGGAATTTTACTTTAAGTTTGAAAGTTATATAGTTCATTTTGTAACTAAGGTCTTAAATCTGAAACTGGAAACTATGATGATACAATGGAACAAGTTGGCAATAGTGAATCGATAAAGTGCATTTAAAATTTTGACAGTAGACAGGCAATGGCTAGTATTTATACCACATGGTCCACAACAATTGTGACTTCAGGAAAGGTAAACTGTTGCTAACAAAATAAGTCAGCAAAATACTGCAATTGCTGGAATCTGAAACAAGAATGGAGAACATAGAACATAGAACATTACAGCACAGAACAGGCCCTTCGGCCTTCGATGTTGCGCTGACCAATTAGGAAAAATCCATGACCCTCTAACCTAAACCATTCCCTTATCATCCATAAACTTATCTACTAACCTCTTAAACGCTACCAAACTTGGCGCATCTACAACTGCCGCGGGCAGGGCATTCCATACCCTAACCACCCTCTGGGTAAAGAGCCTACCTCTGATATCCGTCCTATAACTACCACCCCTTAATTTAAAGCTATGTCCCCTCGTGCTAGCTTTCTCCATCCTAGGAAAAAGGCTATCACTGTCCACCCTATCTAAACCTCTAATCATCTTATACGTTTCAATAAGGTCCCCTCTTAGCCGCCTTCTTTCTAACGAAAACAACCTCAAATCCCTCAGCCTCTCCTCATAAGACCTGCCCTCCATACCTGGCAACATCCCGGTAAACCTCCTCTGCACATCCTCCTTATCTACTTCAATACTTTCCAGTTTGCTACCCTGTATCCCAGTGTTCTCCACAACTACATTTACATCTCGCTGCGTGAATACCGAAGAGAAATATTTGTTCAGTGCCTCTCCAATCTCTTCAGGCTCCACGCACAACTTCCCACTGCTGTCTATGACTGCCCCTAATCTTGCCCTAACCAATCTTCTATTCTTAACATATCTAAAGAAAGCTTTAGGATTCTCCTTGATCCTATCAGCCAAAGTCTTCTCGTGTCCCTTTTTAGCTCTCCTCAACTCACTCTTTAGCTCCCTCCTGGCTAATCTATAGCTATCCATTGCACTAACTGAGCCTTCAAGCCTCATCCTGACATAAGCCTCTTTTTTCCTTTTAAACAGCGAATTAACTTTTTTAGTACACCAAGGTTCCCTTACTCGACCATTTCCTCCTTGCCTGACAGGGACATACTTATCAAGGACTCGCAGCAGCTGCTCCTTGAATAAGCTCCACATTCCAGATGTTCACAGTCCCTGTAGTTTCCTAGTCCAATCTATGCACCCTAATTCTCTCCTGATGGCCTCATAATTACCCTTCCCCCAGCTATAACTACTGCCCCCAGCTTCATGCTATCCCTATCCATCACTAAGGTGAACGTAACCGAATTGTGGTCACTATCACCAAAATGTTCACTAACTTCCAAGCCTAACATCTGGTCTGGCTCATTGCCCAGCACCAAATCCAATGTAGCCTCACCTCTAGTTGGCCTATCTACATACTGAGTCAAAAAACCTTCCTGCACACTTTATACGAAAAATGACCCCTCTAACGAGCTAGAGCTATAGCTATTCCAATCAATATTAGTAAAGTTAAAGTCCCCCATAACAATTACCCTATTACTTTCACTCCTGACCAGAATTGACTTTGCAATCCTTTCCTCTACCTCTCTAGAAATTTTAGGAGGTCTATAAAAGACTCCCAACAGGGTGACCTCTCCTCTCCTGTTTCTAATCTCAGCCCATACTACCTCAACAGACAAGTCCTCACCAAACTTCTTTTCTGTCACTGTGATACAGTCTTTGACTAATAATGCCACTCCTCCCCCCCTTCTACCTCCTTCTCTACTCCGACTGAAGCATTTGAACCCCGGAACCTGCAACAATCATTCCTGTCCCTGCTCTATCCATGTCTCTGAAATGGCCGCAACATCGAAGTTCCAGGTACTGGTCCAAGCTGCAAGTTCCTCCACCTTATTGCGAATACTTCTTGCATTAAAGTATACGCATTTCAAACCATGCCCTACTCCACCCGTACGCTGCTGTGCTTTACAGTTCTTATTTATGACCCCCCTATTCTCGTCCCTCCTAACATCCAAACTACTCAGGATCCCACCCCCCCTCTGAGTCAGTTTAAAGCCCCCTGTATAGCCTTTGCAAATTTTCCCCCCAAGATATTGGTTCCCCTCTGGTTCAGGTGTAGACCATCTCTCTTGTAGAGGTCCCACCTATCCCAGAATGAGCCCCAATTGTTCAGGAACCTGAACCCCTCCCTCCTGCACCATCCCCGCAGCCACGAGTTCAAACATTCCCTCTTTCTGTTCTTCTCTAAACTATCCCGTGGCACAGGCAAGAGTCCAGAGATAACCACTCTGTCTGTTTTGGCCCTAAGCTTCCACCCCAACTCCATAAATTTCTGTTTAATATCCCCTTCCCTTGTCCTACCTACATCATGTGTCCCTACAGGAACTATGACTTGGGGCTGACTCCCCTCTCCCTTAAGAATCTTAAAAACCCGATCTGAGACATCCTGGCCCTTGGGAGGCAACACACCAGCCCTGAGTCCCGTTTATTACTATTTACTCTCCTATCTGTCCCCCTAACTATGGAGTCTCCAATTACCAGGCCCAATCCCTTATTCCCCCTACACACCTGAGCATTCCCAGCAGGCTCACCCCCAGAGACCTGCTCACTTTGACTATCTCCAGTTGATTCTTCCTCAACTGTAGCCTCCAGAACAGAAAACTTGTTTTGGAGGGGAACAGCCCAGGGGATTGTCTCCCCGATTGCTTCTTACCCCCCTTCCTAATAGTTACCCAAGAATCTCTTTTAGGAGTGACTATCTCTTTGTAACTCATGTCAATATCCGCCTCAACCTCCCGAATTATCCGGAGTTCCTCTAATTCCAGCTGCAGCTCCTTAACACGATCCTCAAGGAGCTACAAATGGGCACACTTCCTGCAGGTATAATCAGCAGGAACACTACTGGTGTCCCTCACCTCGTACATACTACAGGAGGTGCAACGTACTGCCTGCACTGCCATCCCTGATACTTTAATTTACTTTAAGGAGAGAGAGAAAAAAAAACTTCCCACACACTTTTATTATTAGGTTAGAGGAGGGGGGAGGGTGGGATACTCTACCTGTGTAGAGTATCGGGTTTCCTCTCTGGACCAATTTATAGAGTCATGATGTAAAGATGCCGGCGTTGGACTGGGGTAGTAAGAACTCAGTAAGAATTTAGCAACACCAATTTTAAATCCAACCGAATTATTTGATAGTAAAATTGCGAGCTTTCGACACTGTGTCTTCGTCAGGCAAATTCTGAACACCAGAACACTGCATTTGCCTGACGAAGACACAGTGTCGAAAGCTCGCAATTTTACTATCAAATAAATCAGTTGGATTTAAAATTGGTGTTGCTAAATTCTTACCAATTTATAGAGTCAGAGAGAAAAACTACAACTACCGATAAGCCTCCTTATGATGACTTCAAATTCTGGAAGGACTCAGTAGGACTGACAGAATCTATAAGGAGAGAAATGGAGTTAATGTTTCTGGGTCCTTTTGCTCTTCGTTAGAATCACAGAGAGGAAGAATGTATTAGATTTTAAAACAATTTAAAAGATTGCATTAGATCAAATTATAAATTGGCCAAAGAAATTGGTAAACCCAAGGATTGGGAACAAATTAGAATTGCAGAAAGAAGGACCCAGAAACTGACAAAAAGTGATAGAGTCATAGAGGTTTACAGCATAGAAACAGGCCCTTCGGCCCAGATTGTCCATGCCGTCCTTTTTTTTTAAAAGGCCTCTAAGCTAATCCCAATTGCCTGCCTTTGGCATATCTCTCTATACCCGTCATACCCATATAACTGTCTAAATTCTTTTTAAAAGACAACATTGTACCCACCTCTACTAGTACCTCTGGCAGCTTGTTCCAGCTGTGAGAAAAATTGCCCCTCTGGACACTTTTGTATCTCTCTCATCTCACCTTAAACCCATGTCCTCTAGTTTTAGACTCTCTACCTTTGGGAAAAGATATTGACTATCTCGCTGATCTGTGCCCCTCATTATTTTATAGACCTCTATAAGATCACTTCTCAGCCTCCCCTACTCTAGAGAAAAAAGTCTCAGTCTATTCAGCCTCTCCTTATAACTCAATCTATCAAGTCCCAGTAGCATCCTAGCAAATCTTTTCTGCACTCTTTCTGGTTTAATAGTATCCTTTCTATAATAGGGTGATCAGAACTGTACACAGTGTTCCAAGTGTGGCCTTACCAATGTCTTGTACAACTTCAACAAGACATCCCAACTCCTGTATTCAATGTTCTGACCGATGAAACCAAGCATGCTGAATGCCTTCTTCACCACTCTGTCCATCTGTGACTCCACTTTCAAGGAGCTATGAACATCTACCCCTAGATCTCTTTGTTCTGTAACTCTCTCCAGTGCTCTACCATCAACAAAGTCAGTCTTGCCCTGGTTCCATCTACAAAAATGCATCACTTCCCACTTTTCTAAATTAAATTTCAACTGCCATTTGTCAGCTTACTGGCCTAATTGATCAAGATCCCATTGCAACTGGAGATAA
This sequence comes from Sphyrna mokarran, assembly GCA_024679065.1. Taxonomy (NCBI): domain Eukaryota; kingdom Metazoa; phylum Chordata; class Chondrichthyes; order Carcharhiniformes; family Carcharhinidae; genus Sphyrna; species Sphyrna mokarran. The sequence goes on along the minus strand of JAGIQG010000014.1, from coordinate 82,102,126 downwards.
CTTTGTTCACTGTCTACCAAGCCACCAATCTTGGTGTAATCGGCAAACTTACTAACTATGCCTCCTATGTTCTCATCCAAATTATTAATATAAATGACAAATAACAGTGGACCCAGCACTGATCCCTGAAGCACACCACTGGTCACAGGCCTCCAGTTTGAAAAACAATTCTCTACAACCACCCTCTGGCTTCTGTCAAGAAAACAACTTTGCATCCATTTAGATACCTCACCCTGGATCCCGTGAGATTTAACCTTATGCAACAACCTACCATGGGGTACCTTGTCAAAGGCCTTGCTAAAGTCCATGAATTCAACATTAACTGCACTGCCCTCATTCTTCTTGGTTACCCTTTTAAAAAACTCAATCAAATTTGTGAGACATGATGTTCCATTCACAAAGCCATGCTGACTGTCCCTAATAAGTCCTTGTCTCTCTAAATGCCTGTAGATCCTGTCTCTCAAAATACCTTCCAACAATTTACTCAGATTGAGGTTCACTGGCGTGTCGTTCCCAGGCTTCTCCTTGCAGCCATTTTTAAACAAAGACACAACATTTGCCACTCTCCAATCTTCAGGCACCTCACCTGTGACTATCAATGATTCAAATATCTTGGCTAGGGGATTCACAATTTCCTCCCTAGCCTCTTACAATGTACTGGGACACACTTCATCAGGTCCCGGGGATTTATCGACTTTGATGTACATTAAGACTTCCAATCCTCCTTCTCTGTAATACGTACACTCAAGACACCACTATTTATTTCCCTAAAGTTATACTAATAACTAAAGTTATACTTTAGTAAGGCGTTCGATAAGATGTCCGATGGAAGGCTTCTACAGAAAATGTAGATGTATGGGATAGAGGCTGATTTAGCTAATTGGATTAGGAATTGGCTTGCAGATAGAAGACAGAGGGTGATGGTTGATGGGAGATATTCATCGTGGAGTTCGGTTACAAGTGGTATGCCTCAGGGGTCTATTTTGGGGCCCCTGCTGTTTGTAATTTTTATAAATGATCTGGATGAGGGTATTGAAGGATGGATTAGTAAATTTGCAGATGACACTAAAGTCGGTGGAGTGGTAGATAGTGAAGAGGGGTGTTATAGTTTGCAGAGGGACTTGGACAAGTTGCAGAGCTGGGCCGAGAGGTGGCAAAAGGAGTTTAATGTGGAAAAGTGTGAGGTAATGCACTTTGGCAGGAATAACAAATGTGTAGAGTATAGGGCTAATGGTAGAACTCTTAATAGTGTTGATGAACAGAGGGATCTTGGTTTATATGTGCATAGATCCCTGAAAGTTGGCAATCAAGTCGATAAGGTTGTTAAGAAGGCATACGGAGTCTTAGCTTTTATGGTAGGGGGATTGAATTTCGGAGCCGCAACGTCATGTTGCAACTGTACAAAACTCTAGTGCGGCCGCACTTGGAGTATTGTGTACAGTTCTGGTCCCCGCATTATAAGAAAGATGTGGAGGCATTGGAGAGGGTACAGCGGAGGTTTACCAGGATGTTGCCTGGTATGGAAGGCAGGTCTTATGAAGAGAGGCTGAGGGATTTGAGGTTGTTTTCGTTGGAAAGGAGGCGGCTAAGAGGGGACCTAATCGAAACATATAAGATGATTAGAGGTTTAGATAGGGTGGACAGTGATAGCCTTTTTCCTAGGATGGAGAAAGCTAGCACGAGGGGACACAGCTTTAAATTAAGGGGTGATAGTTATAGGACGGATATCAGAGGTAGGTTCTTTACCCAGAGGGTGGTTAGGGAGTGGAATGCCCTGCCTGCGGCAGTTGTAGATGCGCCAAGTTTGGTGGCGTTTAAGAGGTTAGTTGATAAGTTTATGGAAGAGAAGGGAATGGTTTAGTTTGGAGGGTCATTGCTTTTTTCGTAATTGGTCGGTGCAACATCGAAGGCCGAAGGACCTGTTCTGCGCTGTAATTTTCTATGTTCTATGTTCTAACATCCATGTTTTTCTCAACAGTAAATACTGATGAAAAATATTCATTTAGGATCTCACCCAACTTTTGTGGTTCACACAAAGATGATCTTGTTGATCCTTAAGAGGCCCTACTCTCTCCCTTGTTACTGTTCTAACCTTTGTGTATTTGTAGAAGCTCTTTGGATCCTCCTTTGCCTTATCTGCCAAAAGAATTGTATGTCCCCTTTTTCCCCTCCTGATTTCTCTCTTAACTCGGCTCCTACATCCCTATACTCTTCAAGGGATTCACTTGATCCCAGCTGCCTATACGCATCATCTACCTCTTTATTCTTCTTGACCATGGCCTCAATATCCTGAATCACTCAGGGTTCCCTTATTGTACCAGCCTTGCTCATCACTCAGAGGAACGAGTTTACCCTGAACCCTAGTTAACACACTCTTGAAAACGTGCCACTTACAGATGTCCCTTTGCCTTCCCACAGACTCCCTCAGTTAACTTTTGAAAGCTCCTGCCTGATACCATCAGAATTAGCCTTGCCCCAATTTAAAATTTTAACTTTTGGGTTAGACCTATCATTCTCTATAGCTATCTTAAAACCAATAGAATTATGGTCACTGGTCCCAAAGTGATCCCTCACTAACACTTCTGACACCTGCCCTTCCTTATTTCCCAAGAGGAGGTCAAGTTTTGCCCCCCTCTCTAGTCAAGCCATCCACACACTGAATGAGAAATTTCTCCTGAATACACTCAACAAATTTCTCTCCATCCAATCCTTTAATACTATGGCTATCCCAATCAATATTCTACAAGTTAAAATCTCCAACTGTTACTGCCCTATTTTTCTTGGATCTATCTGTAATCATCTTAAACATTTGCTGCTCAATTTCCCGCCAACTATTTGGGGGCCTTTAGTACAACCTATCAAAGTGATTTAGAACCACAGAAACATAGAACATAGAAGATAACAGCTCAGAAACAGGTCTTTTGCCCTGTCTGTGTCGAACCATTTTTTGTCTAGTCCCACTGACTATATCCCTCCACACAGCTGGCATACGGAGTCTTAGCTTTTATTGGTAGGGGGATTGAATTTTGGAACTGCTACGTCATGTTGCAACTGTACAAAACTCTAGTGTGGACGCACTTGGAGTATTGTGTACAGTTCTGATCCCCGCATTATAAGAAAGATGTGGAGGCATTGAAGAGGGTACAGAGGAGGTTTACCAGGATGTTGCCTGGTATGGAGGGCAGGTCTTATGAAGAGAGGCTGAGGGATTTGAGGTTGTTTTTATTAGAAAGAAGGCAGCTAAGAGGAGACCTTATTGAAACATATAAGATGATTAGAGGTTTAGATAGGGTGGAAGATGAAGCTGGGGGCAGTAGTTATAGCTGGGGGAATGGTAATTATGAGGCCATAAGGAGGGAATTAGGGTGCATAGGTTGGACTAGGAAACTACAGGGACTGGGAATATCTGAAATGTGGAGCTTATTCAAGGAGCAGCTGCTGCGAGTCCTTGATAAGTATGTCCCTGTCAGGCAAGGAGGAAATGGTCGAGTAAGGGAACCATGGTGTACTAAAAAAGTTAATTCGCTGGTTAAAAGGAAAAAGGAGGCTTATGTCAGGATGGGGCTTGAAGGCTCAGTTAGTGCAATGGATAGCTATAGATTAGCCAGGAGGGAGCTAAAGAGTGAGTTGAGGAGAGCTAAAAGAGGACACGAGAAGACTTTGGCTGATAGGATCAAGGAGAATCCTAAAGCTTTCTTTAGATATGTTAAGAATAGAAGATTGGTTAGGGCAAGATTAGGGCCAGTCATAGACAGCAGTGGGAAGTTGTGCGTGGAGCCTGAAGAGATTGGAGAGGCACTGAATAAATATTTCTCTTCGGTATTCACGCAGGGGGATGTAAATGTAGTTGTGGAGAACACTGAGGTACAGGGTAGCAAACTGGAAGGTATCGAAGTAGATAAGGAGGATGTGCTAGATATTCTGAAGGGTTTGAAGTTGGATAGTCCCCTGGGCCGGACGGGATTTACCCTAGGATTCTCTGGGAGGCAAGAGAGGAGATTGCAGAGCCTCTGGCTCTGATCTTCAGGTCGTCGTTGGTTACGGGTATAGTGCCAGAAGACTGGAGGATAGCGATTGTGGTCCCATCGTTCAAGAAGGGGAAGAGAGACTTTCCGGGGAATTATAGGCTGGTGAGTTTTACTTCTGTTGTGGGCAAAGTATTGGAAAGAATTATTAGGGATAGGATTTATAGTTATTTAGAGAGAAATGAATTGATTGGGGATAGTCAGCAGGTTTTGTGAAGAGTAGGTCGTGCCTTACTAACCTTATTGAGTTTTTTGAAAAAGTGACCAAAGAGGTGGATGGGGGTAAGGCAGTTGATGTGGTATATATGGACTTAGTAAGGCGTTCGATAAGGTGGCCCATGGAAGGCTTCTGCAGAAAATGCAGATGTATGGGATTGAGGGTGATTTAGCTAATTGATTAGGAATTGGCTAGCAGATAGAAGACAGAGGGTGGTGGTTGATGGAAGTTATTCATCGTGGAGTTCGGTTACAAGTGGTGTACCTCAGGGATCTGTTTTGGGGCCCCTGCTGTTTGTAATTTTATAAATGATCTGGATGAGGGTATTGAAGGATGGATTAGTAAATTTGCGGATGACACCAAAGTCGGAGGAGTGGTAGATAGTGAAGAGGGGTGTTATAGTTTGCAGAGAGACTTGGACAAGTTGCAGATCTGGGCCGAGAGGTGGCAAATGGAGTTTAATGTGGAAAAGTGTGAGCTAATTCACTTTGGCAGGAATAACAAATGTGTAGAGTATAGGGCTAATGGTAGGATTCTTAATAGTGTTGAAGAACAGAGGGATCTTGGTGTATATGTGCATAGATCCCTGAAAGTTGGCAATCAAGTCGATAAGGTTGTTAAGAAGGCATATGGAGTCTTAGCTTTTATTGGTAGGGGGATTGAATTTCGGAGCCGCAACGTCATGTTGCAACTGTACAAAACTCTAGTGCGGCCGCACTTGAGTATTGTGTGCAGTTCTGGTCCCCACATTATAAGAAAGATGTGGAGGCATTGGAGAGGGTACAGAGGAGGTTTACCAGGATGTTGCATGGTATGGAGGGCAGGTCTTATGAAGAGAGGCTGAGGGATTTGAGGTTGTTTTCGTTAGAAAGAAGGCGGCTAAGAGGCGACCTTATTGAAACATATAAGATGATTAGAGTTTTAGATAGGGTGGACTGTGATAGCCTTTTTCCTAGGATGGAGAAAGCTAGCATGAGGGGACATAGCTTTAAATTAAGGGGTGGTGGTTATAGGACGGATGTCAGAGGTAGGTTCTTTACCCAGAGGGTGGTTAGGGAGTGGAATGCCTTGCCTGCGTCAGTTGTAGATGCGCCAAGTTTGGTGGCGTTTAAGAGGTTAGTAGATAAGTTTATGGATGAAAAGGGAATGGTTTAGTTTAGAGGGTCGTTGCTTTTTCTTAATTGGTCGGCGCAATATCGAGGGCCAAAGGGCCTGTTCTGCGCTGTAATGTTCTATGTTCTACACCCCTCTCATCCATGTACCCGTCCAAGTTTCTCTTAAAAGTGACCCCGTGTTTACCACTTTATCCAGCAGCTCATTCCACACTCCCACCACTCTCTGTGTGAAGAATCCCCCCCTTCTAATATTCCCTTTAACCTTTTCTCCTTTCACCCTTAACACATGACAACTGTTTTTTTTTCTCCCTTAGCCTCAATGGAAAAATCTGCTTGCATTCACTCTATCTATACCCATCAAAATCTTATACACCTCTATCAAATCTCCTCTCATTCTTCTATGCTCCATGGAATCAAGTCCTAACCTATTCAATCTGTCTCTGTTACTCAGCTTCTCAAGTCCCAGCAACATCCTCATGAACCTTCTCTGCACTCTTTCAACCTTATTTACATCCTTCCTGTAACTAGTTGACCAAAACTGTACACAATACTCTAAATTCGGCCTCACCAATGCTTTATATAACCTTACCATAACACTCCAACTTTTATACTCGGTATTCTGATTTATAAAGGCCAATGTACCAAAAGAACTCTTTATGACCCTATCCACCTGTGACGTCACTTTTAGGGAATTCTGTACCTGTATTCCCAGATCCCTCGGTTCAACTGCACTCTTCAGAGTCCTACCATTTACTCTTAAGTTCTATTTTGGTTTGTCCTTCCAAAGTGTAATACCTCACATTTGTCTGCATTAAATTCCATTTGCCATTTTTCAGCCCATTTTTCTAGTTGGTCCAAATCCCTCTGCAAACTTTGAAAATCTTCCTCACTGTCCACTACACCTCCAATCTTTGTATCATCAGCAAATTTGCTGATCCAATTTACCACATTATCACCCAGATCATTGATATAGATGACAAACTACATTGGACCCAGCACCGATCCCTGCGGCACACCACTAGTCACAGGCCTCCAATCAGAGAAGCAATCTGGGCGGCACGGTAGCACAGTGATTAGCACTGGGTTCATGGGTTCAATTCCCAGCTCAGGTCACTGTCTGTGTGGAGTTTGCACATTCTCCTCCGGGTGCTCTGGTTTCCTCCCATAGTCCAAAGACGTGCTGGTTAGGTTAATTGGCCATGCTAAGAAATTGTCCCTTAGCGTCTAGAATTGCATAGGTTCGAGGGATTAGTGGGTATAATATTCGGGGGTGCGGACTGGGTGGGATTGTGTTCGGTGCAGACTTGATGCGCCAAAGGGCCTCTTTCTGCACTGTAGGGTTCTATGATGTATGATTCTATGATTCAATCCTCCACAACCACACTCTGGCTTCTTCCATTGAGTGAAGTTTTGCAACACCAATTTTAAATCCAACCAATTTATTTGATAGTAAATACGCGAGCTTTCGACACTATGTTGTGCTTTCGTCAGGCAAATGCAGTGTTCTGATCTGCAGAGGCACTCATATCCACACAGACAGTTACAGATTGCTGATTAGAATGCGAATCCTTACATCTAACCTGCTATTCAAGTGTTAAAGTGGCTAACAATGTGTGTGAAGGGAATCCTGAGCATTGGTTAGAGAATTGTGTATTTTCTCCAGACAGCACAGTAAGTGAGGTTTTTTGCTAACCCAGGCAAGTTACGGGGGTTACAGATAGTGTGTCATGAAGCCAAGATCCCTGTTAAGACCGTCCTCATGTGTGCGGAACTTGGCTATCAGTCTCTGCTCAGCAACTCTGCGCTGTCGTGTGTCACGAAAGCCCCCTTGAAGAACATTTACCCGCAGGTCGGAGGCCGAATGCCCATGACTGCTGAAGTGTTCACCCACAGGAAGGGAACTGTTTTGCCTGGTGATTGTTGAGCGATGCTCATTCATCCGCTGTCGTAGTGTCTGCATGGTCTCCCCAATGTACCATGCTTCGGGACATCCTTTCTTGCAACGTATTAGGTAGACAACGTTGGCCGAGTTGCAAGAGTATGTACCGTGTACCTGGTGAATGGTATCCTCACGTTTGATGATGTCGTCCATGTCTATGATCTGGCATGTCTTGCAGAGGTTGCTGTGGCAGGGTTGTGTGGTATTGTGGTCACTGTTCTCCTGAAGGTTGGGTAGTTTGCTGCGAACAATGATCTGTTTAAGGTTGTGCGGTTGTCTGAAAGCAAGAAGTGGGGGGGTGGGGATGGCCCTAGCGAGATGTTCATCGTCATCGATGACATGTTGAAGACTCCGGAGAAGATGTCGTAGCTTCTCCGCTCTGGGGAAGTACTGGACAACAAAGGGTACTCTGTCCACCTTGTCCCGTGTTCGTCTTCTGAGGAGGTCAGTGCGGTTTATCGCTGTGGCACGTTGGAACTGTCGATTGATGAGTCGAGCGCCATATCCTGTTCTCATGAGGGCATCCTTTTGCCAGTGTCTAATCCAATTTACAACCTCCCCGTGCATACCTACCAACTGAACCTTCCCAACTAATCTCCCACAAGGGACCTTATCAAAAGCCTTGCTGAAATTCAGGTAGATAACATCTACCACTTCCCTTCATCCACTTACCTGGTGACCATCTGAAAAACTCTAATAGATTGGTCAAACATGACCAAACATGCACAAAGCCATGTTGACTCCCCCTAATAAGTCCCTATCCATCCAAATATTTGTAACCTACAAATCCCAGGACACTAAGGGACAATTTTAGCATGGCCAATCAACCTAACCTGCACATCTTTGGACTGTGAGAGGAAACCGAAGTACCCAGAGGAAACCCACTCAGACACAAGGAGAATGTACAAACTCCACATAGACAGTGACCCAAGCTGGGAATCAAACCCAGGATCCTGGAGCTTGAATCAGCAGTGCCAGCCACTGTGCTATCATGCTGCCCAACATAATCGTGTTAGTTCTCAACCAAGTACACATAATGAGGCACTTTTTTTGTCTTTCACTCATCAGGACAAACACAAGAATGCCAAATTTCAAATAATCACAACAATTTGTCCTACAGAAGAAAAGACTACTGATTGGTTTCAAATCAACTCTGATTGGCTAAGGCATTGCCAGGAGCAAAAAACAAGAGTTGTTTTACAAATATATGTTAACTATATAACGAAATAACTATGTATTCCCCAAGCTCCCAGATAAACCAAAAAAAGGGGCAAAGTTTGAATATATTAATTTGTTTACAGCAGGCTTCTGCAATGAATGATTGTCACCTGTAGCAATTGTATATAAGCATATTAATTGTATATAAGTGTCATCTCAACTAATTATCTTCAGTCAAAATTACTTTGCCTTCTGTACAAATTATTGGGATCATTTGAAATTTGGTATTCTTATGTTTGTCCTATTGAATGCATGATAAAAAGCTTCAGCAGCTGTCGTTCTTTTCAACAATATTCACGTTTGATACAAGGACTGTTAATATAATTTCAACCCAAAAATAATCTGTTGACATTACAAATATTGAAGCCTCACATCAGGATATGATGGAATATTCTCCACACACAAGCAGTCTGCATGACTGACTGTCTATCACTCATCCCACCACCAGCACACAGCAGCAGTTTGAGTGTACCAGTTACAAGATGCACTCCAGCAACTCACCGAGGTTCCTTGAGTAGGACATTCCAAACTCTCGGGGGGTTTAACGGCAGCAAATGCATCTGAACACAAGAATAAAATACTGCAGATACTGAAATTCTTAAATAAGACCTGAAGGAAGGTCACACCCCAGGAACATTAACTCTAATTTCCACTCCATAGATATGACCCAATCTGCTTAGAATTTCCAGTATTTTTAATGTTAATTTCATGGGAACACCTCCCTCTGGAACGTTCCCTCCAAGTTATTCACCAACCCAATTTGGGACGATATCATTGCTCTTTCACTGTCACTGATTAAAAATCTGTGGGTGGGGCCGATTTCCGTAAGAGAGGCTGGCAGGGTAGAGGTGAGCAGTTCTGTGTGCATTGCCAATCTGTTAGAGCCGGGATCGGTGCATGCATAGTAGCCATGCACTGATGGTCTCCCAGTTGCTAACCAGCCCCACAAACCCGCTTCTCTGTCTGCCCACAGCCTGATTGCTAGCCCCATAATCATTCCTGGGCTCAACCCCAATACCCTGCTCCCAGCCTGTGTCTATCTCCAACCTCCCCTTTGATTCCTCTCCCCCCCGACAGTTATCCCACAGTGCTGACTCCCCAAAACCGCCCCAATCGCTGGCCTCCCTTCTTTCCCCACCAATCCTGTCTGCAGAATGGCAGCAGGACCCCGCACAGCCCCCATGACTACCCCACCAGGTCCTATCCCCATCAGTTTCCACCCTCCCCCCACATGCCTCACCCCCTTCGCACTGTCCGATGTCTAGTGGGCAGTGCCAAGGTGCCCATGCCTGAGGTTTCCCCCCCCCCCGCCCCCCAACTGCCAGATCCTTTGTGAGGCCTAACTACTCCCCTTCATTCCAGAGGGGTCAAGCTGCTAGTTCCCTATTGGTGGGAAGCTATTGCAAACCCAGTTGGAGTTCCAACATGTTCAGATTCCAGCATCCACAGTATTTTGCCTTATAAAGATCCTATTCTGTTCTTTATAATTAATTCCCGCTAAACTGACATTTTATGTGGAAAACATTCCTTCAGTTTATCCTCCTTTTGTTCCTCCCACCATCCACACAATTCTTCACCTGTTCGTTTTTGTATAACCACAGGATATTGGTGTTGAGGGCAACGTAGACTTTCGATTTGTACCCCTTCACCTCCAAAGAACCAGACTTCTGACAGAAAGCCATTGATGTACTCCGACGGGGAGAGGAGAAGTGATGTTTCTTGATTGCGTTCTGCAAGTGTGTGCACCACTCATTTCTCTGCACTGAAATACAGAAAGAACGACAGCAACAACTTACATTTCTATGACAGTTAAAGTTAACAGTAACCTAACTGTGCCAAGGACCTTCACACAAACATTCTCAACAAAAGATTCTCAGATCACATCAGGGGATATTAAGTCAGATGACCAAATACTGGGTCAAAGAAGGAGCTTTTAAGAAATGTTTTAAATGAGGAAAGTGAGACAGAGAGACTACAAGGTTTCGAAAGGATATTCCAGAACTGGGATTAGGTAGCTGCAAAGAATAGAACATAGAAACGTAGAAATTAGAAGCAGGAGTGGGCCATTCTATCCTTTAAGCCTGCTCTGCCATTCATTTTGATCATGGCTTAACATCAAATTCAATATCCTGATACCCTCTTCCCCCCACCCCCCCATACCTCTTGATCCTTTAACCCCAAGAGGTACATCTAATTTCTTCTTGAAATCAGACAACGTTTTGGTTTCAACTACTTTCTGTGGAAGTGAATTCCACACATTCACCTCCCTCTGGGTGAAGAAATTTCTCCTCACCTCAGTTCTAAAAGGTTTACCCCTTATCATTGCTGCGTCACAGCTTCGGGGACCTGGGTTTGATTCCCAGCTTGGGTCATTGTGCAAACTCCATATAGACATTCTCCCCATGTCTGCGGGGGTTTCCTCCAGGTGCTCCAATTTCCTCCCACAATCCAAAGATGTGCGGGTTAAGTGGATTGGCTATGCTATATTACCGCTTAGTATCCTGGGATGTGTAGGCTATTGGGATTAGCAGGGTACTTGTGTGGGATTACAGGGATAGGCTCTAGGTGGGATTGTTGTTGATGCAAACGATGGGCCAAATGGTCTCTTTCTGCACTGTAGGGGTTCTATGAGCCTTCTATGATTATCCTCCAACTATGACTCGTAGTTCTGGACTCCCCCACTTTGGGAACATTCTTTCTGAATTGACCCTGTCTAACCCTGTCAGAATTTTATAAGTTTCTACAAGATCCCCTCTCACTTTTTTAAGCTCCAATGAATATAATCCTAACTGACTTAGTCTCTTGTCATGTGACAGACCTGTCATCCCAGGAATCAGCCTGGTAAACCTTTGCTATACTTCCTCTATAGCCAGAACATCCTCCCTCACATAGGGACATCAGAACTGCACACAATACTCCAGATGTGATCTCACCAATGCCCTACACAATTGCAGCAAATTATCTCCATCCCTATACTTAAATGCTCTTGTTCTGAAGGCCAACATACTATTTGCCTTCTTTACTGCCTGCTGTACTTACACACTTACTTTCAGCAACTGATGCACAAGGACTCCATGGTCTCGAGTATCCAGCTCTCAATTTACACCAATTCAAGTAATAATCTGTCTTCCGATTATTGCTTCCAAAATGGATAATCTCATATTTATCTACACTTTTCAAAATCTGTCATGCAAATGCCTACACATTCAGGCTGTCTAAATCACACTGAAGCATCTCTGCATCCTCCTCACAGCTCACCTTCCTACCCAACTTTGCATCATCTGCAAATTCAGAGATAATACATTTAGCTCCCTCATCCAAATCAGATCTCTTCGAATTGTTCTAAATTCTAGTGAATACAGGTCTAGTCAAACTAATCTGTCCTCATAGGACTGTTCCACCAACTCCAGTATTAGCCTGTGAATCCCTACTGCTCCTCTCAATGACAAACAGAGTGTTAAGGTTTATTTCATTGCATAAAATAAACTGTAAAAGTAATTTCAATACAGGAGAGATGATTGTTTAAATTTATTTATTATTGTCACAAGTAGGCTTACATTAATACTGCAATAAAGTCATTGTTACTGTGTGATTGCTGATGTGGTAGGGGAATTGCTCATTGCAAGGATTCAACTCTTCTGGGGGAATGATTTGCTATTCCCCCTTTTTATGAGGGGGAACGGGAAGCTGAATTGTAGCTCCAATGCACAGGAGGATAAGGGTAGGGAGATCACGGATAAGGTTTCTAAATCACAGCAGTGTACTGGCAGGCAGGAGGGTGGTTTGAAATGTGTATACTTTAACGCGAGGAGCATACGCAATAAGGTGGATGAACTTGCAGCCTGGGTTGGTGCCTGGGACTTCGATGTTGTGGCCATTTCAGGGACATGGATAGAGCAGGGACAAGAATGGATGTTGCAGGTTCCAGGGTTCAGATGTTTCAGTCAGAGCAGAGAAGGTGATAGAAGAGGGGGAGGTGTGGTATTGTTAGTCAAGGACTGTATTACAGTGGCAGAAAGGATGTTTGATGTGGACCTGTCTATTGAGGTAGTATGGGCTGAGATTAGAAAGAGAAAAGGAGAGGTCACCCAATTGGAAGCTTTTAATAGGCCTCCAAAAAGTTCCAGAAATGTAGAGGAAAGGATTGCAAAGATGATCCTGGATAGGAGCGAAAGTAACATGGTAGTTGTTATGGGGGACTTTAACTTTACAAATATCGATTGGAAAAGCTATAGTTTAAGCATGTTAGAGAGGTCAGTTTTTATCCAAGGTTTCCTGACACAGTATGTAGATAGACCAACAAGAGATGAGGCTACATTGGATTTGGTTCTAGGTAATAAACCAGACTAGATAGAACATAGAACATAGAACATAGAACATTACAGCACAGAACAGGCCCTTCGGCCTTCGATGTTGCGCCGACCAATATAAAAAGCAATGCCCCTCCAAACTAAACCATTCCCGTCTCTTCCATATACTTATCAACTAACCTCTTAAACGCCACCAAACTTGGCGCATCTACAACCGCTGCAGGCAGGGCATTCCACTCCCGAACCACCCTTTGGGTAAAGAACCTGCCTCTGATATCCGTCCTACAACTATCCCCCCTTAATTTAAAGCTGTGTCCCCTCGTGCTAGCTTTTTCCATCCTAGGAAAAAGGCTATCACTGTCCACCCTATCTAAACCTCTAATCATCTTATATGTTTCGATTAGGTCCCCTCTTATCCGCCTCCTTTCTAACGAAAACAACCTCAAATCCCTCAGCCTCTCTTCATAAGACCTGCCCTCCATACCAGCAACATCCTGGTAAACCTCCTCTGTACCCTCTCCAATGCCTCCACATCTTTCTTATAATGTGGGTACCAGAACTGCACACAATACTCCAAGTGCGGCCGCACTAGAGTTTTGTACAGTTGCAACATTACGTTGCGGCTCCGAAATTCAATCCCTCTACCAATAAAAGCCAAGACTCCATATGCCTTCCTAACAACCTTCTCGACCTGACTGCCTACTTTCAGGGATCTATGCACATACACACCAAGATCCCTCTGTTCCTCTAGACTACTAAGAATCCTACCATTTGCCCTATACTCTACACATTTATTATTTCTGCCATAGTGCATTACCTCACACTTTTCCACATTAAACTCCATTTGCCACCTCTCGGCCCAGCTCTGCAACTTGTCCAAGTCCCTCTGCAAACTATAACACCCCTCCAAGATGTTGGACTTGGAGGTAGGTGAGCACTTTGGTGATAGTGACCACAATTCAGATACGTTTACCTTAGTGATAGAAAGGGATAGGTGTATACCAAACAGCAGAACTTATAGCTGGGGGAAAAGTAATTATGAGGCTATTAGGCGAGATTTAGGATACATAGGTTGGGGTAGGAAACTGCAAGGGCTGGGAACACCTGAAATGTGGAGCTTATTCAAGGAGCAGCTACTGCGAGTCCTTGATAAATATGTACCTGTCAGGCAGGAAGGAAGTGGTCGAGTAAGGGAACCGTAGTGTACTAAGGAATTTGAATCTCTGGCGAAGAGGAAGGAGGAGGCTTATATAAAGATGAGACATGAAGGCTCAGTTTGGGCACTGGAGAGTTACAAATTAGCCAGGAAGGAGCTAAAGAGAGTTAAGAGCTAGAAGAGGACATGAGAAGACTGGTGGATAGAATCAAGGAGAACCCTAACGCTTTCTATAGGTATGTCAAGAGTAAAAGATTGGATAGGGCAACATTAGGGCCAGTCAGAGACAGCAGTGAGAAGTTGTGCGTGGAACCTGAAGAGATAGAAGAGGCACTAAATGAACATTTTATGTCAGTATTTATCCTGGAAAAAGTCAATGTAATCGAGGAGAATACTGAGACAAGCTATTAGACTAGACGGGATTGAGGTACATAAGGAGGTGAAGTTAGCAATTCTCGAGAGTATAAAATAGATAAGTCCCGGATGGAATTTACCCTAGGATTCTCTGGGAGGCTAGGGAGGAGATTGTAGAGCCTTTGGCTTTGACCTTCATGTCGTCATTGGCTACAGGTGTAGTGCCGGAAGACTGGAGGATGGCATATGTTGTCCCCTTGTTCAAAAAGGGGAGTAGAGACCATCCTGGGAATTATAGACCAGTGAGTCTTTCTTCTGTCGTGGAAAAAGTTTTGGAAAAATTATAAGGGATAGGACTTATAATCATCTAGAGAGAAATAATTTGATTAGGGATAGTCAACATGGATTTGTGAAGGGAAGGTCGTGCCTCACAAACCATAGAGTTTTTTGAAAAGGTGACCAAAGAGGTAGATAAGGGTAAGGCAGTTGATGTGGTGTATATGGATTTTAGCAAAACATTTGGTAAGGTTCCTCATGGAAGACTACTGCAGAAAATGCAGATGCATGGGATTGAGGGTGATTTAGCAGTTTGGATCAGGAATTGGCTAGCTGATAGAAGACAGAGGGTGGTGGTTGATGGGATATATTCAACCTGGAGTGCAGTTACAAGTGATGTACCTCAAGTACCTGTTTTGGGGCCACTGCTGTTTGTCATTTTTATAAATGACCTAGATAAGGGTGTAGAGGGATGGGTTAGTAAATTTGCTGATGACACCAAAGTCAGAGGAGTTATAGACAGTGAGGATGGATGTTACCGTTTAAAGAGGGTCATAGATAAGCTGCAGAGCTGGACCAAGAGGTGGCAAATGGAGTTTAATGCAGAAAAGCATGAGATGATTCACTTTGGTAACAGGAGTACAGAATACAGGGCTAATGGAAGGACTCTTGGTAGTGTCATTGAGCAGAGAGATCTTGGTGTACATGTGCATAGATCCCTGAAAGTTGGTACTCAAGTTGATAAGGTTGTGAAGAAGGCGTATAGTGTGTTAGCATTTATTGGTAGAGGGATTGAATTTCGGAGCCATGAGGTCATGTTGCAACTGTACAAAACTCTGGTGTGGCCACACTTGGAGTATTGTGTACAGTTCTGGTCGCTGCATTATAAGAAAGATGTGGAGGCATTGGAAAGGGTGCAGAGGAGGTTTACCTGGATGTTGCCTGGTATGGTGGGAAGGTCTTATGAGGAAAGGCTGAGGGACTTGAGGTTATTTTCGTTGGAGAGAAGAAGGTTGAGAGGTGACCTTATTGAGGCATGTGAGATGATCAGAGGTTTAGATAGGCTGGACGTTAAGAGCCTTTTTCCTCAGATGGTGATGGCTGACACGAGGAGACATATCTTTAAATTAAGGGCTGATAGTTATAGGACGGATGTCAGAGGTAGATTCTTTACTCAGAGGGTAGTAAGGCTGTGGGATGCCCTGCCTACAGCAGTTGTGGACTCGCCTACTTTAAGGGTGTTCAAATGGTCAGTAGATAGGCATATGGATAACATTGGAATAGTTTAGGTTAGAGGGTCATTAGATTGGTTCCACTGGTCGGCGCAACATCGAGGGCCGAAGGGCCTGTACTGCGCTGTAATGTTCTGTGTTCTAAATCACAAATATTGCCCGTGCTATTGTCATAAATTCAACAGAGGTTCACAGTAAGAGCACTCCAGATTGTCACAGACACACAGATTAAACAGGAAGACAAGTGGGATACCAAACCTCAGAGGCTGCATCTATTTTTGAAAATATTAGTCAGGAAGAGGATATTACAAAGAATAAGGCTTATGTCTTCAGTTCCCTGAAGTGGAGTTACAGTAGCATAATCCAAATTTAAACCAGTCAAATCAGACAGCTCACTCTGAAAGAGCAAAACACATTCTGGAATGTTATTACCTCTAAGAAACGATGTCAATGAGGAAATGGAGACATCCCATATCTCTATAGATGAAAAGTGGGTGACCATCATTATATACTGATAGAACATAGAACATAGAACATAACAGCACAGAACAGGCCCTTCGGCCTTCGATGTTGTGCCGACCAAAATAAAAAGCAATGACCCTTCAAACTAAACCATTCCCTTCTCTTCCATATACTTATCAATTAACCTCTTAAACACCACCAAACTTGGCGCATCTACAACAGCTGCAGGCAGGGCATTCCACTCCCTAATCACTCTTTGAGTAAAGAACCTACCTCTGATATCCGTCCTATAACTCATACCCTTAATTTAAAGCTGTGTCCCCTCGTGCTAGCTTTCTCCATCCTAGGAAAAAGGCTATCACTGTCCACCCTATCTAAACCTCTAAACATCTTATATGCTTCAATAAGATCCCCTCTTAGCCGCCTCCTTTCTAACGAAAACAACCTCAAATCCTTCACCCTCTCTTCATAGGACCTGCCCTCCCTACCAGGCAACATCCTGGTAAACCTCCTCTGTACCCTCTCCAATGCCTCCACATCTTTCTTATAATGTGGCGACCAGAACTGCACACAATACTCCAAGTGCGGCCGCACTAGAGTTGCAACATGATGCTGCGCCTCCTAAATTCAATCCCCCTACCAATAAAAGCTAAGACTCCATATGCCTTCTTAACAACTTTATCCACTTGACTGCCTACTTTCAGGGATCTATTGACACAGACACCAAGATCCTTCTGTTCCTCAACACTATTAAGAGCCCTACCATTAGCCCTATACTCTACACATTTATTGTTCATGCCAAAGTGCATTACCTCACACTTTTCCACATTAAACTCCATTTGCCACCTCTCGGCCCAGCTCTGCAACTTGTCCACGTCACTCTGTAAACTATAACACCCCTCTTCACTATCTACCACTCCACCAACTTTAGTATCATCTGCAAATTTACTGATCCATCCCTCAATACCCTCATCCAGATCATTTATAAAAAGTACAAACAGCAGGGGCCCCAAAACAGACCCCTGAGGCACACCACTTGTCACTGAACTCCACGATGAATATCTCCCATCAACCACCACCCTCTGTCTTCTATCTGCCAGCCAATTCCTAATCCAATTGGCTAAATCACCCTCTATTCCACACCCTCTGTTCCAGAGCCCAGATAATATCTGGGCACTGGAACAAAGTTTTAAGAGTAGCTTGTGAAATCCCAATACTTGGATATTTGGCAATTAGGAATGTCCCTAATGAGTCACAGAGGTTTACATCATGAAACAAACTCTTTGGCCCAATTTAATGAGTCAACAGGGTTGTCCTTTCAAGTTAATTTATGGTGAAGAAGTAAAAGGACAAATCAAATTGATTCAGCAAAAATTAGTGAGTCAAAGTTTTGAAAATACTCTCTTGGATCATATGACATCTGTAATTCCCAATCTTATTTGGGATTTAATGGGATTGGAAGTTACAGATAGTTCTGTGGCCTGGTAGGTATAGATATGATCAGCACAACTTGTGGGCCGAAGGGCCTGTTTGTGCTGAAGTGTTCTATGTTCTATGACAAAATTGAGAGAAAGACTAAATAGGGCATGTGAGCTAACTAGGGGACATTTAAAGATTCCTCAACAAGTAATGAATTCAAATGTGGATAAAAAAGCCAAGTTGTTTTTTAGCTGGAAAAAAGTTTTCCCAGTGTCTGAGCAACTGTTATACGCAAGGTTTAGTGGACATTAACAAACTGATATAAAGTTCTGTGAAGTAACCTATGTAGTAAATTCCCCAGACAGAAGAATCAATGAATGTGACATGTAAATGTGCTCAAAAAATATTTTGAGAGGATAAACAGGTGGGGATGAGGCTCATAACGGTTGAGGAGGAACCAGAAATTTAAAATTCTGAAACCAACCTTCATCTGATTTAATTGGAAAATGAGGAAATATTTCAGAATCTAAATGTGATACTAAATTACCTTCCAAAAACCTGTGATTGATTTGCAAGAGCAGTCACACAAAACAATTTTTGGAAATAAAGCAGAGAAAGCAGATGTGACTTTGTATGAAATTGACGTAGGAAATTCCATTTCAATAAGGTGACACCGATATACATTCAATTCAGTGAAATTCATTGAGATGTAGGCAACATGCGCGTAAATTTTCTCTTCACTGTTTCCAGTTTCTCAACGTCTTTCCGATAACAAGGTGACCAAAACTGTGCACAATATTCCAGGTGCAGCTTCACTAATAACTTATACAATTACCACTCCGATACTCAATGCCCCGACTGATGAAGCAGAAAGAAATCTCACAACACCGTTTCTTTTTGTTTTACCCAGTCCAATGCCAGCATCTCCACCTCCCGACTGATGAAGGCCAGAGTGCTAAATGCCTTGTTCACTGCCCTATCTACGTGACACCATTTTCAATGAACATCCCCCTGTTCCTCAACACTCCCATTCAGGCAGCACAGTCACGCAGTGGTTAGCACTGCTGTCTCTCAGCTCCAGGGAACAGATTCAGTTGCCAGCTTGGGTCACTGTTTGTGTGAAGTTTGCATGTTCTCCCCGTGTCTGCGTTGATTTCCTCCAGGTGCTCAGTTTCCTCCCATAGTCCAAAGACACGCTGATTAGACACCTGGGCCATGCTAAATTGCCCTCGAGAGTCCCAGGATGCATAGATTAGAAGGATTAATGAGGTAAATATGTGAGATTACTGGCGAGAGTCTGGGTGGGATTGTTGTCAGTGCGGGATTGTTGTCAGTGCAGACTCGATAGATTGAATAGCCTCCTTCTATACTGTAGGGTCTCTACGTTTCATTCACTGTTGCCTACCCTGGTTTAACTTTCCAAAGTGCAACACTTCATACTCAACTGTATTGAAACCCATCTGGTAATCCTTGGCCCACTTTGCTAACTAATCAAGATCACTCTATAATTTTTAAAAATCTTCTTCGCTATCAATAATGAGACACAGTACAGTAGAATCTAGAATCGTACCACCCTGCCAGCTATGGAAATCGCAACAGATGAGAGGCAGACAATAGGAATGTCTGTTGACCTCGGATGGGATTTTATGGTTTTGGGACATGCAAGTCTGTACAATCCTGCCCAGAAAAGTTGATGAATCTGTGCAATGACAATAATCTTCCCCTTAATGTCAGTAAAATGAAGATCAACACTGACTTCAGGAAGCGTATTGGAGGACACGACCCTGTCTACAGGGATGAAATCAAAATGGTCGAGAGCTTCAGGTTTTTCAGTGTCCAGATCACCAATAACTTGTCTTGGTCCTGCCATACCAAAACTATTAATAAAGCCCACTAACACCTCTACTTTCTCAGGAGGCTAAGAAAGAAGAAAAGAAAATTGATAAGGGAAGGGCTGTCGATGTAGCTTACTTGGATTTTAGTAAGGTCTTTGACAAGGTACCACATGGCAGATCGATATAAGAACTAAAATCACATGGGATTCGGGGTGGGCTGGTTAGATGGATACAGAACTGGTTTGGTTATACAAGATGTGGAGATGCTGGTATTGGATTGGGGTAAACACAGTAAGAAGTCTCACAACATTCAGGGGGGGGGGTGGGATCCTAAGTAGTTGGGGTGCTAAGAGGGATGAGAGTAAGGGGGTCATAGAGGAAAGCTGTAAAACACAGCAGCATACGGGTGGGGTAGGGCATGGTTTGAAATGCGTATACTTTAATGCAAGGACTATTCGCAATAAGGGGGAGGAACTTGCAGCTTGGACCAGTACCTGGAACTTCGATGTTGTGGCCATTTCAGAGACTTGGGTAGAGCAGGGACAGGAATGGATGTTGCAGGTTCCGGGGTTCAAATGCTTTAGTCGGAGTAGAGAAGGAGGTAGAAGGGGGGGGAGGAGTGGCATTATTAGTCAAAGACTGTATCACAGTGACAGAAAAGAAGTTTGATGAGGACTTGTCTGTTGAGGTAGTATGGGCTGAGATTAGAAACAGGAGAGGAGAGGTCACCCTGTTGGGAGTCTTTTATAGACCTCCTAAAAGTTCTAGAGAGGTAGAGGAAAGGATTGCAAAGTCGATCCTGGACAGGAGTGAAAGTAATAGGGTAATTGTTATGGGGGACTTTAACTTTACTAATATTGATTGGAATAGCTATAGCTCTAGCTCGTTAGAGGGGTCAGTTTTTGTACAAAGTGTGCAGGAAGGTTTTTTGACTCAGTATGTAGATAGGCCAACTAGAGGTGAGGCTACATTGGATTTGGTGCTGGGCAATGAGCCAGACCAGGTGTTGGGCTTGGAAGTTCGAGAACATTTTGGTGATAGTGACCACAATTCGATTACGTTCACCTTACTGATGGATAGGGATAGGCATGAAGCTGGGGGCAGTAGTTATAGCTGGGGGAAGGGTAATTATGAGGCCATCAGGAGAGAATTAGGGTGCATAGATTGGACTAGGAAACTACAGGGACTGGGAACATCTGGAATGTGGAGCTTATTCAAGGAGCAGCTGCTGCGAGTCCTTGATAAATATGTCCCTGTCAGGCGAGGAGGAAATGGTCGAGTAAGAGAACCTTGGTGTACAAAAAAAGTTGATTTGCTGGTTAAAAGGAAAAAGGAGGCTTATGTCAGGATGAGGCTTGAAGGCTCGGTTAGTGCAATGGATAGCTATAGATTAGCCAGGAGGGAGCTAAAGAGTGAATTGAGGAGAGCTAAGAGAGGACACGAGAAGACTTTGGCTGATAGGATTAAGGAGGATCCTAAAGCTTTCTTTAGATATGTTAAGAATAGAAGATTGGTTAGGACAAGATTAGGGCCAGTCATAGACAGCAATGGGAAGTTGTGCGTGCAGCCTGAAGAGATTGGAGAGGCACTGAATAAATATTTCTCTTCGGTATTCACGCACGGTGATGTAAATGTAGTTATGGAGAACACTGAGGTACAGGGTTGCAAACTGGGAAGTATTGAAGTAGATAGGGAGGATGTGCTAGATATTCTCGAGGGTTTGAAGTTAGATATGTCCCCTGGGCCGGACGGGATTTACCCTAGGATTCTCTGGGAGGCAAGAGAGGCGATTGCAGAGCCTCTGGCTCTGATCTTCAGGTCGTCGTTGGTTACGGGTGTGGTTCCGGAGGACTGGAGGATAGCGAATGTGGTCCCGTTGTTCAAGAAGGGGAAGAGAGACCTTCCAGGGAATTATAGGCCAGTGAGTCTTACTTCTGTTGTGGGCAAAGTATTGGAGAGAATTATTAGGGATAGGATTTATAGTTATTTAGAGAGAAATGAATTGATTGGGGATAGTCAGCATGGTTTTGTGAAGGGTAGGTCGTGCCTTACTAACCTCATTGAGTTTTTTGAAAAAGTGACCAAAGAGGTGGATGGGGGTAAGGCGGTTGATGTGGTATATATGGACTTTAGTAAGGCGTTTGATAAGGTGGCCCATGGAAGACTTCTGCAGAAAATGCAGATGTATGGGATAGAGGGTGATTTAGCTAATTGGATTAGGAATTGGCTAGCAGACAGAAGACAGAGGGTGGTGGTTGATGGGAGATATTCATCGTGGAGTTCGGTGACAAGTGGTGTACCTCAGGGGTCTGTTTTGGGGCCCCTGCTGTTTGTAATTTTTATAAATGATCTGGATGAGGGTATTGAAGGATGGATTAGTAAATTTGCAGATGACACTAAAGTCGGTGGAGTGGTAGATAGTGAAGAGGGGTGTTATAGTTTGCAGAGGGACTTGGACAAGTTGCAGAGCTGGGCCGAGAGGTGGCAAATGGAGTTTAATGTGGAAAAGTGTGAGGTAATGCACTTTGGCAGGAATAATAAATGTGTAGAGTATAGGGCTAATGGTAGGATTCTTAGTAGTCTTGATGAACAGAGGGATCTTGGTGTGTATGTGCATAGATCCCTGAAAGTAGGCAGTCAAGTTGAGAAGGTTGTTAAGAAGGCATATGGAGTCTTAGCTTTTATTGGTAGGGGGATTGAATTTCGGAGCCGCAACGTCATGTTGCAAGTGTACAAAACTCTAGTGCGGCCGCACTTGGAGTATTGTGTGCAGTTCTGGTCCCCGCATTATAAGAAAGATATGGAGGCATTGGAGAGGGTACAGAGGAGGTTTACCAGGATGTTGCCTGGTATGGAGGGCAGGTCTTATGAAGAGAGGCTGAGGGATTTGAGGTTGTTTTCGTTAGAAAGGAGGCGGCTAAGAGGGGACCTTATCGAAACATATAAGATGATTAGAGGTTTAGACAGGGTGGACAGTGATAGCCTTTTTCCTAGGATGGAGAAAGCTAGCACGAGGGGACACAGCTTTAAATTAAGGGGTGATAGTTATAGGACGGATATCAGAGGTAGGTTCTTTACCCAAAGGGTGGTTCGGGAGTGGAATGCCCTGCCTGCAGCAGTTGTAGATGCGCCAAGTTTGGTGGCGTTTAAGAGGTTAGTTGATAAGTATATGGAAGAGAAGGGAATGGTTTAGTTCGGAGGGGCATTGCTTTTTATATTGGTCGGCGCAACATCGAAGGCCGAAGGGCCTGTTCTGTGCTGTAATGTTCTATGTTCTATAACAGCACGCTAAAAGTCCAACAAGTTTATTTGGTAACAAATGCCACTAGCTTTTGAAGAGCTGCTCCTTTGTCAGGTGAGTGGGGAGTTCTCTCCACTCCTCACGCACCTGATGAAGGAGCAGCACTCCAAAAGCTAGTGGCATTTATTATCAAATAAATCTGTTGGACTTTAACCTGCTATTAAGAGACTTCTTACTTGGTTATACAAGCCAGAGAGTACCAGTGGATGGGTATTTTTCAGAATAGAGATGTGTAGCTAGTGATGTTCCACAGGGATCACTGCTGGGACCTCTGCTGTTTGTAGTATATAGAAATGATGTGGAGGATAATGTAGATGATCTGATTAGTAAGTTTTGCGGATGACACAACGATTTGTGGAGATGCAAAAAGTGCCAAGGATTGTCAGAGGATATAACAGCATAGAGATAAATTGGACACTTGGGCACAGAAATGGCAGATGGAATTTAATCCAGACAAATGCAAGGAGATGAATGTTGAAGAATCAAATGTATGTGTAAATTATAGTATAAATGGCAGAACTCTCAGGAACATTAACATACAGAGAGATCTGTGCATGCAGGTCCACAGTTCCCTAAGAGTGGCTACACAGGTGGTCAAGGTGACTATGAAGGTATATGGCATGCTTGTCTGCATCAGTACAGGAGTTGGGAAACCATGTCACAGCTATATAAAACCTTGATTAGGCTACATTTGGAGAATTGCATGCAGTTCTGGTCATCACATTATCAGAAGGACATGGAAGCTTTGCAGAGAATGCAAATAAAATTCACCAGGATGTTGCCTAGTCTCATAGGTTGAATAAACTAGAATTGTTTTCACTGGAAAGATAGAGGATGAGGGGAAACCTCTGATAGAAGTCTACAAAATTATGAGAGGCATAGACAGGATGGATAATCAGAGGCTTTTTCCCAGGGTGGAAGTGTCAATTACAAGGGGATACAGGTTAAAGGTGAGAGGGGGAGGGGGGCAGTTTCAAGGAGATGTGTGGGGTGCATTTTTCACATAGAGTAGTGGGTGCCTGGAATGTGCTGCCAGTGGAGGTGGTGGAAGAAGGCACATTAGCAACATTTAAGGGCCATTTAGATGGGTATGTGAATAGGGAGGGAAGAGAGGGATATGGACTGAGTAAGGGCAGAAGGTTTTCTTTTAATTAGGACATTATAATTGGCACAGTCTTGGAGGCTCAAAAGGTCTGTTCCTGTGCTGTAGAGTTGTAAACCTCTGTGATTCTACAGCATGGAAACAGGCCCTTCGGCACAACCTGTCAGTTCTTTTTTTAAAAATCCCTAAGCTAATCCCAATTGCCCGCATTTGGCCCATATCCCTCCATACCTAACTTATACCTATCGTGTAAGACAGGAGGTGGGGCAGGGTGGGGGTGCTGTGGGAGACTCATTAAGCTGGAGTGAATTGTTAAACTATGGTGCAAAGAGTCAGCAGGTATGAAAACTCCATGTCAGACTGCCTCAAGCCCAAAATTAGTGAATGTTAGTAATGACCCGACAGGCTATAAATGAACAGCAAATAAAACTGACCTTCAGTCTCTGCCCGAAAAACATAAACTCTGTGGCTTGTAACTACTTCAAACTTATTTTCCTTTGCTGCTCTTGCCATCTGCAATGCAGCCAGGGGGATCACTCCTTTTGGATATGGGTCCTAGAAAGATGGAAATAAATAAAAACTCAGAAAATAAATATTAATCTTTAAAAATAACACACAATACCTAGAACAGTCACAGTTTGATAAAAACATTAACAGCTTGGAATTGTGCTGGATGAAATTAGCTTGTGTAGAGCTTAATAAACTTTTCTATTTAAAAATATAAGAACATAAGAAATAGGAGCAGGAGTCGGCCATCCAGCCCCTCGAGCCTGCCCCTCCATTCAATAAGATCATGGCTGATCTGCAGTGGATCAGTTCCACTTTCCCACTTTTTCCCCCCATAACCCTTAATTCCCTTGTCTATCAGAAATCTATCTATCCGTGACTTAAATATATTCAGCGAGGAAGCCTCCACCACTTCAATGGGCAGAGAATTCCAGAGATTCACCACCACCCTTTGAGTGAAGAAGTTCCTCCTCAACTCCGTTCTAAACTGCCCTCCCCCCACCACCCCCCCTTATTTTGAGGCTGTGCCCTCTAGTCCTGCTATCCTTTCTAAGCAGGAAGAATCTCTCTACCTCTACCCTATCCATCCCCTTCATTATCCCCCTTCAGCCTTTTAAACTCTAATGAGTCCAGAGAGTCCCAATCTATTCAATCTCTCCTCATAAGCTAACCCCCTCATCTCTGGTATCAGCCTGGTGAACCTTCTCTGCACCCCCTCCAAGGCCAATATATCCTTTCGCAGATACGGTGACCGAAACTGCACACAGGTTGCGGCCTCACCAGTACCCTGTACAGTTGCAGCAAGACTTCCCTGCTTTTATATTCTATCCCCCTCGCTATAAAGGCCAACATTCCATTCACCTTCTTGATCACCTGCTGCACCTGCAGACTGGGTTTTTGAGATTTGTGCACAAGGACCCTCAGGTCCCTCTGCACTGTAGCATGCTGCAGCTTTTCACCCTTTAAATAATATTCCCTCCTACTATTATTTCTACTAAAGTGAATAATCCCACATTTGCTAACGTTATTCTCTATTTAATCAAAGTCCTGAGTCAAACAGCCCACAATGGTGTCCACGTTGTTTAATAGAATGTCACAGAACGAGGCCGCTTGGTCCATTGCATCTGTGTTCAAATATCCTCACTGCTACTTTTTAAAATTTAAAAATAGGATTACGACCTTTAAATTTTTGAAGCTATGTCTGGTTCAAATAAACGACAAAAGCAATTCAGCAATATCACAGCGCCTTACCCCCCATTATCTCTGAAGAGATATGAATGACTTTTTCTCATTCATTCATGGGACATGGGCATTCCTGACTGGCCATTTACTGGCCATCCCTAGTTTTCCTTGGAGCAACCACCTTGCTGTGGCTCTGGAGTCACATGTAGGCTTGACCAGGTAAGGATGAGAGATTTCCTTCCCTAAAGGACATGAGTGAACCAAATACATTCTTAGAACCATCAACAAGTGATTCTCAATTCCAGATTTTTTTTTTTATTGAATTCAACTTCCATTATCTGCCATGACAGGATTCGAACCCGGGTTCCTAAAATATCACCCTGAGTTACTGGATTTAATTGTCTAATGATAATATCAGTAAGCCATTACCTCCAACTGGTTTATTGTTGCCTCATTGTGGTAGTCAGTCCTCCTTGATTAGTGAATTATCCAGAATGACTTTTCAGCCTCAGTTAATGAATACACCATTGGACCTTGTCTGGGCTCACTTGAAACAATAATTCTTTACTCTGTGGTCCTTGCGCTGTAAAATTTCTTTCTCTATCCCTCTTTTATTGTCTGCATGTACAAGGGTCTATCATCCAAGATAAAGAAACTGGTGGAAGCTACTGAGAGGGTGCAGAGGGGATTTACAAGGATGTTACAAGATAAATGTGTAGTGGTCCATTTTGGCAGGAATAATGGGATGAAGGAGTACAATATAAGAGGTAGGAGTCTTTAATTGTATTGTAGAGCAGAAGGATCTCGAGGTCCGGGTCCATAGGACTCGTAAATCGGCCTCGCAGGTGGAGGAAGTGGTCAAGAAGGCGTACGGTGTACTGGCCTTCATTAATCGAGGAATAGAGTTTAGGAGTCCTGAGGTAATGATGCAGCTCTATAAGACTCTTGTCGGACCCCACTTGGGGTATTGTGCGCAGTTCTGGTCACCTCACTATAGGAAGGAGGTAGAGGCTATTGAGAGAGTGCAGAGGAGATTTACAAGGATGCTGCCTGGATTGGGAGGCAGGCCTTATGAAGATAGAACATAGAACATAGAACATAGAACATAGAACATAGAACATTACAGCACAGAACAGGCCCTTCGGCCTTCGATGTTGCGCCAACTGATATAAAAAGCAATGCCCCTCCAAACTAAACCATTCCCTTCTCTTCCATGTACTTATCAACTAACCTCTTAAACGCCACCAAACTTGGCGCATCTACAACTGCTGCAGGCAGGGCATTCCACTCCCGAACCACCCTTTGGGTAAAGAAACTACCTCTGATATCCGTCCTATAACTATCACCCCTTAATTTAAAGCTGTGTCCCCTCATGCTAGCTTTCTCCATCCTAGGAAAAAGGCTATCACTGTCCACCCTATCTAAACCTCTAATCATGTTATATGTTTCGATTAGGTCCCCTCTTAGCCGCCTCCTTTCTAACGAAAACAACCTCAAATCCCTCAGCCTCTCTTCATAAGACCTGCCCTCCATACCAGGCAAAATCCTGGTAAACCTCCTCTGTACCCTCTCCAATGCCTCCACATCTTTCTTATATTGTGGGGACCAGAACTGCACACAATACTCCAAGTGCGGCCGCACTAGAGTTTTGTACAGTTGCAACATGACGTTGCGGCTCCGAAATTCAATCCCTCTACCAATAAAAGCCAAGACTCCATATGCCTTCCTAACAACCTTCTCGACCTGACTGCCTACTTTCAGGATCTATGCACATACACACCAAGATCCCTCTGTTCATCTAGACTACTAAGAATCCTACTATTAGCCCTATACTCTACACATTTATTATTTCTGCCATAGTGCATTACCTCACACTTTTCCACATTAAACTCCGTTTGCCACCTCTCGGCCCTGCTCTGCAACTTGTCCAAGTCCCTCTGCAAACTATAACACCCCTCTTCACTATCTACCACTCCACTGACTTTAGTGTCATCTGCAAATTTACTAATCCATCCTTCAATACCCTCATCCAGATCATTTATAAAAATTACAAACAGCAGGGGCCCCAAAACAGACCCCTGAGGTACACCACTTGTCACCGAACTCCACGATGAATATCTCCCATCAACCACCACCCTCTGTCTTCTATCTGCTAGCCAATTCCTAATCCAATTAGCTAAATCACCCTCTATCCCATACATCTGCATTTTCTGCAGAAGTCTTCCATGGGCCACCTTATCGAACGCCTTACTAAAGTCCATATATACCACATCAACTGCCTTACCCCCATCCACCTCTTTGGTCACTTTTTCAAAAAACTCAATGAGGTTAGTAAGGCACGACCTACCCTTCACAAAACCATGCTGACTATCCCCAATCAATTCATTTCTCTCTAAATAACTATAAATCCTATCCCTAATTATTCTCTCCAATACTTTGCCCACAACAGAAGTAAGACTCACTGGCCTATAATTCCCTGGAAGGTCTCTCTTCCCCTTCTTGAACAACGGGACCACATTCGCTATCCTCCAGTCCTCCGGAACCACACCCGTAACCAACGACGACCTGAAGATCAGAGCCAGAGGCTCTGCAATCTCCTCTCTTGCCTCCCAGAGAATCCTAGGGTAAATCCCGTCCGGCCCAGGGGACTTATCCAACTTCAAACCCTCGAGAATATCTAGCACATCCTCCCTATCTACTTCGATACTTTCCAGTTTGCTACCCTGTACCTCAGTGTTCTCCATAACTACATTTACATCACCCTGCGTGAATACCGAAGAGAAATATTTATTCAGTGCCTCTCCAATCTCTTCAGGCTCCACGCACAACTTCCCACTGCTGTCTATGACTGGCCCTAATCTTGCCCTAACCAATCTTCTATTCTTAACATATCTAAAGAAAGCTTTAGGATTCTCCTTAATCCTATCAGCCAAAGTCTTCTCATGTCCTCTCTTAGCTCTCTTCAATTCACTCTTTAGCTCCCTCCTGGCTAATCTATAGCTATCCATTGCACTAACCGAGCCTTCAAGCCTCATCCAGCCTCATCCTGACATAAGCAAAGGTTATGACATAGGTTGAGGACCTGGGACTCTTCTCACTGGAGAGACGTATGTTGAGAGGCGACCTGATAGAGGTTTATAAGATGTTGAGAGGAATAGATAGAGTGGATTCTCAGAGGCTATTTCCCAGAGCTGAAATGGTCACTACAAGAGGACACAGGTTTAAGGTGCTCATGGGCAAGTACAGAGGAGATGTTAGAGGTAAGTTTTTCACTCAGAGGGTGGTGAGTGAATGGAACCGACTGCTGTCAGAGGTTGTTGAGGCAAACTCACTGGGGTCTTTTAAGAGACTTCTGGATGAGTATATGGAAAAGAATAGGATAGAGGGTTATAGATAGGTCTGTGGATTGGTAGATGTGATCGGCGCAACTCGTGGGCCGAAGGGCCTGTTTGTGCTGTATTGTTCTATGTTCTATGTTGCCTGGATTGGGAGGCATGCTTTACAAAGATAGGTTGAGAGAGCTAGGTCTCTTCTCCCTGGAGAGACGAAGGTTGAGAGGCAACCTGATAGAGGTTCATAAGATATTGAGAGGAATAGATAGAGTGGATTCTCAGAGGCTATTTCCCAGAGCTGAAATGGTCGCTACGAGAGGACACAGGTTTAAGGTGCTGTGGGGCAAGTACAGAGGAGATGTTAGAGCTAAGTTTTTCACTCAGAGGGTGGTGAGTGGAATGGAATCGGTTGCCGTCAGTGGTGGTAGAGGTGAACTCACTGGGGTCTTTTAAGAGACTTCTGGATGAGTACATGGGATTTAATGGGATTGGGAGTTACAGATAGTTCTATGGCCTGGTAGGTATAGATATGATCGGCACAACTTGTGGGCCAAAGGACCTGTTTGTGCTGTAGTGTTCCATGTTGATTGCTACCTCTCCCACAAGCATTCACTGTCTCCATCACTGAGGCTACAAGAGACACTGCTGGAGCCCACCAAGGATCCTGCGTCAGCATTTCGAAAAGCCAAGACCATTAGCATCTCGAAGGACAAGAGCAACAGATAGCTGGGAACACCACCAACTGCAAATTCCCCTCCAAGCCAATCCTGGCTTGGAAACATATTCAGTAAAGTTTTACAACACCAATTTTAAATCCAACCAATTTATTTGATAGTAAATCTGCGAGCTTTCGACGCTATGCGCCTTCATCAGGCAAATGCAGTGTTCTGATCTGTAGAGGCACTCATATCCACACAGACAGTTACAGATTGCTGATTAGAATGTGAATCCTTACATCTAACCTGCTATTCAAGTGTTAAAGTGGCAAACAATGTGTGTGAAGGGAATCCTGAATTAGAGATCTTCAACCAAGGCTATATACTAGATACATTGATGACATCTTTTTCCTTTGGACTCATGGTGAACAATCATTGAAACAACTGTATGATGATATCAACAAGTTCCATCCCACCATCAGACTCACCATGGACTATTCTCCAGAATCAGTTGCATTCTTGGACACACGCATCTCCATCAAGGACGGTCACCTCAGCACCTCACTGTACCGAAAACCGACAGACAACCTCACAATGCTCCACTTCTCCAGCTTCCACCCTAGACACGTTAAAGAAGCCATTCCCTATGGACAAGCCCTCCATATACACAGAATTTGCTCAGATGAGGAGGATCGTGACAGACACCTCCAGACGCTGAAGGATGCCCTCGTGAGAACAGGATATGGCGCTTGACTCATCAATCGACAGTTCCAACGTGCCACAGCGATAAACCGCACTGACCTCCTCAGAAGACGAACACGGGACACGGTGGACAGAGTACCCTTTGTTGTCCAGTATTTCCCTGGAGTGGAGAAGCTACGACATCTTCTTCGGAGTCTTCAACATATCATTGATGACGATGAACATCTCGCTAGGGCCATCCCCACCCCCCCACTTCTTGCTTTCAGACAACCGCACAACCTTAAACAGATCATTGTTCGCAGCAAACTACCCAACCTTCAGGAGAACGGTGACCACAATACCACACAACCCTGCCACAGCAACCTCTGCAAGACATGCCAGATCATAGACATGGACGACATCATCAAACGTGAGGATACCATTCACCAGGTACACGGTACATACTCTTGCAACTCGGCCAACGTTGTCTACCTAATACGTTGCAAGAAAGGATGTCCCGAAGCATGGTACATTGGGGAGACCATGCAGACACTACGACAGCGGATGAATGAGCATCGCTCAACAATCACCAGGCAAAACAGTTCCCTTCCTGTGGGCGAACACTTCAGCAGTCATGGGCATTCGGCCTCCGACCTGCGGGTAAATGTTCTTCAAGGGGGCCTTCGTGACACACGACAGCGCAGAGTTGCTGAGCAGAGACTGATAGCCAAGTTCCGCACACATGAGGACGGTCTTAACAGGGATCTTGGCTTCATGTCACACTATCTGTAACCCCCGTAACTTGCCTGGGTTAGCAAAAACCTCACTTACTGTGCTGTCTGGAGAAAATACACAATTCTCTAACCAATGCTCAGGATTCCCTTCACACACATTGTTAGCCACTTTAACACTTGAATAGCAGGTTAGATGTAAGGATTCGCATTCTAATCAGCAATCTGTAACTGTCTGTGTGGATATGAGTGCCTCTGCAGATCAGAACACTGCATTTGCCTGACGAAGGCGCATAGCGTTGAAATCTCGCGGATTTACTATCAAATAAATTGGTTGGATTTAAAATTGGTGTTGTAAAACTTTACTGAGTTTACCCCAGTCCAATGCCGGCATCTCTACATCTTGGAAACATATTGTCATTCTTGCACTGCCACTGGATCAAAATTGTGGAACTTTCTCCCTAACAGCATGGTGGATGTATCTACACCTCAAGGACTGTAGCAGTTCAAGATAACAGCTCACCATTGCCTTCTCAAGAAAAACTAATGATGAGCAATGTCCACATCCCTTAAATTAAAAACCAAACACTCACTTCCATTCTGTTTTTCACTCCCTTTTAGAACTCCAGGTTATAAACCAAATCTGGGCAAATTGGATTAAATCTGATTTCTGAATTCAAAATGTGTTTTTCATTGGTCTTCTGTGAACTGCTTTTGATGTTCCTGAACATGAAACCTTCTAAACAAATGAAAGCTGATTGTCCTTGTTGTAAAACAGCGAGCCTGAAGAGATTGGCGAGGCACTGAATAAATATTTCTCTTCGGTATTCACGCAGAGTGCTGGAAATGTAGCTGTGGAGAGCACTGAGGTACAGGGTTGCAAATTGGGGAGTATTGTAGTAGATAGGGAGGAGGTGTTAGAAATTCGCGAGGGTTTGAAGTTGGATAAGTCCCCTGGGCCGGACGGGATTTACCCTAGGATTCTCTGGGAGGCAAGAGAGGAGATTGCAGAGCCTCTGGCTCTGATCTTCAGGTCCTCGTTGGTTACGGGTGTGGTTCCGGAGGACTGGAGGATGGAGAATGTGGTCCCATTGTTTAAGAAGGGGAAGAGAGACCTTCCTGGGAATTATAGGCCAGTGAGTCGTACTTCTGTGGTGGGCAAGGTATTGGAGAGAATTATTAGGGATAGGATTTATAGTTATTTAGAGAGAAATGAATTGATTGGGGATAGTCAGCATGGTTTAGTGAAGGGTAGGTCATGCCTTACTAACCTCATTGAGTTTTTTGAGAAAGTGACCAGAGAGGTGGATGGGGGTAAGGCGGTTGATGTAGTATATATGGACTTTAGTAAGGCTATTGATAAGGTGGCCCATGGAAGACTTCTACAGAAAATGCAGATGTGTGGAATAGAGGGTGATTTAGCTAATTGGATTAGAATTTGGCTGGCAGATAGAAGACAGAGGGTGGTGGTTGATGGGAGATATTCATCGTGGAGTTCGGTGACGAGTGGTGTGCCTCAGGGGTCTTTTTGGGGCCCCTGCTGTTTGTAATTTTTATAAATGATCTGGATGAGGGTATTGAGGGATGGATCAGTAAATTTGCAGATGATACTAAACTTGGTGGTGTGGTAGATAGTGAAGAGGGGTGTTTCAGTTTACAGAGTGACTTGGACAAGTTGCAGAGCTGGGCCGAGAGGTGGCAAATGGAGTTTAATGTGGAAAAGTGTGAGGTAATGCACTTTGGCAGGAACAATAAATGTGTAGAGTCTAGGGCTAATGGTAGGGCTCTTAATAGTGTTGAGGAACAGAAGGATCTTGGTGTATGTGTCAATAGATCCCTGAAAGTAGGCAGTCAAGTGGACAAAGTTGTTAAGAAGGCATATGGAGTCTTAGCTTTTATTGGTAGGGGGATTGAATTTCGGAGCCGCAGCATCATGTTGCAACTGTACAAAACTCTAGTGCGGCCGCACTTGGAGTATTGTGTGCAATTCTGGTCCCCACATTATAAGAAAGATGGGGAGGCATTGGAGAGGGTACAGAGGAGGTTTACCAGGATGTTGCCTGGTATGGAGGGCAGGTCCTATGAAGAGCGGTTGAAGGATTTGAGGTTGTTTTTGTTAGAAAGGAGGCGGCTAAGAGGGGATCTTATTGAAGCATATAAGATGATTAGAGGTTTAGATAGGGTGGACAGTGATAGCCTTTTTTCCTAGGATGGAGAAAGCTAGCACGAGGGGACACAGCTTTAAATTAAGGGGTGATAGTTATAGGACGGATATCAGAGGTAGGTTCTTTACCCAAAGGGTGGTTCGGGAGTGGAATGCCCTGCCTGCAGCAGTTGTAGATGCGCCAAGTTTGGTGGCGT
The DNA here is from genome assembly GCA_024679065.1 of Sphyrna mokarran. Lineage (NCBI taxonomy): Eukaryota > Metazoa > Chordata > Chondrichthyes > Carcharhiniformes > Carcharhinidae > Sphyrna > Sphyrna mokarran. The sequence continues at coordinate 82,068,715 of JAGIQG010000014.1, read as the reverse complement.
TTTAAGAGGTTAGTTGATAAGTATATGGAAGAGAAGGGAATGGTTTAGTTAGGGGGGGCATTGCTTTTTATTTTGGTCGGCACAACATCGAAGGCCGAAGGGCCTGTTCTGTGCTGTATTGTTCTATGTTCTATGTTCTATGTTCTATTTCTCATTTTCTCCTGGCTTTCTTGCAGGAATCTTTGGAAAAAATTAATTTAAAAAATGCTCTGAACAAAACAACTGCAATCTTGCAAATCGATCCATTCTGCATTGAAGATAATTATATTTCTTATGGATTGATAATGTCTTTTCACTTCACGTTGAGTATAATATTATCTGCAACTCATGCTTCATATTGTGACTCAGATTAGACAGTTTGGATCCCCAACCTAAATTTGAGGGCATTCTCAGCAGGTGATTGACCCAAAGAGACTGTGACACTCTTGTAATTGTGAGACTAATGTACTGATTCCCTATCAACACAGCTGGCTTCATTAATCTATCCTCTGTCATGTCCTCATGCTCCTTGGCAGTCTTACCTTCTCATTGCTGAAATACATCAGGCATTTTCCATCAAACTTCACATAACGCCTCTGGAATACATAACTTCTAGCTCAAAAAAAAACACAAGCTTCCATTAGGAATGTTTCATGCATTATAGTCTCTGTTGTACTACAGTCAGTATAATATATTCACTGGTATCTCAGTGTGTGTTAGACTATATAATAGACAGTTTCATAAACCTGCACATTGTAATTCAGATAGAATCTAACAAATACGATTGAAGCAAGATCTCGCTACTCCTGCACTCAAATCCCCTTGCAATAAAGTTTAAAAATTTAGTTTAAAGTTTATTTATTAGTGTCATAAGTAGGTTTACATTAACACTGCAATGAAGTTATGGTAAAAATCCACTAGTTGCCACACTCCTGCATCTGTACATTGATGGAGATTTTAGCATGGCCAATGCACCGAATCAACACATCTTTTGGACTGTGGGAGGAAACCAGACACCCGGACAAAACCCATATAGACATGGAGAAAATATGCAGACTCTGCACAGACAGTGACCCAAGCCAGAGATCAAACCCGGGTCCCTTGCACAATGAGGCAACATGTTAACTGCGTAAAAGTAAAACTAAAATAGTTAATTACCCCTGTGGTGAGAGTTTCTCTAACCAATCACACTTCATATTTTTTCCTTGTTCGGGTACAATATGGAAACTGGCGTATGGTGAAATTGTTAGATTGTCTTCTGAGTCTTCTGTGAAATAGAATGAGGGTTCAACAGGGCTGATTTTGTCAGTTGGAATCTCTCCGATTGTAGAGTAAGCCATCGCGTTGTTGACTTCCATTTGCAATGGATTCTCGGCAGTCCCCTTTTTGGATCGCTTCTCTCGATGTTGTCTATGGAATTAGGTAAACAGATACATAGAACATAGAACAGAGAACATTACAGCGCAGAACAGGCCCTTCAGCCTTCGATGTTGTGCTGACCAATTGAGAAAAAGCAATGACCCTCTAACCTAAACCATTCCCTTTTCGTCCATAAACTTATCTACTAACCTCTTAAACGCCACCAAACTTGGCGCATTTACAACTGACGCAGGCAGGGCATTCCATACCCTTACCACCCTCTGGGTAAAGAACCTACATCTGACATCCATCCTATAACTACCACCCCTTAATTTAAAGCTATGTCCCCTTGTGCTAGCTTTCTCCATCCTAGGAAAAAGGCTATCACTGTCCACCCTATCTAAACCTCTAATCATCTTATATGTTTCAATAAGGTCTCCGCTTAGCTGCCTTCTTTCTAACGAAAACAACCTCAAATCCCTCAGCCTCTCTTCATAAGACCTGCCCTCCATACCAGGCAACATCTGGTAAACCTCCTCTGTACCCTCTCCAATGCCTCCACATCTTTCTTATAATGTGGGGACCAGAACTGCACACAATACTCCAAGTGCGGCCGCACTAGAGTTTTTGTACAGTTGCAACATGACGTTGCGGCTCCGAAATTCAATCCCTCTACCAATAAAAGCCAAGACTCCATATGCCTTCCTAACAACCTTCTCGACCTGACTGCCTACTTGCAGGGATCTATGCACATACACACCAAGATCCCTCTGTTCATCTAGACTACTAAGAATCCTACCATTTGCCCTATACTCTACACATTTATTATTTCTGCCATAGTGCATTACCTCACACTTTTCCACATTAAACTCCATTTGCCACCTCTCGGCCCAGCTCTGCAACTTGTCCAAGTCCCTCTGCAAACTATAACACCCTTCTTCACTATCTACCACTCCACCGACTTTAGGGTCATCTGCAAATTTACTAATCCATCCTTCAATACCCTCATCCAGATCATTTATAAAAATTACAAACAGCAGGGCCCCAAAACAGACCCCTGAGGTACACCACTTGTAACCGAACTCCACGATGAATATCTCCCATCAACCACTACCCTCTGTCTTCTATCTGCTAGCCAATTCCTGATCCAATTAGCTAAATCACCCTCAATCCCATACATCTGCATTTTCTGCAGAAGCCTTCCATGGGGAACCTTATCAAATGCCTTACTAAAGTCCATATATACCACATCAACTGCCTTACCCCCATCCACCTCTTTGGTCACTTTTTCAAGAAACACAATAAGGTTAGTAAGGCACGACCTACCCTTCACAAAACCATGCTGACTATCCCCAATCAATTCATTTCTCTCCAAGATACAAATAAAGGATTGGAAACTTTTTAAGAACATTCATTTTCAGTCAAATTTCCCAATGATGTTGGAATAAGGAAGATGAGATAGGATTACAATGCGTGTCTATAAATGCATAAAGTGTGGTGGATGGTGAATAAAGTTGGTGAACTACACAAAATAACAAAGTGGGAGTATGATGCAGTGACAATAATGGGAATGTGGTTTACAAACACTGTGGACTGAGTGCTGAATATACAGGGAGATGAAATAGTTGAAAAAGATTGGGAAAGGGAAAAGGGTAGGTGGGATGACATACTGAGTAGGGTAGACATTGCAGCATTGGAAAGGGACAAGGACACAATTCATTTAAATGAATGGGAGGGAATATGGGCATGATCACACAACTGAGGCCTATAAATAGTGAGAGAGATTAGAGATTGGGAGATAAACAAACATGAGAGGCAAGAGAAGGAGAAAGAAATGAGGAGACAACTGGTGATTGACAGGTGAGAAATGCTTTATACAAAGTTTAAGGTATGCTCTAGTGCAGTTCGGTCATGTGAGTGGACATTTGTGGGATGTGAGAAACAGTGTCAGCACCAAGTGATCTCAATAACTACATCTGCAGGAGGTGTCACCAGCTGCAGAAACCTGACCTCTGGGTTGCAGAATTGGTGTTACGGTGATGTTTTCACACGTGGATGTTGTGGGTCACACATTTAGAGGAGAAATGTCACACTACAGCTCAGAAGTGCACAGGCGGAGAGGTGATGAATGGACCATCAGAGTATCAGGCCACTAGAATAGAAATCCCCCAAGGCTGTTGCAATTCATAACTGCTTTTACATTTAGGACTCTGGTGAATGAGATAGTTCCTAAGAAGAATCTAGCAAGAGCCAAGTTTGCGGCACTATAGATGGCTCGGCTGCACAGGACGGGAACAGGAAAAGGGAAAATTCTATCATGGTAAAGAGCTCATAGTTAGAGCAGCAGTGTCTCTCTTGTGATGGACGTGATGACAAGATGGTGTGTTGACTCCATGGTGCCAGGGTCATGGATGTCACAAAGCGACTGCCGATCATCCTCCTGGGGAAGGACGAGCGGTCAAAGATCATGGCCCACATTGGGACGAATGACATTGGCAGGTAGAGGGATGAGGTCCTATAACAGATTTTTTAATTCTATAAACATTGACAGGGATCACAGGTAGAGGTAGGAACATCAGGGTGGTGGCGCGGGCTCATTGGGCCGAAGGGCCTGTTTGCCGTGCTGTTTTTTTCTTTGTTCTTTTAGGGAGTTAGGAACGAAATTAAAAAGCAGGATCTTAAGACCAATAATCTCAGGATTGCTCCCAGTGCCACGTGCTATTGAGTATCGGAAGAAGATTGAGCAGTTCAGCAGAATGGCTGGAGAAATGGAATAAGGTGAGGGCTTTAGATTTCTGAGACATTGGGTCCCGTTCTTGGGAATTTGTCTGTGTGGAGTTTTCATGTTTCCCTTGCAGCTGTGTGGGTTTCTGCACCGTAGGGATTCTATGATTGTATGGTCTTTGGAATTCGTATGCCTCAGAGATTGAGAATTCACAAGAACAAGTACGATTTCATCTGATCTTCAAAGAGCAAAGAACAAAACAGCACGGGAAACAGGCCCTTCGGCCCAACGAGCTCACGCCATCACCCCGATGTTCCCACCTCTACCCGCGATCCTTGTCCATATTTATAGATCTATGGATTAAAAACCAAATTTGAGACAATTTAGGGAGAATTTGTTTTGCCAATTAGCCTAAGAGCACATCTTTGGGATGTGGGAGGAAACCGGAGCACCCGGAGAAAACCCACGCAAGCACGGGGAGAATGCTCAAACTCCCACAGACACAGGCCCAAATCCATGTATCTGCACAGCACAGCGATAGTCACTGAGCTGTCGTGTTGCCCATCAAATGGTCCAGGTCAAGCGTACACTAATGACGTGAAGCACTAGGATACTCTCAAAAAAAAAAATCCAGGAGCAGCCCTCTCACGACCCATCGCGTCTATGCCCCTCGTTAAACAACAAAGTGGACCAAAGCACCTGTAGGATAAAAACAAGTACATCAATATCATCATCTATTTACACACTTCCCAGGACTCCCAAGGCTCATGATCCCTATTTTAAATCAGTTTTCTATACCCCTCCATTCCCATTCTGTTCATGTGCCTATCTAAGTATTTCTTAAATAACTCCAGAGTACCTGCCCCCACCACTTTACTTGGCAGCGCATTCCATACCCCCACCACCCTCTGTGTGAAAAAACTCCCTCTAGCATCCAAATTATACCTTACCCCCCTCACCCTAAGCCCGTGACCCCTCGTGCTATTAGAGTACATCCTAGGAAAAAGCTTAACTCTGTTTACTCTATCTATACCCCTCATAATCTTGTACACCTCTATTACATCTCCTCTAAGTCTACATCTTTCTAAGGAAAACAGTCCCAATTTGCCTAACCTCTCCTCGTAACTCAGACCTTCCATACCAGGCAGCATCCTGGTAAACCTCCTCTGCACTGTCTCCAGAGTCTCCACGTCCTTCCGGTAGTAAGGCAACCAGAACTGGACTCAGTATTCCAAATGAGGTCTAACCAACGTTTTATACAACTGCAACATTAAAGGCCAGCTCTTGTACTCTATACCCCTTCTTATAAAGGCTAGCATACTATATGCTTTCTTCACAACCTTCTCCACTTGCTCTGCCACCTTCAGAGACTTGTTCACCTGCACCCCCAGGTCCCTCTGTGTTTCTATACTCTTAGTAGGCCTACGTTTTATCATATACCTCTCCCCTACATTCTTTCTCCTGAAATGCATCACCTCACATTTATCTGGATTGAATTCCATCTGCCATCTATCTGCCCAAGCTACCAGCCTATGTCCTGCTGCATCACCTGACAATGCTCCTCACTATCCGCAAGTCCAGCCATCTTTGTATCGTCTGCAAACTTGCTGATCACTCCACTTACTCCCTCTTCCAAGTCATTTATATAAATGAATTCAATTGAATGTTTGGGGCATGTGATTGATGCTAAATCACAAACCTCTTTCAAAGATCAGGGATATCACAAAGACACCAGCACTTTAGGATTTTAACCACTTTTGATCCTTCTCAGGATTGATGAACCAGAACGGAAGATTTTAAAACTATTGCTTATTCAATTATACCGGAATAAGACATGGAAGTGGTCGGATGGAAGCAGCTTTAGTGCAAGCCAAAGTAGCACTGCTGGAATCTAAAGTTATTCTGTGTTTGATCTTACACCACCCGTATAGTTCATGTGTGACACATCCCCAGTTGAAAGTAACCAGGTACAAATCAAATGTGAACTATTTGTGATTATCTTTGGAATAAAGGAATTCCATCGATTCCTAGATGGAGAAAGTTCACATTACTGATAGGCTATTGTCTATTAACTACCATTGTTAGATCAGAAACAGAAATTTTGACAGTGGCAGCAAGTAGAATGATGCATTGACATTGGATGGGTATTGCTCTTGTCTTACATCAGTATCAACAATCAAGTTAACACTGCAATACAGATAGGCTTTCACTCGGTCTACAATTCGGCCCATTGAGGCTGCACAAACAACAATCCCATCCAGGCCTTATCCCCATAACCTCATGTATTTACTCTGCTAGTCCCTCTGACACTAAGGAGCAATTTAGTATGGCCAATTCTCCTAACATGCGCATCTTTGGACTGTAGAAGGAAATCAGAGCATCCGGGAGAAACACATACAGACATGGGGAGAATGTGCAAAACTTCACACAGTGACCGAAGGCTAGAATCGATCCCGGGTCCCTAAGCAGCCGTGCTAACCACTATACTGTGAAGATGTTCCTCTTTATTTCTTCCAGTGACTCAAATGCCACCTAGATAATACTGGACTCCATTCGGTGCACATCAGATCTGATCCACTGCTCGTTGAAACAATCTCAGAGCAGATGAGATACCAAGCGCCAATGTTCAATAGTGGAACAAACCTCTTCATGAGTCAGCCTCTGCTTTCGCCCTTTTAGCAAAGGGTACTGAACTTGCCTTTAATCATTTCACTTGGTTTCCTTTTTTAATCTTCAATTGAACTGTGATGTATTTCATACTCCTCAGTTTTCCATCAAACACAGCAGTGTGTTTCTTTAGAGTTTTGGAAGACCTGATTCTCCATTAGACATCACACTGACTTCAGTGCAGTTCAGTCGAATCTTCTCGAACCATGTTCGAGCCATCAATGCTGGAAAATTGTTGTTTGTCTGCTGAGTTGCACAGCTACTTTAATGCACCACTTCAATGGAATCACTTCACCTGCGTACGTCTTCAACATTATTTTTGAAGCTTTCAAAGAAACATATCTGAGTTTTTCCTTATCAACAATGAGGCTGTTGCTCTATCCTTACTGGCTGTCCACCCAGCTGTGGGGTGACTCAGTCTGTATCGATTACAGCAGCAATGATGAGCTTCTGCAAGTTATCTTATTTCCGTCCACTCTTTGCACAGAATGAACACTTCTTTTATTCTGTTTACATGTTTGTTCTGCTTTATTCTGGCTTCTTATGATTTTACCTGCAGCTTGCTTTTTCTTCCAGCAGGCACGTTCTATGTATCCCGTACCTTGCAGCTTCTGAACACTATGTCTTTACACTGGCAGTCTGCAATGGGGACATGTACGGGTTCCAAAACTTTTAGCTGTCGAATCAGCCAACAGTTTCTATATCAAGCATTGGAACAAAGGTTAGAACGGGGGACAGTGATTTCCCACCCAATCACACTCAGGAACGTTGAACCCAAAACATCTTCTGCTGTTCTATTTTCATGCGCAAAATAGTCAAAAGGTTCAACATAGGAGACACAATGCTCCACATTCTAGTTGGACAATCTTATAGTGCTGAAAACCCTTGCCATTTTCTTCCTGATGGAGGTACCCCAAATTCACACTTTGCAATGTGTTTCTGCAGTTAGTTTGATTTCCCGTTTAAACAACTCAAACAGCAGCCTCTCCATTCTCTAACTGCTCACATTCATTACATTCGTGATGTCTTCAGCACACATCAGAGATTTTCTTCCAACTTGCTTTGATTTTTGTTTTTCCCATGTAACCAGCATACGTAGTTTGAACATAGAACATTACAGCGCAGTACAGGCCCTTTGGCCCTCGATGTTGTGCCGACCAATGGAACCAATTTTATGACCCTCTATCCTAAACTATTCCAATGTTATCCATATGCCTATCCACTGACCATTTGATCGCCCTTAAACTTGACGAGTCCACAACTGCTGCAGGCAGGGCATTCCACGCCCTTACTACCCTCTGAGTAAAGAACCCACCTCTAACATCTGTCCTGTAACTACCATCCCTCAATTTAAAGCTACGTCCCCTTGTGTCATCCATCTCCCTCGTTGCCTGTTTTTAAAGCACTAAAACAGCGTTATTTACAGGCTGCTGATCATTTCGGCAGTTTCCTCTCATGTAACTTACGATATCACTTCCGGTGAATGTATGAGCATATTAATATACAATGCTTGCTGGAGATCCCACAATCCGTTTATTACATAACGAGTGAGATAAAAGTGAAAGTAAAAAGGAAGAAGGGGACATTTGACTATTTCAGGTCAGAAAAACAGTGGAATATGCGGCTGAATATTGAAGGACCAAAGAAGAAATGAATAAACTAACCAAAAAACAAAGAGGGGTCTGAAAAGAGACTGGTAGCTACCATCAAACAAAATCCTGAAGCTTAGAGTCAGAGAGTCATTAAGGTTTACAGCCTGGACACAGGCCCTTTGGCCCAACTTGTCCATGTCACCCTTTTTTAAAAACCCCTAAGCTAATCCCAATTGCCCACATTTGTCCCATATCCTTCTATATCCATTGTAACCATGTAACTGTCTCAACGCTTTTTGTCAATGTACCTGCCTCTGGCAACTTATTCCAGACACTCACCACCCACTCTGTGAAAAAAATTGCCCCTCTGAACACTTGTGTAGCTCTTGCCTCTCACCTTAAACCTATGCCCTCTATATCCACACTCCCAGACCTTTGGGAAAAGGTATTGACAATCCGTCTTATCTATACCCCTTTTTATTTTATAGGCCTCTATAAGGTCAGTCCTCAGCCTCCTATACTCCAGAGTCTATCCAGCCTCTCCTTATAACTCAAACTATCAAGTCCCAGTAGCATCCTAGTAAATCTTTTCTGCACTCTTTCTAGTTTAATAATATCCTTTCTATAATAGGGTGACCAGAATTGCACACAGTATTCCAAGTGTGGCCTTACCAATGTCTTGTACAACTTCAACAAGATGTCACAACTCCTGGTCAATGTTCTGAGTGATGAACTCAAGCATGCCGAATGCCTTTTTCACCACTCTGTCCACCTGTGGCTCCACTTTCAAGGAACTATGAACATGTACCCTTAAATCTCTTTTTCTGTAACTCTCCCCAGTGCCTTACCATTGAACCAGGGCAGGACTTACTCAGTTAATCTATCAAAATGCATCATCTCAGATTTATCTAAGTTAAACTCCATCTGCCATTCGTCAGCCCACTGGCTCAATTGATCAAGATGCTGTTGCAAAGGGAAGAAATGTTCTTCATTGTCCACTATGTCACCAATCTTGGTATCACCTGCAACCTTATTAACCATGCCTCCTATATTCTTATCCAAATCATTAATGTAAATGACAAATATCAATGGGCCCAGCACTGATCCCTGAGGCACACCACTGGTCACAGCAAGGCAACTAATGGTGACCCTTACCTTCCACATCCTGCAAGAGGAGCACTGAATTGCCAAATCCTCTCTCGATGAAAGCTAACATACTATTTGTCTTCTTTACTGTCTCCTGTACCTGTGTGCTTACTTTCAGCGATTGATGCAAAGGACCCCAAAGTCTCACTGAATATTCACCACTCTCAATTTACATCCATTCAAGTAATAATCTGTCTTCTTATTATTGCTACCAAAGTGGATAACCTCACATTTATCCACATTATCCTGCATCTGCTATGCAGATACCCACACATACAGCCTGTCCAGATCATGCTGAAGCATCTCTGCATCCTCCTCACAGCTCACCCTCCCACCCAATTTCTACACAGTAATCCATTAGGTGAGACCCTGTCAAAACTTTCTGTAAGTTTAAATAAACCACATCCACTGGTTCTCCTTAATTCCAAGCATAATGCTCTGGGGATCTGGGTTCCAATCTCACTGTGGCAAATGACCATGAGGCCATTGTCAGTTGTCTTAAAAACCCACCTGATTTACTAGAATCATAGAATTCCTACTTACGGAAGAAGACCATTCAGCCCATCGAGTCTGCACGGACAACAATCCCACCAAGGCCCTACTCCCAGAATCCCACAGATTTACACTGCTAATCCCTTTCACCTATGCATCTCAGGACACTAAGGGGCAATTTAGCATAGCCAATACATCTATCCCGCATATCTTTGGACTTTTGGAGGAAACCAGAGCATGTGGAGGAAATTCATACAGATAGGGAGAATGTACAAATTCCACACAGACAGTGACTCAAAGCTGGAATTGAGCCTGATGCTGAAGCAGCAGCGCTAACCGCTGTGCTAGCTCTGCATCCTCCCAGTCAGTTACTTATCATCTGCAAATGTGGAGATATTACATGTCGTTCCCTCATCTAAATCATTTATATACTTTGTGAATAGCTGGGGTCTCAGCACCGATCACAGCAATACCCCATTTGCCACTGTCTGCTTTACAGAAGAACATCTGTTTATTCCTACCAAAACGGGAATTGAACCCGTGTCCCTGGTGCTGTGAGGCAGCAGTGTTAACCATTGTGCGCCGTACCCTTTGGGGAAAGGACAGCTATCTGCCATCTACCTGGTCAGTGTACATGATTCCAGATGTTCAACTGTTAAATCCTATCTGATATGGTTAAGCAAGCCAGTCACCAGTTCAAAGCCAATTAGGAATGGACAAGAAATGCTAGCTTAGTCAACTATGCCCACTTCCCTTCCATTAATAAAAAAATTGCAGGGATTATTTTGCTTTGTTCCTGTAAACACACTAAAATAATTCTCTCTGAACAGGTCTAGCTCACAGGAGTGTGTGTATGAGAGGATCACAGAACAGTTATAGCACAAAAAAAATGTGACTCAGCCTCTCATATCTGTGCTGTTTCTCTGAAAGACCCCAATTCCCTCAAGTCGAATCCCAGTCCTTTTTCCATAATCCTACAAACTTTTCCTGATTCCCATTTGAAACCCTTGATTGACCCTGCTTCCACCACACTCTCAGACAGTGCATTCCAGATCCTCGCTACTCGCTCTGTAAATCCTGATAGTTGACTGCTCCTGGATTTGCAGTCAGGCTACAAGAACATCAGTATACATATAATTGATCTGGAGGAAAATGTGCCCGGTTTGATCAATAAATTTGTGGATAACATGAAGATTGGTGAAGTTGCTGATATGCCGGGGATTGCCAGAGGATGCAACAGGATATAGAGAAATTGGAGACTTGGGCACAGAAATGGCAGATAGAGTTTCATCTGGACAAATGTGAGGCGATGCATTTGGAGGATCAAATTTAGGTGTGAATTATACTGTAAATGGCAGAAACCTAAAGAATGCTAACATAGAGGGATTTGGGCATGCAGGTTCACAGTTCCCTAAGAGGCAAGATAGGTGAGCAATGCAATTACAAAGGCATATGGCATGCTTGCCTTCATCAACTGGGGCATTGAGTACAAGAGTTGGGAAATCATGTTACAGCTATATAAAACCTTGGTTAGCCTGCATTTGGAGTACTGTGGAAACTTTGCGAAGAGTGAGAAAGAGCATCACCATGATGCTGCCTGGTTCAAGGATGTTGCCTATGGGAAGTCATAGCACTATAGAGGTTTACAGCATAGAGCACAGAACATTACAGTGCAGTACAGGCCCTTTGGCCCTCAATGTTGCACCAACCAATGGAACCAATTTGATGACCCTCTATCCTAAACTATTCCAATGCTATCCATATGCCAATCCACTGCCCATTTCAAAGCCCTCAAACTTGAAAAGTCCACAACTGCTGCAGGCAGGGCATTCCACACCCTTACTACCCTCTGAGTAAAGAACCCACCTCTAGCATCTGTCCTATAACTACCACCCCTTAATTTAAAGCTATGTCCCCTCATGTTATCCATCTCCATCCGAGGAAAAAGGCTCTCACTATCCACCCTATCTAACTCTTTGATCATCTTATATGTCTCAATTAGGTCACCTCTTAGCGTTCTTCTCTCTAATGAAAATAACCTCAAGTCCCTTAGCCTTTCCTCATAAGACCTACCCATCATACCAGGCAACATCCTGGTAAACCTCCTCTGCACCCTTTCCAATGCCTCCACATCTTTCTTATAATGTGGCGACCAAAACTGTACACAATACTCCAAGTGCGGCCGCAGCAGAGTTTTGTACAGTTGCAACGTGACATCTCGGTTCCGAAATTCATTCCCTCTACCAATAAATGCTAACACACTATACGTCTTCTTAACAACCTTATCAACTTGAGTACCAGCTTTCAGGAGATCTCTCTGCTCATCTACACTACTAAGAGTCCTACCATTAGCCCTATATTCTGCACACATATTACTCTTACCAAAGTGAATCACCTCACACTTTTCCACATTAACCTTCATTTCTCACTTCTCGGCCCAGCTCTGCAACTTATCTACGTAGAAACAGACTCTTCAACCCAACTTGTCCATGCCACCTAGTTTTTACCATTGAGCCTGTCCCCATATTTGGCCCATATTCGTCTATACCCATCTTACCCATGTAATTGTGTAAATGCTTTTTAAAAGACAAAATTGTACCTGCCTCTACTACTACCTCTGGCAGCTGGTTCCAGATGCTCAGCACACTCTGAGTAAAAAGCTGTCACTCAGGACTCTTTTATATCTCTCTCCTCTCATGTTAAACCTATGCCCTCTAGAGAGGTTGAATAAATTTGAATTGTTTTCATATGAAGGCTGAAGGGAGACCACATAGAGGTCTGCAAAATTATGAGAGACACAGAGAGAGTGAATGGTCAGGGGCTTTCTCCCAGGGTGGAAGTGTCAATTACAGGAGGGTACAGGTTCAAGGTCAGAGAACATAAGACATAGAACAATGCAACACAGTACAGGCTCTTCGGCCCTCAATGTTAGAACATAAGAAATAGGAGCAGGAGTAGGCCATCCAACCCCTCGAGCCAGCCCCTCCATTCAATAAGATCATAGCTGATCTGAAGTGAATCAGTTTCACTTTCCCACTTTCTCCCCATAAATCTTAATTCCCTTGTCTATCAGAAACCCATCTACGCATGACTTAAATATATTGGTGAGTAGCCTCCACCACTTCAACAGGCAGAGAATTCCAAAGATTCACCATCCTTTGAGTGAAGAAATTCCTCCTCAACTCCAATCTAAATGCACCCCCTCCCCTTATTTTGAGGCTGTGCTCTCTAATTCTGCTATCCCAAGTGAGAAGAATCTCTCTACCTCTGCCTTATCTATCCCCTTCATTATCTTATATGTCTCTATAAGATCCCCCCCTCAGCCTTCTAAACTCCAGTGAGTACAGACCCAGTCTATTCAATCTCTCTTCATAAGCTACCCCCTCATCTCTGGTATCAGCTTAGTGAATGTGGCGACCAAAACTGCACACAGTACTCCAGCTGTAGCCTCACCAGTTCCCTGTACAGTTGCAGCAAGACCTCTTTGCTTTTATATTCTATGCCCCTCGCTATAAAGGCCAACATTCCATTCACCTTCTTTATCACCTGCAGACTTAGTTTTTGCGATTAGTGCACAAGGACCCCCAGGTCCCTCTGCATCGTCGCATGCTACAGCTTTTTGCCTTTTAAGTAATAATCCCTCCTACTATTATTTCTATCAAAGTGGATAACCTCACATTTGCTAACATTATACTCCATCTGTTGTGCCAAGCTATCCCACTCCCTATAATCCTGATGTGCTCCATGTGCCTATCCAATAACTGCTTGCAAGTTCTTAAAATGTCCAACTCCAAAAGGGCAACAGTTTAAGGGAGACATTCTAGGGGAGATTTTTTACACAGAGAGTGGTGGGTGCCTAGAACACGCTACCAGAGAAGGTGGTGGAAGCAGACACATTAACAACATTGAAGAGTCATCTGAATGGGTACATGAACAGGGAGGGAATAGAGGAGCCAGACTGAATAAGGGCAGAGGTATTTTTGGTTTAGTTAGGGCATCATGATCAGCACAGGCTTGGAGGGCCGAAGGGCCTGTTCCTGTGCTGTACTTTTCTTTGTTCTTATTACATTCTTAGCTGGAGATGGTTCAACACTGGGATCAAATTCCAGATTTTGTTTATTGATGTTTCTTTCTGTTTTTTTATTCACAGAAATATCCCCCAAAGAAGGACATTGTGCGAGCTGTCTCCCTCCAAACTGGTTACTTCATCAAATCAAATGGAACCAACAGTTGTACTCTGTACTATTTAACCCAAGTGGACCCACGAGGTTAGTTCAGAAACCTGCCTGTTAACCAGGACATTTCCAAGTCCTTTGCCACAAATTGATATGAAAGGGATTCTCCCAACTCTTGGTGCATGAAACATAGAACATAGAAAATAGAACACTACAGCACAAACAAGCCCTTCGGCCCACGAGTTGTGCCAATCACAACTATCTATAACTCCCAATCCCATTAAATCCCATGTACTCATCCAGAAGTCTCTTAAAAGACCCCAGCAAGTTCGCCTCTACCACCACTGACCACCACCATTCCATTCACTCACCACCGTCTGAGTGAAAAACTTACCTCTAACATCTCCTCTGTACTTGTCCCCCAGCACCTTAAACCTGTGTCCTCTCATAGCAACCATTTCAGCCCTGGGAAATAGCCTCTGAGAATCCACTCTATCTATTCCTCTCAACATCTTATAAACCTCTATCAGGTTGCCTCTCAATGGCAGATAAAGTTTAATTTAGATAAATATGAAGCGATGCATTTTGGTCAATTGAACCAGGGCAGGACTTACTCAGTTACTGGTAGGGCATTGGGGAGAGTTACAGTACAAAGAGATCTAGGGATACATGTTCAGAGCTCCTCGAAAGTGGAGTCACAGGTGGACAGAGTGGTGAAGAAGACATTCATCGTGTTTGGTTTCACTGGTCAGAACATTGGATCCAGGGATTAGGACGTTTTGTTGAAACTGTACAAGACGTTGGTAAAACCAGACTTGGAATACTGTGTGCAGTTGTGGTCACCCTAATATAGAAAAAATATTATTAATCTAGACAGAGTGCAGAAAAGATTTACTAGGATGCTATCCAAACTTGGTGGTTGAGTTATAAGGAGAGGCTGGATAGACTGGGACTTTTTCCTCCGGAGCGTAGAAGGATGACAAGTGAGCTTATAGAGGTCTATAAAATAATGACGGGCACAGATCAGCTAGATTGTTATTATTTTTTCTCAAAGGTAGGAGAGTCTAAAACTACAGGGTATCAGCTGAAGGTGAAAGGAGGAAGATATAAAAGGAGCCAGAGGGGCAATTTTTTCACACAGAGGGAGATGAATGTCTGGAACAAATTGCCAAAGGTAGTAGTAGAGGTTGGTACAATTTTGTCTTTTAAAAAGCGCTCAGACTGTTACATTGCAAGATGAGGAGAGGGGGATATGGGCCAAACACAAGCAATTGGGGTTAGTTTAGGAGTTTAAAAAAAAGGATGGCATGGCCAAATTGAGCCAAAGACCCTCTTCCAGGCTGTAAACCTCTTTACTGCACAGGAACAGGTCCTACGGCTTTCCAAGCCTTCACTGACCACGCTGCCCAACTGAACTAAAACTCCCAACTTCACTTGTGACCATATCCCTCTATTCCCATCTTATTCATGTATTTGTCAAAATGTCTCTTCAAAGTCACTATAATATCTGCTTCCACTACCTCCCCCAGCAGTGCGTTCGGGTACCCATTACCCTCTGTGTAAATAAACCTGCCTCGTACATTTGTTTCAGGCCTTGCCTCTCGCACTTCAAACCTGTGCCACTAGTAATTGGCTCTTCTACCCTGGGAAAAAGCTTCTGACTATCCACTCTGTCTATGCCTTCATAATCTTGCAGAGTCCTATCAGATCATCCTGCAGTCTCCGAGATTCCAGTGAGAACAAACCAAGTTTCTCCAACCTCTCCTCATAGTTGATGCCCTCCATACCAGGCAACATCCTGGTAAATCTTTTCTGTACCCTCTCCAAAGTCTCCACATTCTTCTGGTAGTGTGCGACCAGAACTGAACACTATATTCCAAGTGCAACCTAACTAAGGTTCTATAAAGCTGCAACATGTCTTGTCAATTTTTAAACTAAAAGCCCCAGCCAATGAAGGCAAGCATGCTATATACCTTCTTGACTACCTTCCCCACCTGCATTGCCACTTTCAGTGTCCTGTGTACCTGTACACCCAAATTCCTTTACCTAACAGTACTCCTAAGAGTTCTGCCATTTACTGTATATTTCCTCTTTGTATTAGACCTTGTCTGGATTAAACTCCATCTGCAACTCTCTGCCCAACTCTCCAATTCATCTATATCCTGCTGTATCCTCTGATGGTCCTCATTGTTATCCGCAAATCCACCAACCTTTGTGTCGTCCGTAAACTTACTAATTAATCCAGTTATGTTTTCCTCCAAATCATTGTTATATTACAAACAGCAAAAGGTCCCAGCACTGATCCCCAAGGAACATCACTTGTCACAGTCCTCCATTCAGAAACTCACCCTTCCACTGCTACCGTCTGTCTTCTTTGACCGAGCCAGTTTTGTATCCACCTTGCCAGTTCATCTCTGATCCCATGTGACTTCACCTTCTGCACCAGTCTGCCATGAGGGACCTTGTCAAAAGCCTTACTGAAGTCCACATAGACAGCATCCATTGCCCTACCCTCATTAATCATCTTCATCACTTCCTCGAAAAACTCGATCAAATTCATAAGACACGACCTCCCCTTCACAGAATCATGTTACCTCTTACTAACATGTCCACTTATTTCTAAGTGGGAATAAATCTTGTCTCAAAGCATCCTCTCTAATCATTCCCCTACCACTGATGTAAGGCCCATGGGCCTGTAATTACCTGGATTATTCTTGCTACCCTTCTTAATCAAAGGAACAACATTGACCATTATCCAATCCTCTAGGACCTGTAACCAATGAGAATACAACAATTTCTCTCAAGGCCCGAGCAATTTCCTCCCTGGCCTCTCTCAGTATTCTGGGTATATCCCATCATGGCCTGGGGACTTGTCTACCTTAATGCTTCTCAAGAACGCCAATATCCCTTCCTTTTTGATCTCAACATGACTCAAACTATCTACACAGCTTTTCCCAGATTTATCAATCACCATGTCCTTTTCTTTGGTGAATAATCACAGAAAATACTCATTTAATATCTTGTTCATTTCCTTTGGCTCTACACATGGATTCCTCCCTTGTCCTTGATTGGGCCAACAGTCTCCCAGCCTACCCTCTTGCTCTTTAGAAATGTAATAAAAAGCCTTGGCATTTTCCTTAATCCTAATGGTCAATGCTTTCTCGTAACCCCTTTTAGCTCTCCTTACTCCTTGCTTAAGTGTCTTTCTACTTTCCTTGTACTTTCCTACTTGCTCCTAGCTTAGATAAATGTTTCCTTTTTGACTAGGCTCACAATATAGAATATAGAACATAGAACACTACAGCACAAACAGGCCCTTCGGCCCACAAGTTGCGCCGATCACATCTATACCTACCAAGCCATAGACCTATCTATAACCCCCAATCCTATTAGATCCCATATACTCATCCAGAAGTCTTTTAAAAGACCCCAGCGAGTTCGCCTCGACCACCACCGATGGCAGCCGATTCCATTCACTCACCACCCCCTGAGTGAAAAACTTACCTCTAACATCCATTGTTCCTTGGGAGCACTGTGGAGAGGCAGCGATTTGCGAGTGCAGAGCTTGTGAGTGAGTACAGCGATTTTTTAAGTCTAAATTTTACTAGTTTTTTTTAAACTTTTTAAACTTGTAAACCCGCAAGGTGTCGCAAAGCACCTTGGGTAGTGTAGTTTTTTTTCAACCTCACTATAAATTGGGGTGGTGTGGAATCCCGATACTCTACACAAGTAGAGTATCCCAACCCCCCCTCCTCCTCTAACCTAAAAGAGAGAGAGAGAGGAGCTCTGAGAAGGAGCAGGTAAGTTTGTTTTTGTGTGAGCTGTAAGGTCCTTGGCTCACAGGGCCTAAGCAAAAAGGGGAGGCAAGGTAAGTTTTTTTTTAATCTTTCTTACTTTTTTTTTCTCTGGGTTACTAAAAACGGGCAAGCATGGGTGTGAGGCCAGCATGTTAGAACATAGAAAATAGAACATTACAGCACAGAACAGGCCCTTCGGCCTTCGATGTTGCGCCGACCAATATAAAAAGCAATGCCCCTCCAAACTAAACCATTCCCTTCTCTTCCATATGCTTATCAACTAACCTCTTAAACGCCACCAAACTTGGCGCATCTACAACTGCTGCAGGCAGGGCATTCCACTCCCGAACCACCCTTTGGGTAAAGAACCTACCTCTGATATCCGTCCTATAACTATCACCCCTTAATTTAAAGCTGTGTCCCCTCGTGCTAGCTTTCTCCATCCTAGGAAAAAGGCTATCACTGTCCACCCTATCTAAACCTCTAATCATCTCATATGTTTCGATAAGGTCTCCTCTTAGCCGCCTCCTTTCTAACGAAAACAACCTCAAATCCCTCAGCCTCTCTTCATAAGACCTGCCCTCCATACCAGGCAACATCCTGGTAAACCTCCTCTGTACCCTCTCCAATGCCTCCACATCTTTCTTATAATGTGGGGACCAGAACTGCACACAATACTCCAAGTGCGGCCGCACTAGAGTTTTCTACAGTTGCAACATGACGTTGCGGTTCCGAAATTCAATCCCCCTACCAATAAAAGCTAAGACTCCATATGCCAAATGTTGTTGCCAGTGTAACATGTGGGAGGTCTTGGAGGCTCCTGGTCTCCCAGATGTCCATACCTGTGATCGCTGTGTGGAGCTGCAATCCCTACGGGACCAGGTAAAAGAACTGAAAATGCAGCTTGAGGACCTTCAACTCATTAGTGAGAATGAGGAGATTATTAATAGGAGTACAGACAAGCAGTCACACCAGGGCAAAGGGGAGAAGGCACATGGGTAACTATTAGGAAGGGGAAACCTCAGGTGATGGAGAGTACACCGGTGGATGTCCCCCTTCAAAATAAGTACTCTTGCCTGAGTACTACTGTGAGGGACAGCCCATCCAAGGGAGGCAGCGGTGGCCAGCTCCCTGGAGCTGAACAAAAACAAAAACCTAAAAAACAGAGCAAAAAGGCAGTGCTTATAGGGGACTCCCTAGTGAGGGAGGCGGACAGGCGTTTTTGTGGACGCAGACGGGAGTCGCGGATGGTGGTATGTCTCCCTGGAGCTGGGATTCGGGATGTCTCTGGATGCGTCCCAGACATCCTGAAAGGGGAGGATGAGGAACTGGAAGTTGTAGTACATATAGGTACTACTGACATAGGCAGGAAGAGGGAAGTGGACATGAAAAGGGATTATAGGGAACTGGGTAGGCAGCTGAGAGAGAGGAAAGAGAAGGTAGTAATCTCAGGATTGCTGCCTGTGCCTCGGGAGAGTGAGAGCAGGAATAGTATGAGGTGGAGGTTGAATATGTGGCTGAGGGACTGGAGCAGGGGGCAGGGATTCCGGTTCCTGGATCATTGGGACCTCTTTAGGGGCAGGTGTGACCTGTACAGCAAAGACGGGTGGCACCTGAATCCCAGGGGAACTAATATCTTGACGGGAAGACTGGCTAGGGCTACTGAGGGGACTTTAAACTAGAAAGGTTAGGGGGAGGGAATAGTGATGTGGAGACTGGGAGCAAGGAAGTTAGCTCCCAGGTAGGGAAGGACTCTAGGCAGGATGAGAGGCAGGTTAGACGAGTAGGGGAGAAGGGAAATGTCCAGTCTGAGGGGCTGAGGTGTATCTATTTTAATGCCAGGAGTGTAGTAAATAAGGTGGATGAACTTAGGGCGTGGATTGCTGCTTGGGATTGTGATGGGGTGGCCATTACAGAGACTTGGATGTCTCAGGGACAGGACTGGGTACTACAGGTCCTGGGATTCAGATCCTTCAGGAAGGACAGGGAGGGAGGCAAAAGAGGTGCTGGAGTGGCACTGTTGATCAGGGACAGTGTCATGGCTGCAGAGAAGGTGGATACCGAGGAGGGAATGTCTACGGAGTCACTGTGGGTGGAAGTTAGGAATAGCAAAGGGTCGGTGACGTTGCTGGGTGTATTCTACAGGTTGCCCAATAGTGACAGGGAAGTTGAGGTGCAGATATGGAAACAGATACTGGAGAGATGTAGAAATAACAGAGTTGTTGTGATGGGAGACTTCAATTTCCCAAACATCGACTGGAATATCCCAAGGGTAAGGGGTTTGGATGGGGAGGAGTTTGTTAGGTGTGTTCAGGAGGGTTTCCGGACACAGCACGTGGACAAGCCTACGAGAGGAGAGGCTGTACTGGACCTGGTACTAGCTAATGAACCAGGACAGGTGGTGGATCTCTCGGTAGGAGAGCATCTTGGGGATGGAGATCATAATTCTATCTCCTTCACCCTTGCATTGGAAAAGGATAGGATCAGGCAGGCTAGGAAGGTGTTTGTCTGGAACAAGGGGAAATATGAAGACATCAGGCAGATGTTAGGGTGAATAAACTGGAAGGAGGTGTTCTTGGGGAAAAGCACAGAAGGAAGGTGGCAGATATTCAAGGAATGCTTGTCTGGAGCTCTGCACGACAACGTTCCGGTGAGACAAGGAGGTTTTGGTAGGTCGAGGGAACTGTGGTGCATGAAGGCTGTGGTGAACCTAGTCAGGAAGAAAAGAAAGGTGTATAAAAGGTTCAGAAAGCTAGGAGAAGTTGGGGATCTAGAGAAGTATAAGGCTTATAGAAGAGAGCTTAAAAAGGAAATTAGGAGAGCCAGAAGGGGTCATGAGAAGGCCTTGGCTGGTAGCATTAAGGAGAATCCCAAGGCCTTCTACAAATATGTGAAAAGTAGAAGGATGAGAAGAGAAGGGATAGGACCTATAAAAGGTGAAGGGGGAAAAGTCTGTATGGAACCGGAAGAAATGGCAGAGGTGCTTAATGAGTACTTTGCCTCAGTATTCACGGTGGAAAGTGATCTGGGAGGGTGCACTACAAGTTTGCAGCAGACTGAAAAGATTGAGTATGTAGATATTAAGGAAGCGGATGTGTTAGAACTTTTAAATGCTATCAAGATAGACAAGTCTCCGGGACCAGATGGGATGTACCCCAGGGTATTGTGGGAGGTGAGGGATGTCATTGCAGAGCCCCTGGCGATGATCTTTGCGTCATCGATGGAGACGGGAGAGGTTCCGGAGGATTGGAGGATTGCGGACGTGGTCCCTATTTTCAAGAAAGGGAACAGGGATAGTCCTCGAAATTACCGACTGGTGAGTCTGACCTCAGTGGTTGGTAAGCTGATGGAGAGGCTTCTGAGGGACAAGATTTACGAGCATTTGGAGAAGTTTAAGTTGATTAGAAATAGTCAGCATGGTTTTGTAAAAGGCAGGTTGTGCCTTACGAGCTTAATTGAGTTCTTTGAAAAATGTGTCTGAACACAGTGACGAAGGAAGAGCAGTGGATGTGGTGTACATGGACTTCAGCAAGGCATTTGACAAGGTCCCACATGAAAGACTTCTTGAGAAGGTGAGAGTGCATGGGATCCAAGGGGCTTTGGCCTTGTGGATCCAGAACTGGCTTGCCTGCAGAAGGCAGAGGGTGGTTGTGGATGGCTCTTTTTCTGCTTGGAGGTCGGTCACCAGTGGAGTGTCCCAGGGATCAGTTCTAGGACGCTTGCTGTTTGTCATTTTCATAAATGACCTGGATGAGGAAGTGGAGGGATGGGTGAGTAAGTTCGCCGATGACACGAAGGTCGGTGGTGTTGTGGATGGTCTGGAGGGATGTCAGAAGTTGCAGCATGACATCGACAGGATGCAAGACTGGGCGGAGAAGTGGCAGATGGACTTCAACGCGGATAAATGTGTTGTGGTCCATTTTGGCAGATCCAACGGGATGAATGAGTACACTATCAAAGGTAGGAGTCTTAGCTGTGTGGAAGAGCAGAGGGATCTTGGGGTCCGGGTCCATAAGACTCTCAAATCGGCCTCCCAGGTGGAGGATGTGGTTAAGAAAGCTTATGGTGTACTGGCCTTCATTCATCGAGGGATTGAGTTCAGGAGTCAGGAGGTAATGCTGCAGCTTTATAGGACCCTTGTCAGACCACACTTGGAGTACTGTGCGCAGTTCTGGTCGCCTCACTATAGGAAGGACGTGGAAGCTATTGAAAGGGTGCAGAGGAGATTTACAAGGATGTTGCCTGGATTGGGAGGCATGCCTTATGAAGACAGGTTGAGGGAGCTGGGACTGTTCTCCCTGGAGAGACGAAGGTTGAGAGGCGACCTGATAGAGGTTTACAAGATGTTGAGAGGAATAGATAGGGTGGACTCTCAGAGACTATTTCCCAGGGCTGAAATGGTCGCGACGAGAGGGCACAGATTTAAGGTGCAGGGAAGCAAGTACAGAGGGGATGCTAGGGGAAAGTTTTTCACTCAGAGGGTGGTGAGTGAATGGAATCGGCTGCCGTCGGTGGTGGTCGAGGCGAACTCGCTGGGGTCTTTTAAAAGACTTCTGGATGAGTATATGGGATCCAATGGGATTGGGGGTTATAGATAGGTCTATGGCTGGGTAGGTTTTGATGTGTTCGGCACAACTTGTGGGCCGAAGGGCCTGTTTGTGCTGTAGTGTTCTATGTTCTATGTTCTAAATATGGGTGGGAAAGTAATTTATGAATTGGACATAATTATGGCAACATGTCTTTAAGCAGCATGACATCACCAGAAAGGAAACTGCAATCCAGTCTTAGTTACACTTTTGCTTTTGAACAGAACATAGCACAGCCAGCTCTAAGGTTGACTGTTTCAGACTTTCTATCTTTTGTACAGCTGTTCTTACAAAAGTACCAACATATAAACCCGATGCATTGTGAATGATCGGTGTTTTACTGTGATTTTAAAACATGATAATAATTTACATATGTCCCTTTGTAAAGATTTTCAGTGAGTGATCATTCAACTATCAGATGCAGTATAATGTGGATAATGTGACCTTGCCCATATTGGCAGGGAGAATAGAATAGAAAAGCAGCAAATTATTTAAATAAGGAAAGGACTCAGATGCAGAACAATCTGGGTGTCCTGGTATGTGATTCCCAAAATGTTGGTATGCAGTACAGCAGGTAATTGGAAAGGCAAATGAAATTTTGTTGTTTACTGCCAAGGGAATGGAATGTAAAGGTTTGCTACAGTTAAACAGGAAATAAGTGAGACCACATCTGAAGTATTGTGTACAATTTTGGTCTCCTTATGTAAGATGGGATATAAGTTCAGTAGAAGCAGTTCCGAGAAGGTTCATTAGATTGATTCTAGGGATGAGGAGATTAGGAATGAAGATTGGATTGACTGGATCTATATACATTGGTGTTTAAACAACTGAGGAGAAACTTACTGAAGCGTCCAAAATCCCGAGGAGGGTTTGACAGAGTAAATGCTGAGACGGTGTTTTCCCTGGGAGAAAGAAGAGAACTAGGCACACATTTTGAAAATAACAGTCTCCCACTGAAGATGGAGATGAGATGTTTTTTCTCTCAAAGGGTTGAGTCTCTTTGGATCTCTCCTCCCAGAGAGTGTGCATGCAGGGTCAGTGGATAGTTTTAAGAGACAGATACATAGATGGGCTCAATAGTCTCCAGCTGCTCCTAATTCATGTATTCCTGAAACCTTTAGCCATGCAGCTGAATTTCTGGCTCTCCCCAATACAATTGTGCTGGGGGAAGAAACCTTTTGTTTTTGCAGAGAAAACTAAAATAGAAATTGAATATATATTTCCTATTCTAATTAGAACCACATTGGCTACTTCTCTAAAGACAACAAGAACTAGCTTAATTTCAAATGTTATCAGCAAGTTAGAAAGAAATTGTGTTCCATTGTCATTTTTTGGTCATTTTGATGGGAATTTCCACTTGTTTTAAATGACTGCAAGTTTGAGTCCATCAAGGCATTAGAATGAGAGGGAACTTTAAAAAGATCCTGGGCAATGAAACAAGAAATTTGGAAAGGAAAGTATCTGCCTTCTAAGCAGCTCTGAAGAAGGGCCGGTCTGACACAGGAACTCGCTATGTTTCAAAACAACATTTACTACATTCAGCTCCTTTCTCTCTCTGTTGTTGTCTACATGGACTTTAGCAAGGCCTTTGACAAGGTACCACATGATAGATTGTTGCATAAGTTTAAATCTCACATGATCCAAGGTGAGGTAGCTGAATGGATACAAAATTGGTTTTTTGACAGAAGCCAGAGGGTGGTTGTAGAGAGTTGTTTTTCCAACTGGGGACCTGTGACCAGTGGTGTGCCTCAGGGGTCAGTGCTGGGCCCACTGTTATTTGTTATTTATATCAATGATTTGAATGAGAATATAGGAGGCATGGTTAGTAAGTTTGCAGATGGTGATTGGTGGCATAATGGACAGTGAAGAAGATTATCTAGGATGGCAACAGGATTTTGATCAATTGAGCCAGTGGGCTGATGAATGGCAGATAAAGTTTAATTTAGATAAATGTGACATCATGCATTTTGGTAGATTGAGTCTGGATAGGTACTCAGTTAATGGTTGGCCATCAGCGAGAATGATAGAACAAAGAGATCTAGGGGTACATGATCATAGCACCTTCAAAGTAGATCACAGGTGGACAGTGTGGTGAACAGGGTATTTGACATGCTTGGTTTCATTGATCAGAACATTGAATATAGGAGTTGGAACGTCTTGTTGAAGTTGTACAAAACATTGGCAAAGCCACACTTGGAATACTGTGTGCAGTTCTGGTCACCCTATTATAGAAAGGGTGCATTTACCTAGAAAGAGTGCAGAAAAGATTTACGAGGGTACTGCAGGGACTTGATGATTTGAGTTATAAAGGGCAGGCTGGATGGATGGAGGCCTTTTTCACTGGAGCGTAGGAGGCTTACGGTGATCCTATACAGGTCTATAAAATAATGAGGACTACAGATAAAGTCAATAGTCAAAAAGTTTTGCCAAAGTTGAGGAATCTAAAACTAAAGGGCATAGATTTAAGATGAGAGGGAAGACATATAAAAGGATCCAGAGGGGCAATTTTTTCCACAGAGAGGGTGGCGAATGTCTGGAACGAGCTGTCAGAGACAGTAATAGAGGCAGGTACAATTCTGTCTTCCAAAAAGCATTTAGCCAGTTACGTGGGTAAGACTATAAGACTGTAAGACAAAGGAGCAGAATTAAGTCACTTAGCCCATCAAGTCTACTCCACCATTCAATCATGGCTGATATTTTTCTCATCTCCATTTTCCTGCCTTTTCCCCATAATCCCCGATCTCCTTATTAATCAGAAACTTATCTATCCCTGTCTTAAAAATATTCAAATGACCTGGCCTCCACAGACTGCTGCAGTAAAAAATTCCACAGATTCACCACTCTGGCTTAAGAAATTCCTCCTCATCGGTTTTCAAGGACCAACATTAACTCTTTAGCCTGAGGTTATGCCCTCTGGTTCTAGTTTTTTTTCTATTCATGAAAATATCCTCTCCATGTCCACTCTATCCAGGCCTTGCAGTATCCTGTAAGTTTCAATAAGATTCCCTCCCTCATCCTTCGAAACTCCATTGAGTATAGACCCAGAGTCTTTAACTTCTAAATTTCTTTAGATATGTTAAAAATAGAAGATTGGTTAGGGCAAAATTAGGGCCAGAGACAGCAGTGGGAAGTTGTGCGTGGAGCCTGAAGAGATCGGAGAGGCACTGAACAAATATTTCTCTTCGGTATTCACGCAGGGAGGTGTAAATGTAGTTGTGGAGAACACTGAGATACAGGGTTGTAAACTGGGAAGTATTGAAGTAGATAAGGAGGATGTGCTAGATATTCTTGAGGGTTTGAAGTTAGATAAGTCCCCTGGGCCGGACGGGATTTACCCTTGGATTCTCTGGGAGGCGAGAGAGGCGATTGCAGAGCCTCTGGCTCTGATCTTCAGGTCGTCGTTGGCTACAGGTATAGTGCCGGGAGACTGGAGGATAGCGAATGTGGTCCCATTGTTCAAGAAGGGGAAGAGAGAATTTCCTGGGAATTATAGAGCGGTGAGTCTTACTTCTGTTGTGGGCAAAGTATTGGAAAGAATTATTAGGGATAGAATTTATAGTTATTTGGAGAGAAACGAATTGATTGGGGATAGTCAGCATGGTTTTGTGAAGGGTAGGTCGTGCCTTACTAACCTTATTGAGTTTTTTGAAAAAGTGACCAAAGAGGTGGATGGGGTTAAGGCAGTTGATATGGTATATATGGACTTAAGTAAGGCGTTCGATAAGGTGGCCCATGGAAGGCTTCTGCAGAAAATGCAGATGTATGGGATTGATGGTGATTTAGCTAATTGGATTAGGAATTGGCTAGCTGATAGAAGACAGAGGGTGGTGCTTGATAGAAATTATTCATCATGGAGTTCGGTTACAAGTGGTGTACTTCAGGGATCTGTTTTGGGGCCCCTGCTGTTTGTAATTTTTATAAATGATCTGGTGAGGGTATTGAAGAATGGATTAGTAAATTTGCAGATGACACCAAAGTCAGAGGAGTGGTAGATAGTGAAGAGGGGTGTTATAATTTGCAGAGAGACTTGGACAAGTTGCAGAGCTGGGCTGAGAGGTGGCAAATGGAGTTTAATGTGGAAAAGTGTGAGGTAATTCACTTTGGCAGGAATAATAAATGTGTAGAGTATAGGGCTAATGGTAGGGCTCTTAATAGTGTTGAGGAACAGAGGGATCTTGGTGTATGTGTGAATAGATCCCTGAAAGTTGGCAGTAAAGTGGATAAGGTTGTTAAGAAGGCTTATGGAGTCTTAGCTTTTTATTGGTAGGGGGATTGAATTTAGGAGCCGCAGCGTCATGTTGCAGCTGTACAAAACTCTAGTGCGGCCGCACTTGGAGTATTGTGTGCAGTTCTGGTCGCCACATTATAAGAAAGATGTGGAGGCATTGGAGAGGGTACAGAGGAGGTTTACCATGATGTTGCCTGGTATGGAGGGCAGGTCTTATGAAGAGAGGCTGAGGTATTTGAGGTTGTTTTCGTTAGAAAGGAGGCGGCTAAGAGGGGACCTTATTGAAACATATAAGATGATTAGAGTTTAGATAGGTTGGACAGTGATAGCCTTTTTCCTAGGATGGAGAAAGCTAGCATGAGGGGACATAGCTTTATATTAAGGGGTGGTAGTTATAGGACGGATGTCAGAGGTAGGTTCTTTACCCAGAGGGTGGTAAGGGTATGGAATGCCCTGCCTGCTGCAGTTGTAGATGCGCCAAGTTTGGTGGTGTTTAAGGGGTTAGTAGATAAGTTTATGGATGAAAAGGGAATGGTTTAGGTTAGAGGGTCATTGCTTTTTCTTAATTGGTCGGCGCAACATCGAAGGCCGAAGGGCCTGTTCTGCGCTGTAATGTTCTATGTTCTAACCGTTCTTCATAAAGCAAGCTCTTCATCCCAGGTATCATTCTTATGAACCTCATCTGGATCTTTTCCAAGGCCAGCACATCCTTCCTTAGATATGGTGCCCAAAACTGCTCACAATACTCCAAATGAGGTCTGGCTGGAGCCTTATACAGCCTCAGAATTACATCCTGCTCTTGTATCTAGCCCTCTTGACATGAATGCTAATGTTGCATTTGTCTTCCTAACTGCTGACTGAACCTGCACATTAACCTTAACAAAATCTTGAACGATGACTCCCAAGTCCCTTTGTGTTTCTGATTTCATAAGCGTTTTCCCATTTAGAAAATAGCCTATGCTTCCATTCCTCCTTCCAAAGTGCCTAACCTCACACTTTTCCACATTGTATTCCATCTGCCACTTCTTTGTCCACTCTCCTAACCCTGTCCAAGTCATTCTGCTGCCCCCCTGCTTCCTCAATACTATCTAACCCTCTACATATTTTTGTATCGTCTGCAAACTTAGCAACAGTGTCTTCAGTTCCCTCCTCCAAATCGTTTATGTATGTACAACATTTAATGTAAGATGGGTATGGAGGGATATGGGTCAAACATGGGCAAGTGGGATTAGCTTAGTGGTTAAAAAAGAGGTGGCATGGACAAGTTGGGCCGAAGGGCCTGTTTGCATGCCATAAATCTCTAACGACCCTTTGTGTCTTATCTGGTGTTAAGCTTAAATTCTGGGTGTAATTGTTAAACTAAGAAGCAAGGGGAAAGGAGCATTTTAGAATAATCTAACTTTTCAGATTTAATAAATATTTTTGGTTCCAAACTAATTAGTGATTACTAATTAGTGATCCACGTTTTAGAAAAAGAGAATAACAATCTTTTAAGCCTGGGTTCCATTCTGTCATCATCCTATCCAGTTAGAGCACCAACTGGGATCATAACAGATGAATAGTCAACATGATGTTACCTTTTTTTTGGTGGGAGAGATGATGCATCAGGTCTGGTCAAAGTCTGTGGGAATTCTGGAACTGCCCTCCTGCTTACTGACTCCATGCTCGAATTCGAAAAGGAATGACTCCGATTCCTCTCGGGAGACACCGGCACTGTAGTGTAAAGCTCATTACAAACCATTTCTCCAGCAAATGTCATATTCACTGAAGGCATTGGGGGAAGAGAGTTTGTGGAAACACTTGAACGAAACTGTACATTATGTAAATTGGAGGTAGCAGGTAGAGACCGAGTTTCAGCCTGCTCAGAATCCAAGTTGGTTACTTCATTCGCCATAATGAAATGGGCAGGGGGTTTTCCCCGATTGCACCGCGGTGGAACCGGTGGGACGCTCTCCTCTATCTTGGTAACCAGCTCCCCAGGTGGATTCTGAACTGTACATTCCTCATTTAGTGAGTGTTGCCTTTCTACCAAATCAGTCTCGTCTTTTTCTATTTCATCAGGAGTAAAACCTTCCAGTGAGTGAATCTTCTTCAGATCCTGGCCAGATTCTGATTGAGGTTTGAGGGTTGGAGACTGTTTGTTCAGAGATGTTCGTGGCTTGGGAACCGGTTTGATCACTGGTTCCACTACATCTGTTTCACCAACAGCTACATTTTCTTTTGCATCGTTGACAGTTTTTGGCCTTTCTGATATTTGATTGGCATTATTGATCTTGTCAGAGGAAATCTCATCACTTGTCGTCCTGCTCGGCTGCTGTGCAAGTTTCAGGATGCGTTTGCGATGCCCTGTGGCTCTGATGCCAATCTGAAGAAGAGCTTCATTGTTAAAACGGACAGTATCCTTGGATGTGTAAAAGCCATTCTGGATGAAATTTTCTCTGTATTGTTCCAAGTGGATGGTAGCTAGCCAATCTCCAATGTCACCCTCCGCTTCACTGACAGATGCCATGGCAACCTAACGTCTTCTGTCCACTCTCATTTGACAGAGAGTGACCCCAGTCCATTGGAGAAAAATAACAGCAACATCTGAAACAAAATTCAGGTCATCAGATAGAAATTCAGGCAATTCAACGCCTAATAGTCAGCTTTCAGTCCAGCTTTAATCTCAGGGGTGGGGCGGGGGAGAGACAGGTACACCTTATTTAGACAGTGAATGGATACATTGGTGGTGGGGGTGCATTCCTACACTAATTCTGTGGGTGGCACAGGGGTCAGTGCTGGGTCCTCTGCTATTTGTGATATTTATCAATGACTTGGAAGAGGGGGCTGAAGGGTGGGTTAATAAATTTGCTGATGACATCAAGATTTGTGGAATAGTGGATGAGGTGGAGGGCTCTTGCAAGCTGCAAGGCATTGATAGGATGCAGAGTTGGCCGAAAAGTGACAGATGGAGTTTAACCCTTATAAGTTTTTCTGCATGGAGGTCGGTCACCAGTGGAGTGCCCCAGGGATCTGTTCTAGGACCCTTGCTGTTTGTCATTTTCATAAATGACCTGAATGAGGAAGTGGAGGGATGGGTTAGTAAGTTCGCCGACGGTACAAAGGTTGGTGGTGTTGTGGATAGTTTGGAGGGATGTCAGAAGTTGCAGTGAGACATAGATGGGATGTAAAACTGGGTGACGAAGTGGCAGATGGACTTCAATGCGGATAAGTTTTACAGTTTGCAGAGGGACATAGATAAGTTGCGGAGCTGGGCCGAGAAGTGGCAAATGGAGGTTAATGTGGAAAAGTGTGAGATGATTCACTTTGGTAAGAGAAATATGTGTGCAGAATATAGGGCTAATGGTAGGACTCTTAGCAGTGTAGATGAGCAGAGAGATCTCGGTGTACAGGTGCATAGATCTCTGAAAGTTGGTACTCAAATTGATAAGGTTGTTAAGAAGGTGTATAGTGTGTTAGCATTTATTGGTAGAGGGATTGAATTTCGGAACCGAGATGTTATGTTGCAACTGTACAAAACTCTGGTGCGGCTGCACTTGGAGTATTGTGTACAGTTTTGGTCGCCACATTATGAGAAAGATGTGGAGGCATTGGAAAGGGTGCAGAGGAGGTTTACCAGGATGTTGCCTGGTATGATGGGTAGGTCTTATGAGGAAAGGCTGAGGGATTTGAGGTTATTTTCATTAGAGAGAAGAAGGCTAAGAGGTGACTTAATTGAGACATATAAGATGATCAGAGGGTTAGATAGGGTGGACAGTGAGAGCCTTTTTCCTCGGATGGAGATGGATAACACGAGGGGACATAGCTTTAAATTAAGGGGTGGTAGTTATGGGACAGATGCTAGAGATGAGTTCTTTACTCAGAGGGTAGTAAGGCCGTGGAATGCCCTGCCTGCAGCAGTTGTGGACTCATCAAGTTTAAGGGCGTTCAAATGGTCAGTGGATAGGCATATGGATAGCATTGGAATGGTTTAGGATAGAGGGTCATAAAATTGATTCCATTGGTCGGCACAACATCAAGGGCCGAAGGGCCTGTACTGCGTTGTAATGTTCTATGCTCTATGTTCTAAATGTGTATGGTCCATTTTGGGAGGTCCAAAGGGATGAAGGAATATAGCATCAGAAGTAGGACTCTTAGCAGTGTTGAGGAGCAAAAGGAGCTTGTGGTACATAAGACTCTTAAATTGGCCTCGCAGGTGGAGGATGTGGTCAAGAAGGCAAATAGTGTGCTAGCCTTCATTAATCAAGGGATTGAGTTTAGGAGTCAGAAGGTAATACTGCAACTTTATAAGACCCTTGTCAGACCCCATTTGGAGTATTGTGTGCAGTTCTGGTCGCCTTACTACAAGAAGAATGTAGAAGCTATTGAGAGGGTGCAGAGGAGATTTACAACGATTTTGCCTGGATTGGGAGGTATGCCTTATGAAGACAGGTTCAGGGAGCTAGGTCTCTTCTTCCTGGAGAGATGAAGGTTGAGAGGCGACCTGATAGAGGTTTATAAGATGTTGAGAGGTATAGATAGAATGGATTCTTGGAGGCTAGTTCCCAGGGCTGAAATGGTCGCTATGAGAGGACACAGGTTTAAGATGCTGGCGGGCAAGTACAGAGGAGATGTTAGGGGTTCGTTTTTCACTTAGAGGGTGGTGAGCGAATGGAATCGGCTGCCGTCAGTGGTCGTAGAGACGAACTTGCTGGGGTCTTTTAAGAGACTTCTGGATGAGTGCATGGGATTTAAAGGGATTAAGAGTTATAGATAGGCCTCGTAGCTATGAATATGACTGGGGCAACTTGTGGGCCGAAGGGCCTGTTATGTTCTAAGTGCAAAGTGATTCATTTTGGTAGGACAAATTTGAAAGTAGATTACAGGGTCAATGGCAGGATTCTGAGGAATGTGAAGGAACAAAGAGATCTTGGGGTTCATATCCACAGATCTCTGAAGGTTGCCACTCAAGTGGATAGAGCTGTGAAGGCAGCTTAGTGTTTTAGTGTTTATTAACAGAGGGTTTTAATTTAGGAGCCATGGGGTTATGCTGCAACTATACCGAAGCTTGCTGAGACCACATTTGTAATACAAACAAAGAACAAAACAGCACGGGAAACAGGCCCTTCGGCCCAACGAGCCCGCGCTGCCCACTCAGATGTTCCCATCTCTACCCATGATCCCTGTCTACGTTTATAGATCTGTGGATTAAAAACCAAATTTGAGACAATTTTGGGGAGAATTTGTTTTGCCTAAGAGCACATCTTTGGGATGTAGGAGGAAATCGGAGCAGCCGGAGAAAACCCACGCAAGGACAGGGAGAATGCGCAAACTCCCACTGACAGGCCCAAATCCATGTATCTACACAGCACAGCGATAGTCACTGAGCTGTCGTGTTGCCCATCAAATGGTTCAGGTCAAGCGTACACTAAGGACGTAAAGCACTAGGATACTCTCAAAAAAAATCCAAGAGCAGCCCTCTCACGACCCATCGCGTGTATGCCCCTCGTTAGACAACAAGGTGAACCAAAGCACCTGTAGGATAAAAACAAGTACATCAATATTATCGTCTACTTACACACTTCCCAGGGACTCCTAAGGCTGATGATCCCTATTTTAAATCAGTTTTCTATACCCCTCCGTTCCCATTCTGTTCATGTGCCCATCTAAGCATTTCTTAAATAACTCTAGAGTACCTGCCTCCACCACTTTACTTGGCAGTGCATTCCATATCCCCACTACCCTCTGTGTGAAAAAACTCCCTCTAGCATCCAAATTATACCTTACCCCCCTCACCCTAAGCCCGTGACCCCTCGTGCTATTTGAGTGCATCACAGGAAAAAGCTTAACCCTGTTTACTCTATCTATACCCCTCATAATCTTGTACACCTCTATTACATCTCCTCTAAGTCTACGTCTTTCCAAGGAAAACAGCCCCAATTTGCCTAACATCTCCTTGTAACTCAGACCTTCCATACCAGGCAGCATCCTCGTAAACCTCCTCTGCACTCTCTCCAGAGTCTCCATGTCCTTCTGGTAGTAAGGTGACCAGAACTGGACGCAGTATTCCAAATGAGGTCTAAATAACGTTTTATACAACTGCAACATTTAAAGGCCAGCTCTTGTACTCTATACCCCTTCCTATAAAGGCTAGCATACTATATGCTTTCTTCACAACCTTCTCCACTTGCTCTGCCACCTTCAGAGACTTGTGCACCTGCACCCCCAGGTCCCTCTGCATTTCTATACTCTTAATAGGTCTACCCTTTATCATATACCTCACCGCTACATTGTGTGCAGTTGTGATCACCTCACTAAAAGAAGGATGTGGAAGCATTGGAGAGTGCAGAGGAGATTTACCAGGATGCTGCCTGGTTTGGAGGGTAGGTCTTATGAGGAAAGGTTGAGGGAGCTGGGGCTTTTCTGTTTAGAGCAGAGAAGGATGAGAGGTAACTTAATAGAGGTTTATAAGATGATGAGGGGGATAGGTAGAGTAGACGTGTAGAGACTATTTCCTCAGGTGGATGTAGCTTTTTCTAGGGGGCATAACTATAATGATCATGGTGGGAGATATAGGAGGGATATCCAAGGTAGATTCTTCAATCAGAGTGGTTGGGGTGTGGAATAGACTGCTTGATGTGATAGTGGAGTCGCAGTTATTGGATAGGCACATGGAGCACTCCAGAATGATAGGGAGTGGAATAGCTTGATCTCGGGATTGGACATAGCTCAGCACAACATTGAGGGCCAAAGGGCCTGTACTATTCTGTATGTTCTATGCTCTATTTTGCACATGGTAAGTTTGATCTTATTCAAGTAACTTAGGGATTAAAAAACAAGGGGCTGCATGGATAAATTAGGTAAGAAGTCTCACAACAGGTTTAAGTCCAACCAGTTTATTTGATAGTAATCCCACAAGTCTCTTGCACACACCTGACAGAGGAACACCATTTCCAAAAGTTTGTGGGATTACTATCAAATAAACTGGTTGGACTTAAACCTGGTGTTGTGAGACTTCTTACTGTGTTTACCACAGTCCAACGCCGGCATCTCCACATCATGGATAAATTGGACCAAAGGGTCTGTTGCCGTGCTGTAAACATCTATGACTCTATGACACTAATCCATGACTTAGCTTTGATCATATTCAGCATGGGATGTCCATTTGAAGCAACATTTAGCTATTGCTTTTATTATTCTTGTGCCAATCTCTTCCTCTCCCATTCACGTTTCTCTCTGTTACTTAATTCCATTCTTTCAGCTGTAAATATATATTGCAATTTTCTCTATAACATGGGGAATTTTATCTCTCCCTCAGCTGACTCACCAGATTGCTGAGCTACTGTTAATCTCAAATATTTGAATTGTGACTGTACTTTCAACTGTCTCGGTAGCCTGAATGGAAAAGAAGATAGTTTATTACCGAATGCAAAGTGAAAGCACTGCCATGGTGTGTACACACTGTTCCCTGCCCGGGACTATAAAACACTCAAGTAATGAGTTCCAGTTGGTCAGACCATTGCCTGTTACCAGACTCAGAGGGAGGTCACTCTTATGGGTCACAACCGTTAACTCACAGACTGTTCACCTATTTCTCAAAATACATTGTGGCATTAATATCTCATCCAATTATAGAATGATTGAGTTTCTGTGAGAGCTGTCCCCTCAGCCCAGCTCATTGCCCACTGCTTTGAAATCTCTATCCTTTCTGAATATTTGTCTAATTCTGTTTCTGATGCTCAAATCAAATCTCTTCCAGCAATCCATTCATCACAACTTATAGAACATAGAACATAGAACGTTACAGCACAGAACAGGCCCTTCGGCCTTCAATGTTGCGCCGACCAATATAAAAAGCAATGCCCCTCCAAACTAAACCATTCCCTTCTCTTCCATATACTTATCAACTAACCTCTTAAACGCCACCAAACTTGGCGCATCTACAACTGCTGCAGGCAGGGCATTCCACTCCCGAACCACCCTTTGGGTAAAGAACCTGCCTCTGATATCCGTCCTATAACTATCACCCCTTAATTTAAAGCTGTGTCCCCTCGTGCTAGCTTTTTCCATCCTAGGAAAAAGGCTATCACTGTCCACCCTATCTAAACCTCTAATCATCTTATATGTTTCGATCAGGTCCCCTCTTAGCCTCCTCCTTTCTAACGAAAACTTGCAGTGTAAAAATAACATTCTTCACACAGTGACCCAAGTTGGGAATTGAACCCGGGTCCCTGATGCTATGAGGCAGAAGTGCTAACCACTGTGCCACCCATGGATAATAATGTGAATAAATGTTAGGTTATCCACTTTAGTAGCAAAAACAGGATGGCAGATTATCTGAGTGGCTATAAATGAGGAGAGGGGAGAGTGCAATCAGACCTCAATGTCCTCGTACAACAGTCACTGAAGGTAAGCATGCAAGAAAAGCAGGCAGTAATGAAGGTCACTGATATGTTGGCCTTCATAGTGAGAGGATCACTGATATCAAGCTCATTGGCCTATAATTACCCAGGTTATATGGAACAACACTGGCTAGCTTCCAAATCTCTGGGACCTCACCTTATAAATATATAAAAAGAGAGGGGCTCGAGTGAACGTTGACCCTTGGAAGACGAGAGGGGGGATTTAATAATGAGAAATGAGGAAATAGAACATAAAACATTACAGTGCAGTACAGGCCCTTCGGCCCTCGATGTTGCACTGACCAACGGAACCAATTTTATGACCCTCTAACCTAAACCATTCCAATGCTATCCATATGCCTATCCAGTGACCATTTGAACGCCCTTAAACTTGATGAGTCCACAACTGCTGCAGGCAGGGCATCCCACGCCCTTACTACCCTCTGAGTAAAGAACTCACTTCTAGCATCCATCCTATAACTACCACCTCTTAAATTAAAGCTATGTCCCCTCATGTTATCCATCTCCATCCGAGGAAAAAGGCTCTCACTATCCACCCTATCTAACCCTCTGATCATCTTATATGTCTCAATTAGGTCACCTCTTAGCCTTCTTCTCTCAAATCAAAATAACTTCAAATTCCTTAGCCTTTCCTCATAAGACCTACCCACCATACCAGGCAACATCCTGGTAAACCTTCTCTGCACCCTTTCCAATGCCTCCACATCCTTCTTATAATGTGGCGACCAAAACTGTACACAATACTCCAAGTGCGGCCGCAGCAGAGTTTTGTACAGCTGCAACATGACGTTGCGGCTCCGAAATTCAATCCCCCTACCAATAAATGTTAACACACTTTATACCTTCTTAATAACCTTATCAACATGAGTACCAAGAGATCTGTGCACCTGTACACCGAGACCTCTCTGCTCATCTACACTACTAAGAATCCTACCATTAGCCCGATATTCTGCACACATATTACTCTTACCAAAGTGAATCTCCTCACACTTTTCCACATTAAACTCCATTTGCCACTTCTCAGCCCAGCTCTGCAACTTATCTATGTCCCTCTGCAAACTGTAACATCCATCCTCACTGTCTACAACTCCTCTGACTTTGGTGTCATCAGCAAATTTACTAACCCATCGCTCTACACCCTCATCCAGGTCATTTATAAAAACAACAAACAACAGTGGCCCCAAAACAGATCCCTGAGGTACACCACTATTAACTAAACTCCAGGTTGAATATATCCCATCAACCACCACCCTCTGTCTTCTATCAGCTAGCCAATTCCTAATCCAAATTGCTAAATTTCCCTCAATCCCATGCATCTGCATTTTCTGCAGTAAACTTCATGGGGAACCTTGCCAAACACCTTGCTAAAATCCATATACACCACATCAACTGCCTTACCCTTATCCACCTCTTTAGTCACCTTTTCAAAAAACTCTAAGGTTTGTGAGGCATGACCTTCCCTTCACAAATCTATGCTGACTATCCCTAATCAATTCATTTCTTTCTAAATGACTATAAATCCTATCCCTTATAATTCTTTCCAAAACTTTCCCCACTACATAGAACATAGAACATAAATGGCTGAGACTTTAAATAAGTTTTTTGTGTCAATCTTCACAGTGGAGGACGCAAATAGCTTACCGAATATTAAAGATAGAAGGATGATAGGAGATGAGGTCCTTAGTTCCAGGGAATTATAGGCCAGTGAGTCTTACTTCTGTTGTGGGCAAGGTATTGGAGAGAATTATTAGGGATAGGATTTATAGTTATTTAGAGAGAAATGAATTGATTGGGGATAGTCAGCATGGTTTCGTGAAGGGTAGGTCATGCCTTACTAACCTCATTGAGTTTTTTGAGAAAGTGACCAGAGAGGTGGATGGGGGTAAGGCGGTTGATGTAGTATATATGGACTTTAGTAAGGCGTTTGATAAGGTGGCCCATGGAAGACTTCTACAGAAAATGCAGATGTGTGGAATAGAGGGTGATTTAGCTAATTGGATTAGGAATTGGCTGGCAGATAGAAGACAGAGGGTGGTGGTTGATGGGAGATATTCATCGTGGAGTTCGGTGACAAGTGGTGTACCTCAGGGGTCTGTTTTGGGGCCCCTGCTGTTTGTAATTTTTATAAATGATCTGGATGAGGGTATTGAGGGATGGATCAGTAAATTTGCAGATGACACTAAAGTTGGTGGAGTGGTAGATAGTGAATAGGGGTGTTATAGTTTACAGAGTGACTTGGACAAGTTGCAGAGCTGGGCCGAGAGGTGGCAAATGGAGTTTAATGTGGAAAAGTGTGAGGTAATGCACTTTGGCAGGAACAATAAATGTGTAGAGTATAGGGCTAATGGTAGGGCTCTTAATAGTGTTGAGGAACAGAAGGATCTTGGTGTATGTGTCAATAGATCCCTGAAAGTAGGCAGTCAAGTGGATAAAGTTGTTAAGAAGGCATATGGAGTCTTAGCTTTTATTGGTAGGGGGATTGAATTTAGGAGCCGCAGCATCATGTTGCAACTGTACAAAACTCTAGTGCGGCCGCACTTGGAGTATTGTGTGCAGTTCTGGTCCCCACATTATAAGAAAGATGTGGAGGCATTGGAGAGGGCACAGAGGAGGTTTACCAGGATGTTGCCTGGTATGGAGGGCAGGTCTTACGAAGAGAGGCTGAGGGATTTGAGGTTGTTTTCATTAGAAAGAAGGCGGCTAAGAGGAGACCTTATTGAAACATATAAGATGATTAGAGGTTTAGATAGGGTGGCAGTGATAGCCTTTTTCCTAGGATGGAGAAAGCTAGCACGAGGGGACACAACTTTAAATTAAGGGGCAT
Organism: Sphyrna mokarran; assembly: GCA_024679065.1. Classification (NCBI taxonomy): domain Eukaryota; kingdom Metazoa; phylum Chordata; class Chondrichthyes; order Carcharhiniformes; family Carcharhinidae; genus Sphyrna; species Sphyrna mokarran. The sequence goes on along the minus strand of JAGIQG010000014.1, from coordinate 82,030,743 downwards.
GAGTTATAGGACGGATATCAGAGGTAGGTTCTTTACTCAAAGAGTGATTAGGGAGTGGAATGCCCTGCCTGCAGCTGTTGTAGATGCGCCAAGTTTGGTGGCGTTTAAGAGGTTAGTTGATAAGTATATGGAAGAGTAGGGAATGGTTTAGTTTGGAGGGGCCTTGCTTTTTATTTTGGTCGGCACAACATCGAAGGCCGAAGGGCCTGTTCTGTGCTGTAATGTTCTATGTTCTATGTTCTATGTAGTGCAATTACTGTCACTAGAGAGGTAGAGCTTGGTAGACTAACGGGACTGAAGGTAGACAAGTCCCCAAGACTGGATGGAATGCACCCCAGGGTTTTGAAGGAAATGGCAGAAGTAGTAGCAGATACATTACTAATTATTTATCAAAATTCGCTGGAGTCTGGGGAAGTGCTGGCTGATCGGAAAACAGCTACTGTTACACCGCTGTTTAAAAAAGGAAGTAGACGAAAGGCGGGTAAATACAGGCCGGTTAGCTTAATGTCCGTATTTGGGATAAGCTAAAATCCATCATTAAAGAACAAATAGCAAAACACCCGGAAAGGAAACGTTCGATCAAGCAGACACAGCATAGATTCATGAAGGGAAAGTTGTGTTTGACAAATTTACTGAATTTTTATGCAGGTGTGACTAGTGCGGTAGACAGAGAGGAACCAGTGGATGTGGTGTTTTTAGATTTCCAGAAGGTGCTTGATAAGGTGCCTCACAAAAGGTTGCTGCAGAAGTTAGGGTGCACGGAGTTGGGGGTAAAATATTAGTGTGGATTGAAGATTAGTTATCTAACAGGCAGAGAGTTGGAATAAACGGGTGCTTTTCTGATTGGCAGCTGGTGACTAGTGGAGTGCCGCAGGTATCGGTTCTGGGGCCTCAACTGTTTACCATTTACAGAGATGATCTGGAGGAGGGGGCTGAGTGTAAGGGTAACAAAGTTTGCTGATGACATGAAGATGAGTGGGAAAGCGAATTGCACGGAGGTCGCGGAAAGTCTGCAGTGAGATCTGAATAGACTGAGTGAGTGGGCGAGGATCTGACAGATGGAATATAACATTAGCAAATGTGAAGTTATCCACTTTGGAAGAAATAATAGTAAAATGGAACATTATTTAAATGGTAAAAAATTACAACATGCTACTGTGCAGAAGGACCTAGGGGTCCTTGTGCATGAATCACAAAAACTCAGTCTGCAAGTGCAAGAAGTGATCAAGAAGGTGAAGGGAATGTCAGCCTTTATAGCAAGTGGGATAGAATATAAAAGCAGGGATCAACTGTAAAAGGCTCTGGTGAGGCTGCAACTGGAGTACTGTGTGCAATTTTGATCCCCGTATATGCGAAAGGATATATTGGAGGGAGTGCAGAGAAGTACAAGGTTGATATCAGAGATGTGGGAGTTAGCTTATGAGGAGCAATTGAATAGATTGGGACTGTACTCGTTGGAGTTTAGAAGGCTGAGAGGGGATCTTGTAGAGACATATAAGATAATGAAGTGGCTAGATAGGATAGAGGTAGAAAGATTCTTTCCACTTCGAAAGGAAACCAGAACTGGAGGACACATCCTCAAAATAAGGGGGGTCAGATTAGAACAGAGTTGAGGAGGAACTTCCCTGAGGGTGATGAATCTCTGAAATTCTCTGCCCATTGAAGTAGCGGAAGCTACCTCGCTGAATATGTTTTAGTCACGGGTTGAGAGATTCCTAATCGATAAGGGAATTAAGGGTTATGGGGAGCAAGCGGATAAGTGGAATTGATCAACTTCAGATCAGCCATGATCTTGTTGAATGGCAGGGGAGGCTTGAAGGGCTACATGGCCTACTCCTGCTCCGATTTCTTACGTTCTTATGTTTAGAACATAGAACACTACAGCACAAACAGGCCCTTCGGCCCACATGTTGTGCCAATCATATCTATACCTACCAGGCCATAGAACTATCTGTAACTCCCAATCCCATTTAATCCCATATACTCATCCAGAAGTCTCTTAAAAGACCTCAGCGAGTTCACCTCCAGCACCACTGACGGCAACCAATTCTATTCACTTACCACCCTCTGAGTGAAAAACTTACTTCTAACATCTCCTCTGTACTTGCCCATCAGCACCTTAAACCTGTGTCCTCTCATAGCGACCATTTGGTCCACCTTGTTGTCTAATGAGGGGCATACACGCGATGGGTTGTGAGAGGACTGTTGTAAATTACATTAGTCAACAACCTCATTTGCACCTTCCACTGAGTCCTCCAAATATTTAACAGTAATTGTTTAGCAAATAAAAATAGACTTCATACAAAACCCTCTGACTGCAAAGTACTGTATCATAACCATGGCATTATAGTCGGATGAAGTCATTTCCTCTGAAATGTTGCCAAGGATTTAAAGGGACAATGACAGGCAGAGGTCAAGTTTCCTTTCTGAAGGAATAGAGAGGGAAAAAAATCACACTGACTCCATTTCTAACCTTCAGCTGTGTCCATATAAAAACATAAGAAATAGGAGCAGGAGTAGGCCATCCAGTCCCTCGAGCCTGCCCCGCCATTCAATAAGATCATGGCTGATCTGCAGTGGTTCAGTACCACTTTCCCGCTTTCTCCCCGTAACCCGTAATTCCCTTGTCAATTAAAAACCTATCCACTCTTGACTTGAACATATTCAGTGAGGAAGCCTCCATCACCTCATCAGGCAGAGAATTCCAAAGATTCACTACCCTTTGCCTGAAGAAATTCCTTCTCAACTCTGATATGAACCCCCCTCCTCCCCCTAATCTTGAGGCTGTGCCCTCTAGTCCTGTTATCTTTGTTAAGCAGGAAGAGTCTCTTACCCTCTACCCTATCCATCCCCTTCATTATCTTATACGTCTCTACAAGATCCCCTCTCAGCTTTCTAAATTCCAAAGAGTACAAACCTAGCCTATTCATTCTCTCCTCATAATCCAACGCCCTCATCTCCGGTATCAGCCTAGTAAACCTTCTCTGCACCCCCTCCAAGGCCAATATATCCTTCCTCGAATGCAGCGACCAAAACTGCACACAGTACTCCAGCTGCAGCCTCACCACCCTATACAGCTGCAACAGAACCTCCCTAATTTTATATTCTATCCCCCTCGCTATAAAGGTCAACATTGCATTCACCTTCTTAATTACCTGCTGCACCTGCAGACTGTGTTTTTGTGATTCATGCACAAAGACCACCAGATCCCTCTGCACCGTCACACTCTGCAGCTTTTCTCCATTTAAATAGTAATCCTTCCTACCATTATTCTTACCAAAGTGGATAACCTCACACTTGCTAACATTATACTCCATCTGCCAGGTCCTTGCCCACTCACTCAGCCTATCCAGATCCCTCTGTAGGCTTTCCACACCCTCCATGCTATTTGCTTTTCTACTCATCTTCGTGTCATCAGCAAATTTCATCACCCTGCACTCAGCCCCTTCCTCCAGATCATCTACATAAATGGTAAATAGTTGAGGCCCCAGCACCGATCCCTGGGGCACTCCACTAGTCACCAGCTGCCAATTAGAATAGCACCCATTAATACCTACCCTCTGCTTCCTATTAGACAACCAATCCTCTATCCAGTCTAATACCTTAACCCCCAACTCCCTGCACCCTAACCTTCTGCAGCCTTCATTCCAAAGCCACACTTTTCAGCTGAGGTAGGTTTCTGATTTGACCATCAGCATTCAGGGAGCTGTGCAGGTATTGGTTGTTGTTAAATGATGCTTACAAGTTTATAACGTTTATGGACTTTAGTAAGGCGTTTGATAAGGTGGCCCATGGAAGACTTCTGCAGAAAATGCAGATGTATGGGATAGAGGGTGATTTAGCTAATTGCGTTAGGAATTGGCTAGCAGATAGAAGACAGAGGGTGGTGGTTGATGGGAGATATTCATCGTGGAGTTCGGTGACGAGTGGTGTGCCTCAGGGGTCTGTTTGGGGGCCCCTGCTGTTTGTAATTTTTATAAATGATCTGGATGAGGGTATTGAAGGATGGATTAGTAAATTTGCAGATGACACTAAGTCGGTGGAGTGGTAGATAGTGAAGAGGGGTGTTCTAGTTTGCAGAGAGACTTGGACAAGTTGCAGAGCTGGGCCGAGAGGTGGCAAATGGAGTTTAAATGTGGAAAAGTGTGAGGTAATTCACTTTGGCAGGAATAACAAATGTGTAGAGTATAGGGCTAATGGTAGGACTCTTAATAGTGTTGATGAACAGAGGATCTTGGTGTATATGTGCATAGATCCCTGAAAGTTGGCAATCAAGTCGATAAGGTTGTTAAGAAGGCATATGGAGTCTTAGCTTTAATTGGTAGGGGGATTGAATTTCGGAGCCGCAACGTCATGTTGCAACTGTACAAAACTCTAGTGCGGCCGCACTTGGAGTACTGTGTGCAGTTCTGGTCCCCACATTATAAAAAAGATGTGGAGGCATTGGAGAGGGTACAGAGGAGGTTTACCAGGATGTTGCCTGGTATGGAGGCAGGTCCTATGAAGAGAGGTTGAAGGATTTGAGGTTGTTTTCGTTAGAAAGGAGGCGGCTAAGAGGGGATCTTATTGAAGCATATAAGATGATTAGAGGTTTAGATAGGGTGGACAGTGATAGCTTTTTCCTAGGATGGAGAAAGCTAGCACGAGGGGACACAGCTTTAAATTAAGGGGTGATAGTTATAGGACGGATATCAGAGGTAGGTTCTTTACCCAAATGGTGGTTCGGGAGTGGAATGCCCTGCCTGCAGCAGTTGTAGATGCGCCAGGTTTGGTGGCGTTTAAGAGGTTAGTTGATAAGTATATGGAAGAGAAGGGAATGGTTTAGTTTGGAGGGGCATTGCTTTTTATATTGGTTGGCGAAACATCGAAGGCCAAAGGGCCTGTTCCGTGCTGTAATGTTCTATGTTCTATAACGGTGGCAAATACCTTGCCAGCTGCCATGCAAAGATCCTAAAAGTAACATTTCTGGAAATAAGAAACTAAAATGTGTCATGAACTAATACACTCAGCAGACAAGAAACCAGGAAGGAATGAGCAATTAAAAACAGAGAGAACAGGAATTCTTCAAATAAAACAATAAAAAGCAGTCAGTTTCCATGATAAATGCTTTACTGAAATGTCTGCTCTGCTTTTAAAGTCAGGTCCAGTTGAATAGGCAGAATTTTACCATGTGATTAGCTGGATAGTTTTACTCTCAGGTGGAAAACCTATGTGATCTTGTCTTCATGAATCTGTCACAGACACTCTGTCCATTGGTAGGAGTGAGGACTACACAGTCCTTGTGGAGGTGAATTCCTCTCTGTTGGGTTATATAGCACTAGCACCATGATAAATGAGATAAATTCAGAAAAACAACTGCTTTTCTTAGCCTTTTACAATCTCACAAAAGCGCTCGATTCTCAACCAAAGTCATGTCTGTCTCAGATTTGGCTGCCTTCAGAAAACTTCTTCCGCCAATTCCACAATCAGGTACAATCCTCCCCAACAGAATCACAAAACCCAATTTCAGTGAAGGCTAGAGTGAAACAAAACTATGTCACTGCTCCAACCTCGCTGCAATACCATACCTTACCCCGAGAAATAACCCACAGGCTGGAGATAATCTACAGGAATCACCGTCAATCCAAAAGAAGAATCAGTCATTCAGCTTCAGTATAGCAGATGATGGTTATGTCTGTGCATTCACTCCAAAACTGGACTCCAGCTCATTGTCAATTCTTCCTCTGAAGCAGATGAAAAAATGGGTCATTTACTTAACAGCCAGAAACTGGCCATTTCAGAGACTTGGGTAGAGCAGGGACAAGAATGGATGTTGCAGGCTCCGGGGTTCAAATGCTTTAGTCGGAGTAGAGAAGGAGGTAGAAGGGGGGGAGGAGTGGCATTATTAGTCAAAGACTGTATCACAGTGACAGAAAAGAAGTTTGATGAGGACTTGTCTGGTGAGGTAGTATGGGCTGAGATTAGAAACAGGAGAGGAGAGGTCGCCCTGTTGGGAGTCTTTTATAGACCTCCTAAAAGTTCTAGAGAGGTTGAGGAAAGGATTGCACAGTCAATTCTGGTCAGGAGTGAAAGTAATAGGGTAATTGTAATGGGGGACTTTAACTTTACTAATATTGATTGGAATAGCTATAGCTCTAGCTCGTTAGAGGGGTCAGTTTTCGTACAAAGTGTGCAGGAATGTTTTTTGACTCAGTATGTAGATAGGCCAACTAGAGGTGAGGCTACATTGGATTTGGTGCTGGGCAATGAGCCAGACCCGGTGTTAGGCTTGGAAGTTGGTGAACATTTTGGTGATAGTGACCACAATTCGGTTACGTTCACCTTAGTGATGGATAGGGATAGCATGAAGCTGGGGGCAGTAGTTATAGCTGGGGGAAGGGTAATTATGAGGCCATCAGGAGAGAATTAGGGTGCATAGATTGGACTAGGAAACTACAGGGAATGGGAACATCTGGAATGTGGAGCTTATTCAAGGAGCAGCTGCTGCGAGTCCTTGATAAGTATGTCCCTGTCAGGCAAGGGGGAAATGGTCGAGTAAGAGAACCTTGGTGTACAAAAAAAAGTTGATTTGCTGGTTAAAAGGAAAAAGGAGGCTTATGTCAGGATGAGGATTGAAGGCTCGGTTAGTGCAATGGATAGCTATAGATTAGCCAGGAGGGAGCTAAAGAGTGAATTGAGGAGAGCTAAGAGAGGACACAAGAAGACTTTGGCTGATAGGATTAAGGAGAATCCTAAAGCTTTCTTTCGATATGTTAAGAATAGAAGATTGGTTAGGGCAAGATTAGGGCCAGTCATAGACAGCAGTGGGAAGTTGTGCGTGGAGCCTGAAGAGATTGGTGAGGCACTGAATACATATTTCTCTTCGGTATTCACGCAGAGTGCTGGAAATGTAGCTATGGAGAACACTGATGTACAGGGTTGCAAATTGGGAAGTATTGTAGTAGATAGGGAGGATGTGCTAGAAATTCTCGAGGGTTTGAAGTTGGATAAGTCCCCTGGGCCGGACGGGATTTACCCTCGGATTCTCTGGGAGGCAAGAGAGGAGATTGCAGAGCCTCTGGCTCTGATCTTCAGGTCGTCGTTGGTTACGGGTGTGGTTCTGGAGGACTGGAGGATAGCGAATGTGGTCCCGTTGTTCAAGAAGGGAAAGAGAGACCTTCCAGGGAATTATAGGCCAGTGAGTCTTACTTCTGTTGTGGGCAAAGTATTGGAGAGAATAATTAGGGATAGGATTTATAGTTATTTGGAGAGAAATAAATTGATTGGGGATAGTCAGCATGGTTTTGTGAAGGGTAGGTCGTGCCTTACTAACCTCATTGAGTTTTTGAAAAAGTGACTAAAGAGGTGGATGGGGGTAAGGTGGTTGATGTGGTATATATGGACTTTAGTAAGGCGTTTGATAAGGTGGCCCATGGAAGGCTTCTGCAGAAAATGCAGATATATGGGATAGAGGGTGATTTAGCTAATTGGATTAGGAATTGGCTAGCAGATAGAGGACAGAGGGTGGTGGTTGATGGGAGATATTCATCGTGGAGTTCGGTGACAAGTGGTATACCTCAGGGGTCTGTTTTGGGTCCCCTGCTGTTTGTAATTTTTATAAATGATCTGGACGAGGGTATTGAAGGATGGATTAGTAAATTTGCAGATGACACTAAAGTCGGTGGAGTGGTAGATAGTGAAGAGGGGTGTTATAGTTTGCAGAGAGACTTGGACAAGTTGCAGAGCTGGCCGAGAGGTGGCAAATGGAGTTTAATGTGGAAAAGTGTGAGGTAATTCACTTTGGCAGGAATAACAAATGTGTAGAGTATAGGGCTAATGGTAGGACTCTTAATAGTGTTGATGAACAGAGGGATCCTGGTGTATATGTGCATAGATCCCTGAAAGTTGGCAATCAAGTCGATAAGGTTGTTAAGAAGGCATACGGAGTCTTAGCTTTTATTGGTAGGGAGATTGAATTTCGGAGCTGCAACATCATGTTGCAACTGTACAAAACTCTAGTGCAGCTGCGCTTGGAGTATTGTGTACAGTTCTGGTCCCCGCATTATAAGAAAGATGTGGAGGCATTGGAGAGGATACAGAGGAGGTTTACCAGGATGTTGCCTGGTATGGAGGGCAGGTCTTATGAAGAGAGGCTGAGGGATTTGAGTTGTTTTCGTTAGAAAGGAGGAGGCTAAGAGGGGACCTAATCGAAACATATAAGATGATTAGAGGTTTAGATAGGGTGGACAGTGATAGCCTTTTTCCTAGGATGGAGAGAGCTAGCACGAGGGGACACAGCTTTAAATTAAGGGGTGATAGTTATAGGACGGATATCAGAGGTAGGGTCTTTACCCAAAGGGTGGTTCGGGAGTGGAATGCCCTGCCTGCAGCAGTTGTAGATGCGCCAAGTTTGGTGGCGTTTAAGTGGTTAGTTGATAAGTATATGGAAGAGAAGGGAATGGTTTAGTTTGGAGGGGCATTGCTTTTTATATTGGTCGGCGCAACATCGCAGGCCGAAGGGCCTGTTCTGTGCTGTAAAGTTCTATGTTGTAACTAAACTCCACACACATGGAGGAGCTCAGCTCATCAGTACAAAAGATAATGCTGAAGCATTCGCAGCAATCTTCAGCCAGAAATGCCAAATGGATGGTCCATCTTGATTTTCTTCAGTGTCCCCAGCATCTCAGATACCAGGCTCAGCCAATTTAATTCATCCCACATGATATCAAGACATGGTTGGAAGGTCTGGAAAGTGCAAAGACAATGGGCCCTGTACTGTCAATACAGTCAATAGTACTGAAGACTTGTGCTCCAGAGCGTGACACTTCTCCAGCCAAGCTGTCCCAGTACACATTGTAGCCAGAAAGATGACCAATTAATCTAACCCACTGATCATTGGATTGTGGGAAGAAACCAGAACATTGAGTGGAAATCCACGCAGATACGGAGAAAAAGTGCAGACTCTGCAAACAGTGACCCAAGGCTGGGTCCCTGGTGCTATGAAACAGCAGTGCTAACAACTGTGCAACCACTGTCTGCAACCTTTGATTTGACACATTCCCCCACTCAACATTACCATTGAGCCCGGGGATCAAAGCTGGTTCAACAGAGAGTGTAGCAGAGGATACTGGGAGCAACACCAGGCATACCTAAAAATAAAGTGTTATTGTGGTGAAGCTACAACAAAGGATTACTTCCAAACAATAAAAGCATTATGTGATTAACAAAACCAATAGATCAGATCTAAGCTACATCCAGCTGGGAATGGTGATGGACGATTAAAAACAAAAATCACTGGAGGAGGTGGATCAACAAATATCCCCATCCTCACTGAATCATCAAAAAAATCACTGAATCAAAAGCTTCCCTCACATCTTCCTTGAATTTTTCCCCTCTCACCTTCAACCTGTGCTCCCTTGTAATTGAAACTTCCACCTGGGAAAATACATCTGACTATCGACCCTGTCTATGCCTCTCAAACTTTAGAAACACAGTAACTAGTCAAGTAGGGAAAAGCTGAATGCATTTTGTACCTGAAGGGAAAGGGTTAATGGATTTTGTACCTAGAATGTGTCACAAATATAACCCTTCATCATGACTGATCTCCTTTAGCTTATACTGTTCCTGGCATTAATATGTTGTTTGTTTATGCCTTACGTGACTCAACTTTCATTTGTATAAAGACAGACAGTTCAATGTGGCTGTTATTTTGTAGACTTTGTAAATCTTATCTATGTATTAGTTAGACATCATTACACAGATGGTAGTTTACAATACCAGCTTTTAACAGGAAGGGTTCTGCTAGGACAGCTGCCATCTCACAAGTAACTTCTGAGAAAAGATCCCGGTACTGCTGCAGAAGGAGTTTCCTGTGTCCTGACTGCAGGACTGGAATTGCTGAGGAACTCTGAACATAGAACATTGCATAGAACATTACAGCGCAGAACAGGCCCTTCGGCCTTTGATGTTGCGCCGACCAATTAGGATAAAGCAATGACCCTCTAACCTAAATCATTCCCCTTTCGTCCATAAACTTATCTACTAACCTCTTAAACGCCACCAAACTTGGCGCATCTACAACTGCTGCAGGCAGGGCATTCCACTCCCGAACCACCCTTTGGGTAAAGAACCTACCTCTGGCATCCGTCCTATAACCACCACCCCTTAATTTAAAGCTATGTCCCTTCGTGCTAGCTTTCTCCATCCTAGGAAAAAGGCTATCACTGTCCACCCTACCTAAACCTCTAATCATCTTATATGTTTCAATAAGGTTTCCTCTTAGTCGCCTTCCTTCTAACAAAAACAACCTCAAATCTCTCAGCCTCTCCTCATAAGACCTGCCCTCCATACCAGGCAACATCCTGGTAAACCTCCTCTGTACCCTCTCCAATGCCTCCACATCTTTCTTATAATGTGGGGACCAGAACTGCACACAATACTCCAAGTGCGGCCACACTAGAGTTTTGTACAGTTGCAACATGACGTTGCGGCTCTGAAATTCAATCCCCCTACCAATAAAAACTAAGACTCCATATGCCTTCTTAACAACCTTATCGACTTGATTGCCAACTTTCAGGGATCTATTAACATATACACCAAGATCCCTCTGTTCATCAACACTATTGAGAGTCCTACCATTAGTCCTATACTCTACACATTTATTATTTCTGCCATAGTGCATTACCTCACACTTTTCCACATTAAACTCCATTTGCCACCTCTCGGCCCAGCTCTGCAACTTGTCCAAGTCCCTCTGCAAACTATAACACCCCTCTTCACTATATACCACTCCACCGACTTTAGTGTCATCTGCAAATTTACTAATCCATCCTTCAATACCCTCATCCAGATCATTTATAAAAATTACAAACAGCAGGGGCCCAAAACAGACCCCTGAGGTACACCACTTGTCACCGAACTCCACGATGAATATCTTCCATCAACCACCACCCTCTGTCTTCTATCTGCTAGCCAATTCCTAATCCAATTAGCTAAATCACCCTCTGAGCTGCATCACAACTCAGATAGGAAGAGCTGGAGATCTGGCAGGAATCGGAATTTTAAATCGTGATTCCTGCTGGAGCCCACAATGTATAAATGCTCACTTGTGTTTGGATTCTATGAAAAGCCTGGTAAGCCTTAAATCAGAGCCAATTTCTCCTCGAAGCTTTGGAATAGAAACCACTATTGTGACGATTATTTTAACTACAACACTAGGATCAGCTGTAGACCCAGCCCTTTGAGCCTGCTCCGTCACTCACTTTGATCATGGCTGATCATTGAATTCAATATCCTGATTCCCTCCTTCCTCCCATATCCCTTGATCCCTTTAGCTCCAAGAGTCATAGAGGTTTACAGCATGGAACCAGGCCCTTCGGCCCAACTTGCTCATGCTGCCTCTTTTTTTCAATCCCTAAGGTAATCCCAATTGGCAGCATTTGGCCCATTTCCCTCTGTACCCATTGTACTTGTCTAAACGCTTTTTAAAAGACAAAATTGTACTCAACAGCTTGCTCCACAGTAAGAAGTCTCACAACACCAGGTTAATGAACTTGTTCCAGACATTCACCACCCTCTGTGTGAAAAAATTGCCCCTCTGGACACTATTGTATCTTTCCCCTCTCACCTTAAACTTATGCCTAGTTTTAGACTTCCCTACCTTTGAGAAAAGATATTGATGATCTAGCTGACCTGTGTCCCTCATTATCTTACAGATCTCTAAAAGATCATCTCCAAGCCTCCAACGCCCCAGGAAGGCCTCTTACAAAGAGGAAGAAACCTCTTCTTATAACTCAAACGCTTAAGTGCCAGGAGCATCCTAATAAATCTTATCTGCACTCTTTCTAGTTTAATAATATACTTTCTGTAATAGGGTGATGAGAACTTTACACAGTATTCCAAGTGTGGTCTTACCACTGTCTTATAAATTTCAACAACAGGTACCAACTCCTGTATTCAATGAAATCAAATAGGCTGAATACGTCCTTCACTGTTCTGTCCACCTGTACACCCAGATCTCTTCGCTGTATAACTCTCCCCAACACCCTGTCATTAACCAAGTCCTGCCCTGATTCAATCAACCAAAATGCATCACTTCGCATTTAGAACACAGAACATAGAACACTACAGCACAAACAGACCCTGCGGCCCACAAGTTGCGCCAATCATACCCATACCTACCAGGCCACAGAACTATCTATAACTCTCAATCCCATTAAATCCCATGGACTCATCCAGAAATCTTTTAAAAGACCCCAGCGAGTTTGTCTCTACCACCACCAACGGCAGCCGATTCCATTTACTCACCACCCTCTGAGTGAAAAACCTACCCCTAACATCTTCTCTGTACTTGCCCCCCAGCACCTTAAACCTGTGTCCTCTCGTAGCGACCATTTCAGGCTTGGGAAATAGCCTCCCAGAATCCACCTTATCTATCCTTCTCAACATCTGATAAACTTCTATCGGGTTACCTCTCAATCTTCGTCTCTCCAGGGAGAACAGACCCAGCTCTCTCAACCTAAGGCCTGCCTCCCAATCCAGGCAACATCCTCGTAAATCTCCTCTGCACCCTCTCAATAGCTTCCACGTCCTTCCTATAGCGAGGCGACCAGAACTGCACACAGTACTCCAAGTGGGGTCTGACAAGGGTCTTATAAAGTTGCAGCATTACTTCCCGACTCCTAAACTCAATCCCTCGATTAATGAAGGTTACCACACCATTCGCCTTCTTGACCACATCCCATACCTATGAGGCCGATTTAAGAGTCCTATGCACTCAGACTCCAAGATCTGATGTACTTGTTTTTATCCTACAGGTGCTTTGGTCCACCTTGTTGTCTAACGAGGGGCATACACACGATGGGTCGTGAGAGGGCTGCTCTTGGATCTTTTTTTCGAGAGTATCCTAGTGCTTCACGTCGTTAGTGTATGCTTGAGCTGGAGCATTTGATGGGCGACATGACAACTCAGTGACTATTGCTGTGCTGTGCAGATACATGGATTTGGGTCTGTGTCTGTGGGAGTTTGCTCATTCTCCCTGTGCTTGCATGGGTTTTCTCCGGGTGCTCCAGTTTCCTCCCGCATCCCAAAGATGTGCTCTTAGGCTAATTGGGAAAACAAATTCTCCCTAAATTGTCTCAAATTTGGTTTTTAATCCATAGATCTATAAACATAGACAGGGATTATGGGTAGAGGTGGGAACATCGGGGTGGCGGCACGGGCTCGTTGGGCCGAAGGGCCTGTTTCCCGTGCTGTTTTGTTCTTTGTCCTTCTGCTCCTCAACGCTGCTAAGGCTCTTACCTTTAATATTGTACTCCTTCATCTCATTGGACCTGCCAAAATGGACCACTACACATTTATCTGTGTTGAAGTCCATCTGCCACTACTCCGCCCAGTCTTGCATCCTATATACGTCTTGCTGCAACTTCAGACATCCCTCCAGACTATCCACAACATCACCAACCTTCGTATTGTCAGCAAACTTACTAACTCATCCCTCCACTTCCTCATCCAGGTCATTTATGAAAATGGCAAACAGTCAGGATCCTAGAACAGATCCCTGGGGCACTCCACTGGTGACTGACCTCCATGCAGGAAAAGACCAATCTACAACCATTTGATAAGGTCCCCCATGCAAGACTTCTTCAGAAGGTGAGAGGGCTTGGGACAAAAGGGACTTTGGCCTTGTGAATCCAGAACTGGCTTGCCTGCAGAAGGCAGAGAGTAGTTGTGGATGGGTCTTCTTCTGCACGGAGGTCAGTCACCACTGGAGTGCCCCAGGGATCTGTTCTAGGACCCTTGCTGTTTGTCATTTTTATAAATGACCTGGATGAGGAAGTGGAGGGATGGGTGAGTAAGTTCACTAATGATACAAAGATTGGTGGTATTGTGGATAGTCTGGAGGGATGTCTGAAGTTGCAGCGAGACATAGATAGGATGCAAGACTGGGTGGAGAACTGGCAGATGGACTTCAACACGGATAAATGTGTGGTGGTCCATTTTGACAGGACCAATGGGATGAAGCAGTTTAATATCCTCCATCACATCTCCATCACATGAAGCAGTTTAATATCCTCCTTGATCACATCCTCCACTTGAGGGCACATTTAGAGACCTATGGACCCGGATCCCAAGATCCTTCTGCTCCTCACACTGCCAGACTCCTACCTTGATATTACATAAACATAGAACATAGAACAATACGCACAGAACAGGCCCTTCGGCCTTCGATGTTGTGCCGACCAAATAAAAAGCAATGCCCTCCTAACTAACCATTCCTTCCATGATAAGTATATGGATAGAAGGGAAGGTTAGTTAGGGGGCATTGCTTTTTTTGGTCGGCACAACATCGAAGGCCGAAGGGCCTGTTCTGTGCTGTATTGTTCTATGTTCTATGTTCTATGTAATATCAAGGGTAGGAGTCTTGGCAGTGTTGAGGAGCAGAAGGATCTTGGGATCCGGGTCCATAGGTCTCTTAAATGTGCCCTGCAAGTGGAGGATGTGATCAAGAAGGCATATGATGTACTGGCCTTCGTTAATAGAGGAATTGAGTTTCGGAGTCGGGAGGTAATGCTGCAATTTTATAAGACCCTTGTCAGACTCCATTTGGAGTACTGTGTGCAATTCTGGTCGCCTCACTACAGGAAGGATGTGGAAGCTATTGAGAGGGTGCAGAGGAGATTTACAAGGATGTTGCCTGGATTGGGGTGCATGTCTTATGAAGATAGGTTGAGAGAGCTAGGTCTCTTCTCCCTGGAGAGACAAAGGTTGAAAGGTGAGCTGATAAGGTTTATAAGATGTTGAGAGGAATAGATAGAGCGGATTCTCAGAGACTATTTCCCAGGGCTGAAATGGTCACTACGAGAGGACACAGGTTTAAGATGCTGGGGGGAAAGTACAGAGGAGATGTTAGAGGTAAGTTTTTCACTCAGAGGGTGGTGAGTGAATGGATTTGGTTGCCATCGGTGGTGTTAGAGGCAAACTCTCTGGGGTCTTTTAAGAGACTTCTGGATGAGTACATGGGATTAAATTCGATCGGGAGTTACATATAGTTCTATGGCCTGGTAGGTATAGATATGATTGGCACAACTTGTGGGCTGAAGGGCCTGTTTGTGCTATAGTGTTTTATGTTGTAACTAATCTCTGCCTTCTGCAGGCAAGCTAGTTCTGGATCCACAAAGCAAAAGCCCCTTGGATTCCATACCCTCTCATTTTTCCAAGAAGTCTTGCATGGGGGACCTTATGAAACACCTTGCTGAAGTCCATGTAAACCACATCTACCTCTCTTCCTTCGTCAATATGTTCAGTCACATTTTCAAAGAACTCAACTAGGCTCGTAAGGCACGACCTGCCCTTGACAAAGCCGTGTTAACTATTTCTGATCATATTGAACGTCTCTAAATGTTCATAAATCCTGTCCCTCAGTATCATCTCCATCAACCCACCAACCACTGAGGTCAGACTCACCAGTCGGTATTTTCCCGGGCTATCCCTGTTCCCTTCCTTGAAAATAGGAACCACAATAACTAATGTTGGCCGAGTTGCAAGTGTTTGTACCGTGTACCTGGTGGAAGGTGTTCTCACGTGTGATGATGTCATCCACATTGATGATCTGGCACGTCTTGCAGAGGTTGCTGTGGCAGGGTTGTGTGGTATTGTGGTCACTGTTCTCCTGAAGGTTGGGTAGTTTGCTGCGAACAACGGTCTGTTTGAGATTGTGCGGTTGTTTGAAGGCAAGAAGTGGGGGTGTGGAGATGGCTCTGACGAGAATGTTCATCTTCATTAATGACACGTTGAAGACTCTGGGGAAGATGTCGTAGCTCTTCCTCTCTGAGGAAGTATTGGACGACGAAGGGTGCTCTGTCCACTATTTCCCGTGTTTGTCTTCTGAGGAGGTCGGTGTGGTTTTTCACTATGGCCCATCTTATCCTCATGTCACACCATCTGTAACCTCCATGACTCGCCTGGGTTGACAAAATCTCACTTACTGTACTGTCTGGAGACAATACACATATCTCTAACCTGGGCTTAATGCTCTTTCCACTCACATTGTTAGCTTCTTTAAGACTTGTATAGCAGGTTAGTTGTAAAGACTTGCATTCTAATCAGTGATCTGTAAACTGTCTGTGCTGTTATACGCTCTGTCTGAGGCCAGAACTCTCCATTCACCTGACGAAGGGCAAACCCTGAAAGCTTGTGAGTTTACTATCAGATAAATTGGTTGGACTTAAACCCGGTGTTGTCAGAGTTGTTACTGTGTTTACCCCAGCCCAACATTGACATTTCCACATCATAAGCACCTCTAATTACAGATCTCATTCTGAAAAACACCCTTTCACTGCTGGTCTCTGTCTTCTATAACCAAACCAGTTCTGATCCACTTAGACAAGTCATCCTTTATCACATGTGATTTTAGTCTTTGTATCAATCTGCCATGTGGGACCTTGTCAAACGCCTTAGCAAAGTCCATATAAACTACATCCACAGCCCTTCCCTCATCAATTATCTTTGTCACCTCTTCAATGTAATCAAGTTGAACAGACATGACCTTCCCTGTATAAAACCATGCTGCCTGTCACTAACTAGTCCATTCTCTTTCCAATGTGCAGATATCCTGTCCCTCAGTATCTTCTCCAAAAGCTTCCCCACCACTGATGCCAGGCTCATCAGCCTATAACTTCCTGGATTATTCCTGCTTCCTTTCTTAAACAAGGGAACATCACTGACTATTCTCCAGTCCTCTGGAATCTCACCTGTGGTCAAAGGGGATGTGAAAATATCTGTTAAAGCTATTTCTTGCCTCCCGCAGTAATCTGGGATAAATCCCTTTTCACCCCAGGGACTGGTCTACCTCAAATTAATTAAGGATACTGAACACTTTTTGCGTTAATATATTGACATTCTCTAGAGTGAGCGCATATCTATCCCTGACTCCAATATCTGTCATGTCCTTCTCCTTGGTGAATACTGATACAAACTACTCAAAGTATCTTACCCACTCCACGCATAATTTCCCTCCATAGTTCTAGAGTAGACCTATTCTTTCTTTTGCTACCCTATTGCTCCTAATATATCCATAAAAAGCCTTAGGATTCTCCTTGACTCGGTGAAATTTATTTCATGGTCCCTTTTAGCTCTCCTAATTCCACGTTTAAGTTCCTTCTTAATGTTTCTATACTCAAGGACTTTTTTCATTTTTTAGATACTTAGACCTATCATATGCTTCGTTTTTCCTTTAGACTAGGCTTACAATTTCCCTAGTCATCTATGTTTGTCAATCCTGCCATTTCTATCCTTCCTTTTTGCAAAGACATGTCTGTCATGCACTTCAAATCAACTGGTCTTTAAAAGCCTCCCACATGTCAGACATGGATTTACCTTCATATAGCTGCTCTCAATCTACATTCCCCAGTTCTTGTCTTAGAAATAATTAGCCCTCGCCTGAGGGCCACTCTTGTCGTCATCCATAAATAGCCAAAATCTTATGGAATTACGTTCGCCAAACCTAAAATACTTCCTCACTGAAACATTGATCATCTGGGCCGGCTCATTCTCCAACATCCAGTCTCCTATGGTTGAGTTGTCAATATGCTGCATTAAAAAGCTCTCCTGGACACATCTAACAAATTGCCCTCCATCCGAGCCCCTGGCTGTAAGGGAGTCCTAAACAATATGGGGGAGGTTAAAGTCACCTCCCATAACTACACTGCTTTATCACACCTTTTCAGTATCTGACTACATAACTGCTCCTCTTGTCTCCCATGGGCTGTTGGGAGGTCAATATTACACTCCCAACATTGTGGTTTCACCCTTCTTATTCCTGAGCTCCACCCATAACACTTCACTACAAGATCCCTCCAAAATATCCTCCCTCAACACAGCTGTGACCTGCTCCCTGATCAGCAACGTAACTCCCCACTCTTTTCATTTCCCCTTCTGTTCCGTCTAACACAATGATATTCTGGAATGTTGAGCTTCCAATCCTGTTCCTCCTTTAACATGTCTCCGCATTTACAATAACATATTTCCGTGCAGTAATCCAGGCTCTCAGTCCACCTGTTCTACTTCTAGCATTGATGTAAACACACTCCAACCTAGAATTCCGCTGAGCCCCGCAGCCACCCTCTGCCTGCACTTTGTGCTGTGTTTATCTCAGTCTCAGTTTTTCCCCGGTTTCCACACTGACTGGCCTGCTGTTCCATTTCCCACCCTCCTGCCACACTGGGTTAAACCCTCCCGAACTGCATAAGCAAACTTCCCGCTGAGGATACTGGAGCCCCTCCAGTTTGGATGCGATTTGTTCTTCTTGTACAGGTTCCACCCAGAAGACATCTCAGTGATTCATATCTCTAAAGTCCTCCCTTCTACACCAGCTCTTCAGCCAGGTGTTCAACTATACCATCTCCCTGTTAACCTCATTAGTACGTGGCATGGGACAGAATCCTGAGTTTACTATTCTAGGGATCCTGCTTTTTAACTCCTGAGCTAACTCCCTGAATTGTCTTTGCAGAACCTCTTCCCTCTTCCTGCCATGTCATTGGTACCAATGTGGACAATGACATCTGTTTACCCTCCTGTTTCAGGATGTCCTGTACCCACTTAGAGACATCCAGGATCTTGGCACCAGGGAGACATCACATTATCCCAGAGAAAAGCCTGTCAATGTCCCTGACTATTGAGTCTCCTACTGCTATCTCTTGGTTAGCCCAACTTTGCTCTCTAGCAAACCAGGTGTGGTGCCACAGGCCTGACTGCTGCTGCTACTATCTCCCCAGATAGACCACCCCCCCCCCAACAATATCCAAAATGGTATTCCTGTTTGAGACTCCTGCACTACCTGCCTGCCTCTCCTGACAGTCATTCATCTACCTAAAGTTTAAAGTTTATTTATTAGTGTCATGAGTAGATTTACATTAAAACTGCAATGACGTTACTATGAAAATCCACTCGTCGCCACATTCTGGGCACCTGTTCAGATTCACTAAGGGAGAATTTAGCATGGCCAATTCACCCTAACCAGCACATCTATGGACTGTAGGAGAAAACTGGAGCATCCAGAGGAAAACCATACAGATATGGGGAGAATGTGCAAACTCCAGACAGACAGTGACCCAGGTCCATGGCGCTGAGAGGCAGCAGTGCTAATTACTGTGCTATTGTGACATACCTGCCTGGACCTGTGGTGTGACCACCTTTCTGAATGGATGGTTTCCTTCAGCATGAATCTCACCATAACCTCTTGACATTTAATGGCATTCCCATCCTGCAACATCTTGGGAGTGATCACTGACCAACCGGATAACTCCAGGAACAACAACAGCAGGTCAAAAGTTGGGGATCTCACCTCCTGACCCCCCAGAGCCCGTCCATCTACAAGATACAATTCAGGTGTGCGATGGAATACTCCCCACTTGCTTGAATGGGTGAAGCTTCAACAACACTCAAAAAGTTAAACATCATCCAGGACAAAGCAGTGCACTTAGCAACTCATCTACAAACATTCACTCCCTCTATTACCAACCCTCAATAGCAGCTGTACGTTCTACTTACAAGATTCACCTCAGCTACTTGCCAAGGTTCATTTGATAGCATCTTTCAAACCTATGACTCATATCATCCAGAAGAACAAGGGCAGCAGAAACACCTCCACCTGTAACTTCCATCCAAATTATTCACTATCCTGACTTGGAAATTCATATAGAGTGGCATATGGCACAGTGCTTAGTATAGTCAAAGCGCCAGGGACTCAGATCGAATTCCGGCCTTGGGTCACTGTCTGTGTGGACTCTGCACATTCTCCCTGTGTCTGTAAGGGTTTCCTCTGGATGTTCCAGTTTTCTCCCACAGTCCAAAAATGTGTGGGGTACGGGTTGACTGGCCATGCCAAATTGCCCCTTAGTGTCAGGGGATTAGCAGGGTACATATGTGGGATTGTGGGGATTGGGCCTGGGTAGGATTGTGGTTGGTGAAGACTCAATGGGCTGAGTGGGATAACTTGATCTTGGGATTGGACATAGTTCAGCACAACATTGAGGGCTAAAGGGCCTGTACTGTGCTGTAATGTTCTATGGTCTATGAAAGACCTTCTTCTGCATTGTAGGGATTCTATGATTCTCTATCACTGTGCCTTCACTGTCACTGTGTCAAAATCCTGGAACTCTTTCCCTGGGTTTAACTACACAACATAAACTGCAGCAATTCTAAAAGGCACTGGATGTACAACAATTGTTGGCCTAGCCAGCAACACTCTCAGTTCTGGACATAGTTATTTAGAATGAAAATATAGGCTGTACAGATCATGCAGAAAAGATTCAAAATAATGGTTCCAGGAGTGAGGAATGTCTGTTACTTGGATAGATTCAAGAAGTTAAGACTATTGCCCAGGGAAAAAGAAAGATGCAGAGGAGATTTGATAGAGGTATTCAAAATTATGAGAAGTGTGGATAGAGGAGATAGGGAGAAAGCTTTCTTAATTCATGGAAGGATTGAGAACCAGAGATCAAAGGTAACTAGCAAAAGAAGAAAAATGTTATCATGAAGAAAAACTTACTAACACAATGAGTGGTTAGAGTTTGGGGGAATGCACTGCCTGAGAGTGTGGTGGAAACTGACACATTCAAAAAGAAATTGAATTGCTATCTGAAATGGAAAAGTGTGCAGTTACAGAGATAAGCTCAGACAGCCAACAAAGATACAAGAAGTTAAACACCATACTGTAACTATTCTCTGATTCTCAGACTGTGTGGCTCGGCATAATATCCTCTTTTGTAATTCCCTTGGAACAATTCACTGGATTAACTTGTTACAATTATTTGAGGAAGGTCAAAATTGGAAAGGTTGGGGTTAGTACTCTATACTATCTCTCAGCACCATAGTTCAGACATACCTCACACGTAAACTGGGCAGGATTGAGGTTTATAAGGAGGAGGTGTTAGCGAATCTTGAGGGTTTGAAAATTGATAAGTCCCCTGGGACAGATGGGATTTACCCTAGGATTCTCTGGGAGGCTAGAGAGGAGATTGCAGAGCCTTTGGCTTTGATCTTCATGTCGTTGTTGGCTACAGGTATAGTGCCGGAAGACTGGAGGATGGCAAATGTTGTCCCTTTGTTCAAAAGGGGAGTAGGGACCATCCTGGAAATTATAGACCGGTGAGCCTGACTTCTGTTGTGGGCAAGGTCTTGGAAAGAAGTATAAGGGATAGGATTTATAAGCATCTAGAGAGAAATAAATTGATTAGGGATAGTCAGCACGGTTTTGTGAAGGATAGGTCGTGCCTCACAAACCTTATTGAGTTTTTTGAGGAGGTGACCAAAGAGGTAGGTAAGAGTAAGGCAGTTGATGTAGTGTATATGGATTTTAGCAAAGCGTTTGATAAGGTTCCCCATGGTAGGCTACTGCAGAAAGTGCAGATGCATGGGATTGAAGGTGATTTAGCAGTTTGGATTAGGAATTGGCGAGCTGATAGAAGACAGAGGGTGGTGGCTGATGGGAAAAATTCAACCTGCAGTGCAGTTACAAGTGGTGTACCTCAAGGATCTGTTTTAGGGCCACTGCTGTTTGTCATTTTTATAAATGACCTAGATGAGGGTGTAGAGGGTTGGATTAGTAAATTTGCTGACGATACCAAAGTGGGGGAGTTGTAGACAGCGAGGATGGATGTTACAGTTTGCAGAGGGACATAGATAGGTTGCAGAGCTGGGCCGTGAGGTGGCAAATGGAATTCAATACGGATAAGTGTGAGGTGATTCACTTTGGTTGGAATAACAGGCATATGAAATATAGGGCTAATGGAAGGACCCTTAATAGTGTTGTCGAGCAGAGGGATCTTGGGGTACAAGTACATAGCTCTTTGAAAATTGGCACCCAGGTTGATAAAGTTGTTAAGAAGGCGTACAGTGTGTTAGCTTTTATTGGTAGAGGGATTGAATTTAGGAGCCTTGAGGTTATGTTGCAACTGTACAAAACTCTGGTGCGGCCGCACTTGGAGTATTGCGCACAGTTCTGGTCCCCGCATTATAAGAAAGATGTGGAGGCATTGGAGAGGGTACAGAGGAGGTTTACCAGGATGTTGCCTGGTATGGAGGGCAGGTCTTATGAAGATAGGCTGAGGGATTTGAGGTTGTTTTCGTTAGAAAGAAGGCGGCTAAGAGGAGACCTTATTGAAACATATAAGATGATTAGAGGTTTAGATAGGGTGGACAGTGATAGCCTTTTCCTAGGATGGAGAAAGCTAGCACGAGGGGACATAGCTTTAAATTAAGGGGTGGTGGTTTTAGGACAGATGTCAGAGGTAGGTTCTTCACCCAGAGGGTGGTAAGGGTATGGAATGCCTTGCCTGCATCAGTTGTAGATGCGCCAAGTTTGGTGGCATTTAAGAGGTTAGTAGATAAGTTTATGGATGAAAAGGGAATGGTTTAGGTTAGAGGGTCATTGCTTTTGACTAATTGGTCGGCGCAACATCGAAGGCCGAAGGGCCTGTTCTGCGCTGTAATGTTCTAAATAGGGTGAAAAGTCTGAGGTGAAGCTGATTGGAGGATACAGAGTAGATATTCTCAGAGATTCTTATACTTGGTGCAAGTTTAGTGCAGGAAATTAGTTTGACAAGTGATAATGATCTTGTTAGGAATGGTTATGAAAACTATTTGTTTACAGCGTTGTTCTGTAAGGGAGTAAATATATCACCAATCACACTTACCAACTAGTCTCTCCCACACAACACAAATGTGTTACATTTTAACAAAGGGCAGCTCAAATGTCTACAAACTTAAATATAAAGTTATTCCTCCTGAAATGCTGCCAGTCCAGCTGAGTCTGTCCAGCGCACCCTGTAAACACTTGATAACACGCTGATGAATTTGCAGTGCTCTCTTTCAAGGCCAATATACCCTAAGGGCAGTGCCCAAGTTGTAGACAACATTGCAGACTTCACGATTCAGTCTAAAATACTCAAACTCATTGAAATAATACCATTCCATCTGAAGGCACAAATCAAGGAAGTAAGACGTAAGTTCTACTGGCACCAGGCCCTGTGCGTACCGCCTAAAATGGTTTTCTATCTCATAAACCCTCAATGCAGTGTTCTCATCTTGTGATCAAGTTCCACACAGCCTCACCTTTCACTGTCTCTGAAATATCCTCCTCCAGGACAGCAGAGTGACACATTGGTTAGTGCTGTTGCCTCACAGCGCTAGGAACTTGGGTGCAATTCCCGGCTCGGGTCACTTCTATGTGGAGACTGCACGGGTTTCCTCCGGGTACTGCGGTTCCCTCCCACAGTCCAAAAGATGTGTTGCTTGCATTGGCCATGCTAAATTCTTCCTCAATGCACCTGAACAGGCGCCAGAGTGTGGCGACTAAGGGATTTTCACAGTAACTTCACTGTGGTGTTAATGTAAGCCTACTTGTGACTAATTTTAACTAAATGCCGGCAGAATTTTACCACCTCATTTGTCCCAAAACTAAAAAATCCTGCCAAGATCAACAGACCTTTCCATGGTCTCCCTCTCACCCGCTGCAATTCCCACAGCGGTAAATTTCCGGACTTGATATCTGCAGTCCACAGCATCTCCCAGATTGATCACTTTCAATGGTGATGGGGGTTTCAGTATTGGTGTTTTGCCTCCAGCTCTCTCCGTCACAAGCTCCAGAAAGCTCGTTGCCTCTCTTTACTCCTTCAGTTGATAATTAAACTTGCCTCTTTAACCAATTGGTTTTCAATTAATTGAATTTTTGATTTGATCTAATTTAAATTGGCCTCGCAGGTGGAGAAAGTGGTCAAGAAGGCATACGGTGTACTGGCCTTCATTAATCGAGGAATAGAGTTTAGGAGTCAGGAGGTAATGATGCAGCTCTGTAAGACTCTTGTCAGACCCCAGTTGGAGTATTGTGTGCAGTTCTGCTCGCCTCATTATAGGAAGGAATGTAGAGGCTATAGGGAGAGTTCAGAGGAGATTTACAAGGATGCTGCCTGGATTGGCATTTATTTTAAATGTGTTAAGTGTGTTAGCATTTATTGGTAGAGAGATTGAATTTCGGAGCCGAGATATCATGTTGCAACTGTACAAAACTCTGGTGCGGCCGCACTTGGAGTATTGTGACCAAAACTGTACACATTATAAGAAAGATGTGGAGGCATTGGAAAGGGTGCAGAGGAGGTTTACCAGGATGTTGCCTGGTATGATGGGTAGGTCTTATAAGGAAAGGCTGAGGGATTTGAAGTTATTTTCATTAGAGAGCAGGCGGCTAAGAGGTGACTTAATTGAGACATATAAGATGATCAGAGAGTTAGATAGGGTGGATAGTGAGAGCCTTCTTCCTCAGATGGAGATGGATAACGCGAGGGGACAAAGCTTTAAATTAAGGAGTGGTAGTTATGGGATGGATGTCAGATGTGGGTTCTTTACTCAGAGGGTAGTAAGGGCATGGAATGCCCTGTCTGCAGCAGTTGTGGACTCGTCAAGTTTAAGGGCGTTCAAATGAGCAGTGCATAGGTATATGGATAGCACTGGAATAGTTTAGGTTAGAGGGTCATAAAATTGGTTCCATTGGTCGGCTCAACATCGAGGGCCAAAGGGCCTGTACTGCACTGTAATGTTCTATGTTCTATAAAAGCAGGGAGGTCTTGCTACAACTGTACAGGACACTGGTGAGGCTACAACTGTACTGTGTGCAGTTTTGGTCCCCTTATTTGCGAATGGATATATTGGCCTTGGAGGAAGTACAGAGATGAGGGAACTGGCTTATGAAGAGAGATTGAATAGACTAGGTCTGTACTTGTTAGAGTTTAGAAAGCGGAGGGGGGATCTTATAGAGACTTACAAGATAGGGGCTAGATAGGGGTAGAGGTAGAGAGATTCTTCCTGCTTAGAAAGGATAGCAGAACTAGAGGGCACAGCCTCAAAATAAGGAGGGGAGGGTGCAGTTTAGAACAGAGTTGAGGAGTAACTTCACTCAAAGAGTGGTGAGTCTCTGAAATTCTCTGCCTATTGAAGTGGTGCAAGCTACCTTGTCTGGATTGGGAGGTAGGCCTTATGAAGATAGGTTGAGGGAGCTGGGACTCTTCTCACTGGAGAGACGTAAGTTGAGAGGCGACCTGATAGAGGTTTATAAAATGTTGAGAGGAATAGATAGGGTGAACTCTGAGACTATTTCCCCAAGCTGAAATGGTCACTATGAGAGGACACAGATTTAAGGTGCAGGGAAGCAAATACAAAGGAGATGTCAGGGGTAGGTTTTTCACTCAGAGGGTGGTGAGTGAATGGAACCGACTGCCGTCGGAGGTTGTTGAGGCAAACTCACTGGGGTCTTTTAAGAGACTTCTGGATGAGTATATGGAAAAGAATAGGATAGGGGGTTATAGATAGGTCTGTGGATTGGTAGATGTGATTGGCGCAACTCGTGGGCCGAAGGGCCTGTTTGTGCTGTATTGTCCTGTTTGTGCTGTATTGTCCTATGTTCTATGAATATATTTACATCACGGGTAGATAGGTTTCTGATAGACAAGGGAATTAAGGGTAATGGGGAGAAAGCGGGAGCGTGGAACTGATCCACTTCAGATCAGCCACAATCTTATTGAATGGCGGGGCAGGCTCAAAGGGCTGGATGGCCGACTTCTGCTCCTACTTCTTATGTTCTTATGAAACCTCACCATCCAAAACCCAACGTTTTATTCCAATGACTCCTGACATTTAGCCAGAATTTCCAGACTTGCAGCTAGTCCCATGTTGGTCAATGTGTGCAGGGCTTCAGCAGGAAAAGGAATCCTCCCTTTAGTCCCATCAATTCAGCTCGTAACAAGAGGGGTGATTCTCCCAACGAGACCCGCAACTTTTCTGATGGTCTGCTCGGGAGAAATGTGTCATCAGCATTTTTCCGGGATTTGTGCATGCGCCGGGAATGCATGGCACATTTTCCAGAGCCAGACAACAGTTGGAGTCCAGAGCAGACTGGAAATTGGCAGGACGAGAGTTAAGTCATCTGCATCTTTTTTTAATGTAGGTTAGCTCTAATTAGCAGTTCTTTATTGGGAACTTTCAGGAGTATTTCACTCCAGCAGGGTTTAGAGCAGCTCCCAACATTCGGGGAATTAGCAGGAGATCACGTCGGAATGAAATTGAGGCAACAAGCAGGGCCCTGCAGGGCCTCGGGTGGTGGGCACCCTGGCACTGCCAGTCTGTGCCCCCTGGCACTACACCAGGGGCAAAGTGCCCATGTCCTGGGGGCACTTTGGCATTGCCATTGCGCTTCAGGCAGTGCCAAGGGGAGCAGCAGATCTATTGTGGGCATAGGATAATCAGTGGGGGGTGGGGATTCCGCTGCCACTCTGCATTGGGATCGGTCTGGGCTGGAGGGAGGCCAGCGATTGGGGCGGGATGGGGATGGTGAGTGTCACGGGCGTCTGCAGGGGGTAGGGTGTTGGTTAGGGCTGGCCCTGGAATTGCTGTGGGGGATGTGATTGGGCCATTGGGGGAGGGGTGGGATGGCAGCACTGCGGGAGTCCCGGGCTGGTCAGTGATTGAACTGGCAGCAAATGGAGAGACGGATAGGTCAGAGCCACTGGGCATGCGTGGATTTCCAGAACTATCAAACCCCGCCGCAAATATGACCCCCCCAACTTCTTCCCGCAGGGTGAAAGAGTCAATTACTAGAGGGCACAGGTTTAAGATGCCAGGGGCAAGGTTTAAAGGAGATGTACAAGGCAGGTTTTTTACACAGAGTGGTGGGTGCATGGAATTCATGGCTGGGGGAGGTAGTTGAAGCAGGTACGATAGTGAGTTTTAAGGATGTCTTTACAAATACATGAACATGATGGGAACAGAGGGATATGGTCCCCGGCAGGTGGGGGAATTGAGTTCAGTCAGGCAGCATGTTCGATGCATCCTTAGAGGGCTGAAGGGCCTGTTCCTGTGCTGTAATTTTACTTGTTCTTTGATCTCTGCCTTTCCCACACTTTCAGACAAGTGTGTTCCAGAACCACAACCCCCCCTCCGATCCCCCACAACCAACAGCAGAACAAAATCCTCAACTTCTTTCTAATTCCTGTACAATTGCCCAAGATATTGACCTCTGTGTTCAGAGTCCATCCCACCAAATCTATCCTGGCTAATCATAATTTTAAAAATTGAATTCAGCGTCACCTCAGCTCCTCTTCCCAAAGAAAACTGATCCAAACGACCAACTCAATCTTCCTCATTGCAAAGTTCTCTATCCCTGGTAAATTTTCTCAGAGAAAATCCCTAGAATCATGCAATGCAGAAGAGAACCTTTGGCCCATTGATTTGCACCAAGACATACGAAAAACCTGACTCCACCCTCATCCCATTTACCAACATTTGGTGCAAAATCCTGAATGTTACACAGAACACTACAGCACAAACAGGGCCTTCGGCCCACAAGTTGTGCCGATCATATCTATACTTACCAGGCCATAGAACTATCTGTAACTCCCAATCCTATTAAATCCCATGTACTCATCCAGAAGTCTCTTAAAAGACCCCAGCGAGTTCACCTCTACACCACTGACAGCAACCGATTCCATTCACTCACCACCCTCTGAGTGAAAAACTTTCGTCTAACATCTCCTCTGTACTTGCCCCCCAGCATCTTAAACCTGTGTCCTCTCGTAGTGACCATTTCAGCCCTGGGAAATAGAGTGGATTCTCAGAAGCTATCTATTCCTCTCAACATCTTATAAACCTCTATCAGGTTACCTCTCAACCTTCGTCTCTCCAGGGAGAAGAGACCTAGATCTCTCAACCTATTTTAAGGCATGTCCCCCAATCCAGGCAACATCTTGTAAATCTCCTCTGCACCCTCTCAATAGCTTCCACATCCTTCCTATAGTGAGGTGACCAGAACTGCACACAATACTCCAAGTGGGGTCTGACAAAGGGTCTTATAAAGTTGCAGCATTACCTCTCGACTCCTAAACTCAATTCCTCGATTAATGAAGGCCAGTACACCATACGCCTTCTTGACCACATCCTCCACTTGCAGGGCAGATTTAAGAATCCTATGGACCCGGACCCCAAGATCCTCTGCTCCTCAACACTGCCAAGACTCCTACCCTTGATATTATACTGCTTCATCCCATTGGACCTGCCAAAATGGACCACCACACATTTATCCACATTGAAGTCCATCTGCCACTTCTCCACACAGTTTTGCATCCTATCTATGTCTCGCTGCAACTTCTGACATCCCTCCAGACTATCCACAACACCACCAACCTTCGTATTGTCAGCGAACTTACTAACCCATCCCTCCACTTCCTAATCCAGGTCATTTATGAAAATGACAAACAGCAAGGGTCCTAGAACAGATCCCTGGGGCACTCCACTGGTGACCGACCTCCATGCAGAAGACCCATCCACAACCACTCTCTGCCTTCTGCAAGCAAGCCAGTTCTGGATCCACAAGGCCAAAGCCCCTTGGATCCCATGGCCTCTCACCTTCTCAAGAAGTCTTGCATGGGAGACCTTGTCAAACGCCTTGCTGGAATCCAAGTAAACCACGTCCACTGCTCTTCCTTCATCAATGTGTTCAGTCACATTTCCGAAGAACTCAACTAGGCTCGTAAGGCATGAGCTGCCCTTAACAAAGCCGTGTTGACTATTCCTGATCATATTGAATGTCTCTAAATGCTCATAAATCCTCTCTCTCAGAATCCTCTCCATCAACTTACCGACCACTGAGGTCAGACTCACAGGTCGGTAATTTCCAGGACTATCCCTGTTCCTTTGCTTGAAAATAGGGACCACATCCGCAATCCTCCAATCTTCCGGAACCTCTCCCGTCTCCATCGACGACACAAAGATCATCGCCAGGGGCTCTGCAATCACTTCCCTCATCTCCCACAGTAACCTGGGGTACATCCCATCCAGACCCAGCGACTTATCTATCTTGATGGAATTTAACAGTTCCAACACTTCCTCTTTCTTAGTGTCCACATATTCAATCTTTTCAGTTTGCCACATTCCTGTAGTAAAACCCCCCAGATCACTCTCCACTGTGAATACTGAGGCAAAGTACTTATTAAGCACCTCTGCCATTTCTTCTGGTTCATGATGTAGAGATGCCGGCATTGGACTGGGGTAAACACAGGAAGTGGTCTGACAACAGCAATTTTAAATCCAAACGATTTATTTGATAGTAAACTTGCAAGCTTTCAGCTTTATAGCCTTTGTCAGGCGAATGAGGTGTTCTTGTCTGCAATAGCACACACATCAGCACAGACAGTTTACAGATTGCTGATTAGAATGTGAATCTTTACATCTAACCTGCTATTTAAGTCTTAAAGTGGTTAACAATATGAGTGGAAGGAGCACTGAGCACAATTTAGAGAGATGTGTATTGTCTCCAGACAGCACAGTAAGTGAGGTTTTTTCTTCTGGTTCCATACAGACTTTTCCCCCTTCACCTTTTATAGGTCCTGTCCATTCTCTTCTCATCCTTTTACTCGTCACATATTTATAGAGTGCCTTAGGATTCTCCTTAATCCTACCTGCCAAAGCCTTCTTGTGACCACTTCTGGCTCTTCTAATTTCCTTTTGGAAATTTTCCATCTTGGAAATATAACGCTAGCTGCAGTCTGTCTAGCTTGTGGTTTGTGCAATTCTAGCACAACCTGGAACTCCCTGCCTAACAGCACAGGTGGTGTGCCTACACCACAAGGACTGCAATTCACAACCACCATCTGACGGACAATTTGGGATGGGAAACAAATGCTGGAGTGTTCAGTATTACTGAAATAAAATCTAAAACTGTCCAGCTTATACCCTGGGTCTCAGCCAGTGAATTAATGTATTCCATCAAATCATCTACCTACCATCACCTTCAGGAATCTGGAGATACAAACATGGAAATCAGGAGCAGGAGTAGGTCATTCAGCCCCTCGAATCTGCTCCACAATTTAATAAGATCATGGTTGTGGCCTCAACTCCACATTCTGCTAACGGCCAAAACCCATTGAACTTTGAAAATCATGTCAAAAGATCCTCCTGCTCCTCTATATTCTGCATCTGAATGACACCAAATAAACCAGGACTTTAACCTTGGAAATATGAAGACATCAGGCAGATGTTGGGGCAAATAAACTGGAAGGAGGTGTTCTTGGGGAAAAGCACAGAAGGAAGGTGGCAGATATTCAAGGAATGCTTGTCTGGAGCTCTGCACGACAACGTTCCGGTGAGACAAGGAGGTTTTGGTAGGACGCGGGAACCGTGGTGCACAAAGGCTGTGGTGAACATAGTCAGGAAGAAAAGAAAGGTGTATAAAAGGTTCAAAGAGCTAGGAGATGTTGGGGATCTAGAGAAGTATAAGGCTTATAGAAGAGAGCTTAAAAAGGAAATTAGGAGAGCCAGAAGGGGTCATGAGAAGGCCTTGGCTGGTAGGATTAAGGAGAATCCCAAGGCCTTCAACAAATATGTGAAAAGTAAAAGGATGAGAAGAGAAGGGATAGGACCTATAAAAGGTGAAGGGGGAAAAGTCTATATGGAACCGGAAGAAATGGCAGAGGTGCTTAATGAGTACTTTGCCTCAGTATTCACGGTGGAAAGTGATCTGGGAGGATGCACTACAAGTTTGCGGCAGACTGAGAAGATTGAGTATGTAGATATTAAGGAAGCGGATGTGTTAGAACTACTGAATGCTATCAAGATAGACAAGTCTCCGGGACCAGATGGGATGTACCCCAGGTTATTGTGGGAGGTGAGGGATGTCATTGCAGAGCCCCTGGCGATGATCTTTGCGTCGTCGATGGAGACGGGAGGGGTTCTGGAGGATTGGAGGATTGCGGATGTGGTCCCTATTTTCAAGAAAGGGAACAGGGATAGTCCTGGAAATTACCAACCGGTGAGTCTGACCTCAGTGGTTGGTAAGTTGATGGAGAGACTTCTGAGGGACAAGATTTATGAGCATTTGGAGAAGTTTAGGTTGATTAGAAATAGTCAGCATGGTTTTGTAAAAGGCAGGTCGTGCCTTACAAGCTTAATTGAGTTCTTCGAAAATGTGACTGAACACATTGACGAAGGAAGAGCAGTGGACGTGGTGTACATGGACTTCAGCAAGGCATTTGACAAGGTCCCACATGAAAGACTTCTTGAGAAGGTGAGAGGCCATGGGATCCAAGGGGCTTTGGCCTTGTGGATCCAGAACTGGCTTGCCTGCAGAAGGCAGAGGGTGGTTGTGGATGGCTCTTTTTCTGCATGGAGGTCGGTCACCAGTGGAGTGCCCCAGGGATCTGTTCTAGGACCCTTGCTGTTTGTCATTTTCATAAATGACCTGGATGAGGAAGTGGAGGGATGGGTGAGTAAGTTCGCCGATGACACGAAGGTCGGTGGTGTTGTGGATGGTCTGGAGGGATGTCAGAAGTTGCAGCATGACATCGACAGGATGCAAGACTGGGCGGAGAAGTGGCAGATGGACTTCAACGCGGATAAATGTGTTGTGGTCCATTTTGGCAGATCCAACGGGATGAATGAGTACACTATCAAAGGTAGGAGTCTTAGCTGTGTGGAAGAGCAGAGGGATCTTGGGGTCCGGGTCCATAAGACTCTCAAATCGGCCTCCCAGGTGGAGGATGTGGTTAAGAAAGCTTACGGTGTACTGGCCTTCATTCATCGAGGGATTGAGTTCAGGAGTCAGGAGGTAATGCTGCAGCTTTATAGGACCCTTGTCAGACCACACTTGGAGTACTGTGCGCAGTTCTGGTCGCCTCACTATAGGAAGGACGTGGAAGCTATTGAAAGGGTGCAGAGGAGATTTACAAGGATGTTGCCTGGATTGGGAGGCATGCCTTATGAAGACAGGTTGAGGGAGCTGGGACTGTTCTCCCTGGAGAGACGAAGGTTGAGAGGCGACCTGATAGAGGTTTACAAGATGTTGAGAGGAATAGATAGGGTGGACTCTCAGAGACTATTTCCCAGGGCTGAAATGGTCGCGACGAGAGGGCACAGATTTAAGGTGCAGGGAAGCAAGTACAGAGGGGATGCTAGGGGAAAGTTTTTCACTCAGAGGGTGGTGAGTGAATGGAATCGGCTGCCGTCGGTGGTGGTCGAGGCGAACTCGCTGGGGTCTTTTAAAAGACTTCTGGATGAGTATATGGGATCCAATGGGATTGGGGGTTATAGATAGGTCTATGGCTGGGTAGGTTTTGATGTGTTCAGCACAACTTGTGGGCCGAAGGGCCTGTTTGTGCTGTAGTGTTCTATGTTCTATTGAAAGACTTCTTATTGTGCCACCCCAATCCAACATCAGCATCTCCACATCCTGTATCCAACTGTCAACGTTTATCAATAGTATCAACCCTGCAAAATCCTTACTCACAACTGAGAGCTTGTGCTGAAATTGGGACAGCATCTTACACACAAGTCAAGCAACAGCTTAACATAATCATACTCATGGAATTAGACCTTCCACACAATGTCCCTGACACCACATCCCCATTCCAGGCATGCTCTGTTCCACTGGCAAAACAGATCCAGCAGGGTGGTGGCACAGTGAAATAGTTAGGAGAGACTTTTCCTCAACATTGACCATGAAGCCAAAGGTAGGGAAATGTAAAATTAGAGGGCGTGGGTTTAAAGTGAGAAGGGAGAGATACAAAAATCCACAGAAGCAATTTTTCCACACAGAAAGCGGTGAGTGTCTGGAACAAGCTGCCAGAAGTAGTAGTGGAGGTTGGTACAATTTTGTCTTTTGAAAAGCATTTAGATAGTTACAGGGTACGATGGGTACAGAGGGATAGGGGCCAAAAGCAGGCAGCTGAGAGTAGCTTTGGGGTTTAAAAAAAAGGTTGGCAACGACAAGTTGGGCCATAGGGCCTGTTTCCATAGAACATAGAAAAACTACAGCACAAACAAGCCCTTTGGCCCACAGGTTGTGTTGAACATGTGTCTACCTACTAAACTTACCTGTAACCCTCTTATCTTACTGAGTATCTTATTAAGGTATAAACCTCTATGACTCTAAGTTTCATGACACCAGGTCGAATATAGGCAAGGAAACCACCTGCTGATTTAAAGCTAGCACGAGGGGACACACCTTTAAATTAAGGGGTGATAGTTATAGGACGGATATCAGAGGTAGGTTCTTTACCCAGAGGGTGGTTAGGGAGTGGAATGCCCTGCCTGCGGCAGTTGTAGATGCGCCAAGTTTGGTGGCGTTTAAGAGGTTAGTTGATAAGTTTATGGAAGAGAAGGGAATGGTTTAGTTTGGAGGGTCATTGCTTTTTTATATTGGTCGGTTGCAACATCGAAGGCCGAAGGGCCTGTTCTGTGCTGTAATGATCTATGAACATAGAACCAAACTTGGCACATCTACAACCGCTGCAGGCAGGGCATTCCACTCCCGAACCACCCTTTGGGTAAAGAACATGCCTCTGATATCCGTCCTATAACTATCACCCCTTAATTTAAAGCTGTGTCCCCTCGTGCTAGCTTTTTCCATCCTAGGAAAAAGGCTATCACTGTCCACCCTATCTAAACCTCTAATCATCTTATATGTTTCGATCAGGACCCCTCTTAGCCTCCTCCTTTCTAACGAAAACAACCTCAAATCCCTCAGCCTCTCCTCATAAGACCTGCCCTCCATACAAGGCAACATCCTGGTAAACCTCCTCTGTACCCTCTCCAATGCCTCCACATCTTTCTTATAATGTAGGGACCAGAACTGCACACAATACTCCAAGTGTGGCCGCACTAGAGTTTTGTACAGTTGCAACATGACGTTGCGGCTCCGAAATTCAATCCCTCTACCGATAAAAGCCAAGACTCCATATGCCTTCCTAACAACCTTCTCGACCTGACTGCCTACTTTCAGGGATCTATGCACATACACACCAAGATCCCTCTGTTCATCAAGACTACTAAGAATCCTACCATTAGCCTATACTCTACACATTTATTATTTCTGCCATAGTGCATTACCTCACACTTTTCCACATTAAACTCCATTTGCCACCTCTCGGCCCAGCTCTGCAACTTGTCCAAGTCCCTCTGCAAACTATAACACCCCTCTTCACTATCTACCACTCCACCGACTTTAGTGTCATCTGCAAATTTACTAATCCATCCTTCAATACCCTCATCCAGATCATTTATAAAAATTACAAACAGCAGGGGCCCCAAAACAGACCCCTGAGGTACACCACTTGTCACCGAACTCCAAGATGAATATCTCCCATCAACCACCACCCTCTGTCTTCTACCTGCTAGCCAATTCCTAACCCAATTAGCTAAATCACCCTCTATCCCATACATCTGCATTTTCTGCAGAAGTCTTCCATGGGCCACCTTATCAAACGCCTTACTAAAGTCCATATATACCACATCAACCGCCTTACCCCCATCCACCTCTTTAGTCACTTTTTCAAAAAACTCAATGAGGTTAGTAAGGCACGACCTACCCTTCACAAAACCATGCTGACTATCTCCAATCAATTCATTTCTCTCTAAATAACTATAAATCCTATCCCTAATTATTCTCTCCAATACTTTGCCCACAACAGAAGTAAGACTCACTGGCCTATAATTCCCTGGAAGGTCTCTCTTCCCCTTCTTGAACAACGGGACCACATTCGCTATCCTCCAGTCCTCCGGAACCACACCCGTAACCAACGACGACCTGAAGATCAGAGCCAGAGGCTCTGCAATCTCCTCTCTTGCCTCCCAGAGAATCCTAGGGTAAATCCCGTCCGGCCCAGGGGACTTATCCAACTTCAAACCCTCGAGAATATCTAGCACATCCTCCCTATCTACTTCGATACTTTCCAGTTTGCTACCCTGTACCTCAGTGTTCTCCATAACTACATTTACATCACCCTGCGTGAATACCGAAGAGAAATATTTATTCAGTACCTCTCCAATCTCCTCAGGCTCCACGCACAACTTCCCACAGCTGTCTATGACTGGCCCTAATCTTGCCCTAACCAATCTTCTATTCTTAACATATCTAAAGAAAGCTTTAGGATTCTCCCTAATCCTATCAGCCAAAGTCTTCTTTTGGCTGATAATCATGTTCTATGATTATCACGTAACATCCCCCCTCACCTGATGAATCAGTATTCCTCCACATTGAACCCCAATTGGAGGGAGCACTGAGGGTAGAAGGGTGCAAATTGGTGATAACTTCAATGTCCATCTCCAAGATTGACCTGGTAGCACCACCACAGAATGCTCTGGCCAGGTCCTAAAGAACATATCAGCTAGACTGGGACTGCAGTATGTGGCAAAGGAACCACAGGAGGGAAAAAACATACTTGACCTCATTCCTCAACAACATGCCTGTCACTAGACACATCTGTCAATGACAGCATTAGAACATAGAACATTACAGCACAGAACAGGCCCTTCGGCCTTCGATGTTGCGCCGACCAATATAAAAAGCAATGCCCCTCCAAACTAAACCATTCCCTTCTCTTCCATATACTTATCAACTAACCTCTTAAACGCCACCAAACTTGGCGCATCTACAACTGCTGCAGGCAGGGCATTCCACTCCCGAACCACCCTTTGGGTAAAGAACCTGCCTCTGATATCCGTCCTATAACTATCACCCCTTAATTTAAAGCTGTGTCCCCTCGTGCTAGCAATGTGCTAGCATTGGCAGGATTGACCACTGAACAGTCTTTATGGAGACAAAGTCCCGCTTTCACACTGAGAATAACCTCCATCATGCTGTGTAGCATTATCCCTGTGCTAAATGGGACAGACTTTCAACAGATCTAGCAACTCAAGACTGAACTGCTTTGGGGCATTGGCAGCAGCACAATTGTGTTCAAACACAATGCGAAATCTCATAACCTGGCATGTTTCCCACTCAACCATAAGATCAAAAGACATAGCAACAAGACTTGGCCATTTAGCCCATCGGGTCTGCTCCAAGCACTGAAAAATATTACCTCCTCTGGCCTCAGGACATTGCACAGTCCAATCACTGTTGTAATATCAGAAATAAGATTGCAACAGTTCCTCTCCCTTCACTCTGCCTCCACTGCTGTGTAACAATACAAAGCAATATTGCCCAATGTCATCCTTCAAACAGTGCTTCAACCTGAGAAAACAGAAGAGCTCTCAGGAGAGACACCATTTCTCACTATCTGGCTTTAGTTAAATATCTTCCCCACTCAGTGAAAACAAGTTCCCTGAAAGTTCTCCCATTTTACAAACAAAGTTTTAAATCAGAAATAGCGCAAATTTCACCTGAGAAAGAGGCAAGTGATTTATGGTTGTTTGTTTGTATGACAGGGAATAAAGAGAGGGAGAAGATCAGAGGGAGAGACCATGACCCCGCTTCACCCCTTCCACCCGAGCAGCCTTCCCACAAAGGCCTTTCCTCAACATCACTCTCAGAAGCAGTTGCAGAGATATTCCTGACAGCACCTGGAGGCTAAACCATAGGAAAGTATTAAAAGGCACTGAATAATAAAGCAAAATGGGTGGAGGAGCAGCGGGGGAATGGAGAAAGAGTGAGGGAGGGTGAAATGCAGAAAATCAGAGGGGGACCATTCAGAAGTGATGCCAGGTGGTCTCACACAGGTGAGAGGAAATCTATAAGTCACAGATGAATTAAGATCCAATGCACCCACAATGCAAGTGAATGACTGAACCGACTCCAAGGGATTAATGACCCTCTCTCACCATGAACTAATCTGCCTGGACCCCGAGTAGTGTGCAAATACTCTAAATTCTGGATATATTAGACTCATTTCCACTTGATTTATTATTGTCACATTTATACAGTGAAAAGTATTGTTTCTTGCACAGTACAAAGCATACTGTACATAGAGAAGGAAATGAGAGAGTACACAATGTAGATTTACAGTCATAGCTAGGATGTAGAGAAAAATTAATTTAATGCAAGGCAGATCCATGCAAAAGTTTGAAAGCAGCAGGGAAGAAGGTGTTTTCAGTCGGTTGGTAAGTAACTGCAGACTTTTGTATCTTTTCCCCAACAATAAAAGGTGGAAGAGAGAACATCCAGGGCGTGTGGGGTCCTTGATTATGCTGACTACTTTCTGAAGCAGAGGGAAGTGTAGACAGAGTCAATGGATGGGAGGTTGGTTTGTGTGATGGATTGGGTTTCATTCATAACCCTTTGTAATTTCTTGCTGTCTTGGGTAGAGCAGGAACCCATACCAAGCTGTGATACAACCAGAAAGAATGTTTTCTATGGTGCATCTGTAAAACTTGGTGAAAATGGCAGCGATGATGTGGAAATGCCGGTGTTGGACTGGAATAAACACAATAAGAAGTCTCAACACCAGGTTAAAGTCCTGGTGTATATTTGGTAGCAAAAGCCACTAACTTTCAGAGCACTGCTCCTTTGTCAGGTGAGTGGGCATGTAAAGACACAAACTCTATTTACAAAATAATGGTTGGAATGCAAGTCCTTACAGGTAATTGAATCTTAAAGGTACAGACAATGTCAGACAATGTCAATGTGACTGGAGAGAGGATTAAGCACAGATTAGAGAGATGTATATTGATCCCAGCCAGGACAGTTAGTGAGATTTTCCAAGTCCAGGCAAGTCAAGTGTGACATGAAGCCAAAATCCTGGTTTAGGCCGTCCTTGTGTGTGCAGAACTTGGCTATCAGTCTCTGCTCAGCGACTCTGCGCGGTTGTGCATCGTGAAGACCGCCTTGGAGAACGCTTACCTGAAGATCAGAGGCTGAATGCCCATGACCGCTAAGTGTTCAGCAACAGGAAGGGAACAGTCTTGCCTGGTGATTGTCGAGCAGTGTTCATTCATCCATTGTCATAATGTCTGCATGGTCTCCCCAATGTACCATACCTCGGGACATCCTTTCTTGCAGCTTATCAGATATACAACATTGGTCGAATTGCAAGAGTATTTGCCGTGTACTGGATTGTGTTCTCACATGACATGATGGCATCCATGTCGATGATCCGGCATGTCTTGCAGTGATGTGTGGTGGTGTGGTCACTGTTCTCCTGAAGGCTGAGGAGTTTGCTGCGGACAGTGGTCTGTTTGAGGTTGTGCGGTTGTTTGAAGGCAAGAAGTGGGGGTGTGGGGATGGCCCTCGTGAGATGTTCATCTTCATCAATGACATGTTGAAGGCTGCAAAGAAAATGTCGTAGCTTTTCCGCTCTGGGGAATTACTGGGTGACGAAGGTAAGGAGGATCACAACGGACACCTTCCGATGCTGAAAGGTGCCCTCATAAGAACAGGATATGGTGCTTGACTCATCAATCGATAGTTCCGATGCATCACAGCGAAAAACTGCACTGACCGCCTCAGAAGGCGAACAGCAGACAGAGTATTCTCTGTCGTTCAAAGATTATTGTTGTCACACTAGTTCACCAGATTCTTTATCTCATTCCTGTACTCTGTCTTGTCATCATTTCAGCTCTGACCCATTATGATGGTGTCATCAGCAAACTTGAAAATCGAGTTGGAAGGCCACTTTAAGTAGTTTGATGAACGTCTGAAAGTGCTCCTTATATTGCTTCACAACATTTGGGTTGGAATGGAAGGATTACATGGGGACAGGATGAAGACAGTCCAACTGGAGGCTTGTGACCAGCAGTGTGCCTCAGGGATCAGTGCTAGGCCCACTGATTTTCATTTATATTAATGATTCATATGAGAATATAGGGGGCATGATTAATAAGTTTGCAGATGACACCAAGATTGGTGGCACATTGGACAGTGAAGAAAGTCATCTAGGATTGCAATGGGATCTTGATCAATTGGGCCAGTAGACTGACAAATGGCAGATGGAGTTTAATTTAGACAAACGCAAAGTGATGCATTTTAGTAGATTGAACCAGGGAATGATTTACTCAGTTAATGGTAGGGCGTTGGGGAGAGTTACAGAACAAAGAGATCTAGGGGTACATGTTCATAGCTCCTTGTAAGTGGACAGGGTGGTGAAAGAGACATTCGGCATGCTTGGTTTCATCAGTCAGAACATTGAATACAGGAGTTGGAATGTCTTGTTAAAGTTGTACAAGATATTAGTAAGGCCACACTTGGAATACTGTGTGCAACTCTGGTCACCCTATTACAGAAAGGATATTATTAAACTAGAAAGAGTGCAGAAAAGATTTACTAGGATGCTACTGGGTCTTGATGGTTTGTGTTATGAGGAGAGGCTGGAAAGACTGGGACTTCTTTCTCTGGAGGCTGAAGGGTGAACTTATAGAAGTCTATAAAATAAGTGTGGGGGGGGGGTGGTGAGGAGGGCAGAGACAAGGTAGGTGGTCAATATCTTTTTCCAAACGTAGGGAAGTCTAAAACTAGAGGACAAATATTTAAGGTGAGAGGGGAGAAATACAAAAGTGTTCAAAGGGGCAATATTTTCACACAGAGCATGGTGAGTGTCTGGAATGAGCTGCCAAAGGTAATAGTAGAGGCGGGTACAATTTTGTGCTTTTTAAAAAGCATTTAGATAATTACATGGGTACATTGGATATAGAGGGATATGGCCAAATGCGGGCAATTTGGATTAGCTTAGGGGTTTAAAAAAAACGGGCAGCGTGGACAAGTTGGTTCCATGCTGAAAACTGCTATGACTCAGTGACAAGGAACAGTCTTATTTTGACTGTTGCTGATTAATCTTCAGCTTCTATTTTCAATCGCTGGGAAAGTGATGGTGAGGCAGCTTGTGTCATTACCCTATCGGAAAACCACTAATTTCTTTTGGCAACCAAACAGGTGAGAGTCACAAATCCACCTGGTAATTAAACTGCATTCATACAGAATTGGGAAAAACCCTACAGTAATTAAAAATGCACATATTCCCATGCATACAAGGATTTCCAATTGTGTTCTCAGGAACTGTGGCCCAGGCCCAGCTGTTCAAGCAAGGTCACAACTGGAGTATTATGTGCAGTTTTGTTCTCTTTACTAAGAAAGGATATATTTGTTCAGAGGGAGTGCAGGGGATGTTCACCAGACTGATTCTTGGAATAACAGGGTTGTTTTATGAAGAGGGATCAGGTTGACTGGGTCTATGTTCACTTACAAGAATAAGAGGTGAAGAGCTGGAGAGATAAGATGCAGGGATGTTGTTCCCCCTGGGTACAGGGTCTAATTCAAGGTGTCACAGTCTCAGGATATGGAGTTGGCATTTAGGACTGAGATAAGGAGCAAGCCCTTCACTCAGAAGGTGTTGAACCTGTAGAACTCTACTACAGAAAGCTGTGGAGGCCAAGTCACTGAATGAATTGAAGAAGAAATAGATATCTAAACTGTAAATATAACACCACGTTGAAGTCTAACAGGTTTACCCTGCTAACTCACACCTTTTTAGCCTGTGATTATCCCTCTCTCCACTCACATTGTCTGCACTTGTAAAGATTTAATTACATGTTCAGACTCACATTCCAACCATTATCTTGTAAATTGAGTCTGTATCTGTGTACATCCTGTTTGTGAACCCAACTCTTCACTCACTTGATGAAGGAGCAGGGTTCCGAAAGCTAGTGCTACCAAATGAACCTGTTGGACTTTAACCTGGTCTTCTTACTGTGCTTACTCCAGTCCAACACCAGCATCTCCACATCTGGCTATAAAGGGGCACGTGGAGAGTATGAGAGAATGGTATCGCAATCAAGAATCAGTCATGATCATATTGAATGGGGGAGCAGATTCAAAGGGCTGAATGGCCTCCTCCTGTTTCTGTTTTCTATGTTTCTATATTTGGGTTTCTATTCAGTATGAAGATGCAGAAAGCTATCATTCCCCAGAATTAGAGGGAGACAGGGCCAGAAAATATTCCCAACCTTGTTATTTATATTATTACTTATCTCAGCCAATCTCTCACTTCCTAAGCAGTTACTGTGACCGGAACAGGATACAGCTGCTTCCTAAACTCTCCAAATCTCACAATTATAATTCTTCATCAGCCACCCCTCCTGCAGATGTTCCCTTGCCACTAATTCCTTTATCACCTCCCTCTGCAGCCCCTTTATGGGCAACCTCTCCCTTAGCACCCCCTCCCTGGGTAATCCCTCCCTGGGTACCCACCCTCTCAATACCCCTCATTGGGCACCCCCTCTCTCTTTGATTTGCTTGGCTGGATGGCAAAGTCTCTTTTGCTTTCTCAAGAGATCCAATGGGCTGCTCCCACTGAGCAATTAGCAAAGGATTTCCTGCTGACCAACTGCAGATTAACCTATGACCCTGATGACACAACATTTTGTCTGCCTCTGACAGTTAAAGATGTCGGTTAGCATCAACACGGTTACACACTCCCCCCAGAAAACAAGAGCAGATCAGGCATAGGACAACAAAGCTAACC
Source organism: Sphyrna mokarran (assembly GCA_024679065.1). NCBI lineage: Eukaryota > Metazoa > Chordata > Chondrichthyes > Carcharhiniformes > Carcharhinidae > Sphyrna > Sphyrna mokarran. The sequence continues at coordinate 81,989,497 of JAGIQG010000014.1, read as the reverse complement.
TCACAGAAGGTACAGGTTAACTCGGGTGCCACTCTTTTGCTTTCATCTTCAGTGCTATGACAATGATACAATATCTAATCCCAACAAGAACTATTTGCATTTATATAGCATCATTAAAACAGTTAAGCATTGTGAAATATTCTGCAGGAAGGGTTGGTGATGAATCAACCAGAGACATGGGGAAGGTCAGTGAAGCAGTCCCACTCCTTCTCATCACAGAGATATATCATCATCCAAGACTTTATTAGTAAAAGAATCATGTTGATGAGCAAGGGGTTATGTTCAACTCGTATAAGATAATGGTTCAGCATCAACTGGACTATTGTGTGCAATTCTGCACATTCAACTTTAGCAAAGAGCTTTATGCTTTGAAGAAAAGCACGAGGGGACACAGCTTTAAATTAAGGGGTATGAGTTATAGGACGGATATCAGAGGTAGGTTCTTTACTCAAAGAGTGATTAGGGAGTGGAATGCCCTGCCTGCAGCTGTTGTAGATGCGCCAAGTTTGGTGGCGTTTAAGAGGTTAGTTGATAAGTATATGGAAGAGAAGGGAATGGTTTAGTTTGGAGGGGCATTGCTTTTTATTTTGGTCGGCACAACATCGAAGGCCGAAGGGCCTGTTCTGTGCTGTATTGTTCTATGTTCTATGTTCTAAAATGCAGAAAATATTAATGAGGATGATTCTAGGGATGAAAAATTTAGGTACGAAGATTAGAAAAATTGGGACTGTTCTCATTGGAGAAGGGAAGACTGAGAGGAGATTTGATCAAAATGTTCAAAATCATGAGGGGCCTGAACAGAGTAGATAGAAACTGTTCCCATTGGTGGAAGGATTGAGGATCAGAGGAAACAGATTCAAGATAAATGGTAAATAAAGTAATGGAGACATGAGGAGAATGTTTTCACACACCGAGTTATTAGGGTTTGGGATTCACTGCTTAAGAGTGTGATAGAGGAAAATTCAATTCAAGCATTGAAAATGGAATTAGCCAGTTACCTGAAAAAGGAGGAATGGTCAAGGTTGGGGGGAGAAGGTGGGAGAATGTTATTTGGTAACTTGTTCATTGGGAGAGCCAGAACAGACATATTGAACTGAACGTCCTCTTTTCTGCATCTTAACAATCCTGTGATCTGACTGAAACAGAGAATTTGAATGGGGCTTGACAGGGTAAATGCTGAGAGGATGTTTCCTTTCAGAGAAGAGCCTGGGACCAGAGGACACAGTTTCAGAATAAAACAATACAATTTTAAGACTGACTGAGGAGGGATTTCCTCTCTGAGGGTTGAGAGTTTTTGAAGCTCCATGTCACAGTGAGCTATGAGTCCTTGTGTATATCTAAGGCTGAGATAGATTATCGATCAGTAAGAGAATCGAGAGTTATGGGGAAAGGGCAAGAAAGAGGACATGAGGCCTGTTGGATTAACCATGATCTTACTGAATGGGAAAGCAGGCTCAAAGGGCTGAACAGTATACTCTTGCCCCTATTTCGTATGATCTTAGGACCGTCAGTAGATTGTCTCAGAATGGTAAGTAACTGTAATTGCTGTTTTTCACAATGAAGCATGACTAAATGGAGGTTCACTGTGCCTCCAGTTACAGATTATAGCTCAATGAAATGAAGTTTAAACTCAGCCTCAATCACCAATGGCTGATTGCAATTTGATGCAAGTGAAAACAGTGTTTTCTTGAATATTTGCTCCCTGTTCTTCAGGTTATGAACTTGACACAAAATTGTCATTTGACAGAAAAGAATAGGATCCAATAGCAGACAACTACCCAGTGGCCTCTCTTCAACAGAACAATATCTTTTAAAGATAATTAGATCATTTGGTCTCTGCACTGCACGGTGATTAAATTCACAGAAAACAGATCCTGATTCATATCAAATTACTAGGTGCTCCTCACAAGCTTCACAGGGGAAAGGAGGTTTTTCAGCAAATTGACTTAGTTATTTAACAAAAACCATTTCACTGTAACTACAGAACTTGTTGGTAAACATCACTTCACATTCTGGCTGTTAATTCTCATTTGTTACATTATTAAACCATTAAGGAATTGAATTAAAATTTTACAATGAAATGGAACTTAACTGAACTTGAATTTAGCATTTCTAAATTCCACTGATCCATGTTTTAATTCTCAGTTTAACGACTGAAGTTTGGAATACGATTGGGTGATTTTCCAGCTACGCTTGCTCCAAAAATGGGAAAATCCTGCATGAGATCAGCAGACCTTTCCAAGGACTGCCCGTTTCCCACTTAGATTCCCATGGCAGGCAGAATGCCCTGATATGTCATTTTAAGCACAAACAAAATTCCTGTTAAATAAGTTTCATAAAACATTCAATCATCACAAGGTTAAAATTTAATGTTACCTAAACTAATGCATATTGCACTTTCCAGATATGAACTTCCCAGCAGAATACATTGGTTTGAGAATGTTTGCATAAGGAAATCTTTTACTGGTGCTGTCCTTGGTGACTGGCATTTAAGACAATTCAGCATCGGGACAAGTGCGTGTTCTTCACAAGTAGTTTTCCTCAGTCACTACATCACTGCAATATACTGCTGCTAATTTATATCTTCTTCAACTTCCTGCTACAAAGGCTCCGACAAGGGTGACAATGCGTGCTGGGTTTTTGAAAAAATGATTCCTTTCTCAGAGCTGCAAAGCTAATCTGGACAAGACAAATCCTTCACCTATCTCCTTGCTTGTGCCAAAAAAATACAAATTCTAACCGATCCAATTCATACCTCCCCACCCCACAGAGACTCTAGATCCAAGCTGACAAAGACAAGAGTTACACCTGATTTCATACTTGACCCAATGCTTGATCTATTAGAAAGATACAATGTTTATAAGATAACAAAGCCTGAAATCAGCCAAAGCACAAAAACCTCTTTCAGTCTGAATGCCCACCACAAAAGAGCAGTTGCTGTACCAGGAAATGTGTATCTGTGAGATCATCAGGGAAGAGATACCAACCAAAGAACATTTTTGGCCAATTTCTTTCTTATCTTTCTTGCAGCTGATGTGAGCAGTAATATTTGTAACAATAAATATCAGCATTCTTTTCCATAAAAGCTGCCCTTTTGTTTGTTTGCACATCAACACACCCGCACACATCACACTCAAAGGATAGATAAGTATTTAATAATTTCATCATTTGTAGTCTCAGAGGTAATTTCTATGAGATTTAATTTTATGCAACAACCTACCATGTGGTGCCTTGTCAAAGGTCTTGCTAAAGTCCATATAGGCAACATTAACTGCACTGCCCACATCTAACTTCTTGTTTACCCTTTCAAAAACTCAATTAAATTTGAGATATATGATTTTCCACTCACAAAGCCATGCTGACTGTCCCCGATCAATCCTTGCATCTCTAAATGCCTGTAGATCCTGTCTCTTAAAATATCTTCCAACAATTTACCCACCACAGATGTGAGGCTCACTGGCCTGTAGTTCCCAGGCTTTTCCCGGCAGCCCTTTTTAAGGAAAGGCACAACATTTGCCACTCTCCAATCTTCAGGCACCTCACCCGTGACTAACAATGATTCACATATCTTAGCTAGGGGACCCGCAATTTCTTCCCACAATCTTCTGGGTTATACTTCACCAGGTCCCGGGGATTTATCTACCTTGATATGGTAGGCTACTGCAGAAAATGCAGATGCTGGGATTGAGGGTGATTTAGCAGTTTGGATCAGGAATTGGCTAGCTGATAGAAGACACAGGGTGGTGGTTGATGGGAAATATTCAACCTGGAGTTTAGTTACTAGTGGTGTACCTCAGGGATCTGTTTTGGGGCCACTGCAGTGGCCACACCACTGCACCAAAGTTGGTGGTGTGGTAGATAGTGAAGAGGGGTGTTTTAGTTTACAGAGTGACTTGGACAAGTTGCAGAGCTGGGCCGAGAGGTGGCAAATGGAGTTTAATGTGGAAAAGTGTGAGGTAATGCACTTTGGCAGGAACAATAAATGTGTAGAGTATAGGGCTAATGGTAGGGCTCTTAATAGTGTTGAGGAACAGAAGGATCTTGGTGTATGTGTCAATAGATCCCTGAAAGTAGGCAGTCAAGTGGATAAAGTTGTTAAGAAGGCATATGGAGTCTTAGCTTTTATTGGTAGGGGGATTGAATTTAGGAGCCGCAGCATCATGTTGCAGCTGTACAAAACTCTAGTGCGGCCGCACTTGGAGTATTGTGTGCAGTTCTGGTCGCCACATTATAAGAAAGATGTGGAGGCATTGGAGAGGGTACAGAGGAGGTTTACTAGGATGTTGCCTGGTATGGAGGGCAGGTCCTATGAAGAGAGGTTGAAGGATTTGAGGTTGTTTTCGTTAGAAAGGAGGCGGCTAAGAGGGGATCTTATTGAAGCATATAAGATGATTAGAGGTTTAGATAGGGTGGACAGTGATAGCCTTTTTCCTAGGATGGAGAAAGCTAGCACGAAGGGACACAGCTTTAAATTAAGGGGTATGAGTTATAGGACGGATATCAGAGGTAGGTTCTTTACTCAAAGAGTGATTAGGGAGTGGAATGCCCTGCCTGCAGCTGTTGTAGATGCGCCAAGTTTGGTGGCGTTTAAGAGGTTAGTTGATAAGTATATGGATGAGAAGGGAATGGTTTAGGTAGGAGGGGCATTGCTTTTTATTTTGGTCGGCACAACATCGAAGGCCGAAGGGCCTGTTCTGTGCTGTATTGTTCTATGTTCTATGTTCTATGTTCTATGCTGTTTGTCATTTTTATAAATGACCTAGATGAGGGTGTAGAAGGATGAGTTAGTAAATTTATTCACGACACCAAAGTCAGAGGAGTTGTAGACAGTGAGAATTAATGTTACAGTTTGCGGAGGGACATAGATAAGCTGAAGAGCTAGGCCGAAAGGTGGCAAATGGAGTTTAACGCAGAAAAGTGTGAGGTGATTCACTTTGGTAAGAGTAACAGGAGTACAGAACACAGGGCTAATGGTAGGACTCTTGGTAGTGTGGATGAGCAGAGAGGTCTCGGTGTACATGTGCATAGCTCCCTGAAAGTTGGCACCCAGGTTGATAAGGTTGTTAAGAAGATGTATGTTAGCTTTTATTGGTAGAGGGATTGAATTTCGGAGCCCTGAGGTCATGTTGCAACTACAAAACTCTGGTGCGGCCGCACTTGGAGTATTGCGTACAGTTCTGGTCGTCGCATTGTAAGAAAGATGTGGAAGCATTGGAAAGAGTGCAGAGGAGGTTTACCAGGATGTTGCCTGGTATGGTGGGAAGGTCTTATGAGGAAAGGCTGAGGGACTTGAGGTTATTTTCATTAGAGAGAAGAAGGTTAAGATGTGATCTACTTGAGGCATACAAGATGATCAGAGGGTTAGGTAGGGTGGACAGCGAGAACCCTTTTCCTTGGATAGTGATGGTTAACACAAGGGGACATTAATTTGATGGGTAATAATTATAGGTTGGATGTCAGAGGTAGCTTCTTTACTCAGAGGGTAGTAAGGGCGTGGAATGCCCTTCCTGCAGCAGTTGTGGACTCGTCAACTTCAATGGTATTCAAATGGTCAGTGGATAGGCATATGGATAACATTGGAATAGTTTAGGATAGAGGGTCATAAAATTGATTCCATTGGTCGGTGCAACATCGAGGGCCGAAGGGCCTGTACTGCGCTGTAATGTTCTATTTGATGCACTTTAAGACTTCCAGCAGCACCTTCTTTGTAATATGTACATTCTTCAAAACATCACTATTTATTTCCCCAAGTTCCCAAACATCCATGCTTTTCTCAACAGTAAATACTGATGAGTAATATTCATTTAGGATCTTACCCAACTCTTATGGATCCACACATAGATGATCTTTTTGATCTTTAAGAGGCCCTATTCTCTCCCTTGTTACTCTTGAGCCCTTTGAGAAGGTGAGAGGAAATGGGATCCAAGGGGCTGTTGCCTTGTGGATCCAGAACTGGCTTGCCTGCAGAAGGCAGAGAGTGGTTGTAGATGGGTCTTTTTCTGCATGGAGGTCGGTCACAGTGGAGTGCCCCAGGGATCTGTTTTCAGACTCTTGCTGTTTATCATTTTCATGAATGATCTGGATGAGGAGGTGGAGGGATGGGTTGGTACGTTTGCCAATGATATGAAGATTGGCGGTGTTATGGATGGTCTGGAGGGATGTCAGAAGTTGCAACGAGACATAGATAGCATGCAAGACTGGGTGGAGAAGTGGCAGGTGGACTTCAATCCAGATAAATGTGTAGTGGTTCATTTTGGCAGGTCAAACGGGATGAAGGAGTACAATATCAAGACTAAGACTCTTAGCAGTGTAGAAGATCAGAAGAACCTTGGGATCCGGGTCCATAGAGTATAGAGTATGTGTAGGGTATAGGGCAAATGGTAGGATTCTTAGTAGTCTAGATGAACAGAGGGATCTTGGTGTGTATGTGCATAGATACCTGAAAGTAGGCAGTCAGGTCGAGAAGGTTGTTAAGAAGGCATATGGAGTCTTGGCTTTTATTGGTAGAGGGATTGAATTTCGGAGCCGCAACGTCATGTTGCAACTGTACAAAACTCTAGTGCGGCCGCACTTGGAGTATTGTGGGCAGTTCTGGTCCCCACATTATAAGAAAGATGTGGAGGCATTGGAGAGGGTACAGAGGAGGTTTACCAGGATGTTGCCTGGTATGGAGGGCAGTCTTATGAAGAGAGGCTGAGGGATTTGAGGTTGTTTTCGTTAGAAAGGAGGCGGCTAAGAGGAGACCTTATTGAAACATATAAGATGATTAGAGGTTTAGATAGGGTGGACAGTGATAGCTTTTTCCTAGGATGGAGAAAGCTAGCACGAGGGGACACAGCTTTAAATTAAGGGGTGATAGTTATAGGACGGATATCAGAGGTAGGTTCTTTACCCAAAGGGTGGTTCGGGAGTGGAATGCCCTGCCTGCAGCAGTTGTAGATGCGCCAAGTTTGGTGGCGTTTAAGAGGTTAGTTGATAAGTATATGGAAGAGAAGGGAATGGTTTAGTTTGGAGGGGCATTGCTTTTTATATTGGTCGGCGCAACATCGAAGGCCGAAGGGCCTGTTCTGTGCTGTAATGATCTATGTTCTATGTTCTATAGGACTCTTAAATTGACCTCGCAGGTGGAGAATGTAGTCAAGAAGGTGTATTAGTATATTATGGTGTATTAGCCTTCATTAATCAAGGCATTGAGTTTAGGAATCAGGAGATAATGCTCCAATGAGGGGACATAGCTTTAAATTAAGGGGTGGTGGTTTTAGGACAGATGTCAGAGGTAGGTTCTTTACCCAGAGGGTGGTAAGGGTATGGAATGCTTTGCCTGTGTCAGTTGTAGATGCGGCAAGTTTGGTGGCATTTAAGAGGTTAATAGATAAGTTTATGGATGAAAAGGGAATGGTTTAGGTTAGAGGGTCACTGCTTGTTCCTAATTGGTCGGCGCAACATCGAAGGCCGAAGGGCCTGTTCTGCGCTGTAATGTTCTATGTTAATTTTATAAGACCATTTTCAGGCCCCATTTGGATACTGTGCGCAGTTCTGGTTGCCTCATTACAAAAAGGATGTGGAAGCTATTGAAAGGGTGCAGAGGAGATTTACAAGGATGTTGCCTGGATTGGGAGGCATGCCTTATGAAGATAGATTGAGGGAGCTAGGTCTTTTCTCCCTGGAGAGACAGGGAGGCTAGAGAACACACTAGATAACTGCAGCCAGAGACTGAGATCCTGAATATTATCCAGTCTTACTGCAATTGGATACAGACTGTTTCAGCATCTGAGGAGTGACGAAAAGCACTGAGTATTGCAGAATCATCAGTGAACACCCACACTCGCTTCTCAAAGACACTGACTTGGGGCAAGATTTTACGAGCTTTGACCAATGGAGAATTCTGGTTGTTGTGTGCAAGGTGACTCTGATCAGGTCACCGTGCATCACAGAAACACATGAACAGAGCTCTGGATCAGAAACATGAGCAGCCTACCTGTGTAGTGATCCATTTTGTCAGGTCAAATGGGATGAAGGAGTATAATATCAACGGTAAGACTCATAGCAGTGTAGAGGATCAGAAACACCTTGAGGTCCGCGTCCATAGGACCCTTAAATCGGCCTCGATTAGGTGGCGGATATGGTCAGGAAGTTGTACAGAGTACAGGCCTTCATTAATCGAGGGATTGAATTTAGGAGTCAGGATATAATGCTGCAGCTTTATAAGACCCTGGTCAGACTCCACTTGGAGTACTGTCAGCAGTTCTGGTCGCTTCATTATAGGAAGGATGTGGAAGCTATTGAGAGGGTGCAGAGGAGATTTACAAGGACGTTGCTTGGATTGGGAGGCATGCCTTATGAGGACAGGTTGAGGGAGCTCAGCCTTTTCTCCCTGGAGAGACGGAAGGATGAGAGGTGACTTGATAGAGGTGTATAAGGTGTTGAGAGGTATAAACAAGGTGGATTAACGTAGAACATGTAACATAGAACACTACAGCACAAACAGGCCCTTCGGCCCACAAGTTGCACCGATCACATCCATATCTACCAGGCCTATCTATAACTTTCAATCCCATTCCAGAAGTCTCTTAAAACACCCCAGAGAGTTCGCCTCTACCACCACTAAAGCAGCCGATTCCATTCACTCGCCATCCTCTGAGTGAAAAACTTACCTCTAACATCTCCTCTGTACTTGTCCCCCAGCATCTTAAACCTGTGTCCTCTCGTAGAGACCATTTCAGCCCTGGGAAATAGCCTCCGAGAATCCACCCTATCTATTCCTCTCAACATTTTATAAACCTCTATCAGGTCGCCTCTCAACCTCCTTCTCTCCAGGGAGAAGAGACTTAGCTCTCTCAACCTCTCTTCATAAGGCATGCCCCCCAATCCAGGCAACATCCTTCTAAATCTCCTCTGCACTTTTTCAATAGCTTCTACATCCTTCCTGTAGTGAGGCGACCAGAACTGCGCACAGTACGCCCAGTGGGGTCTGACAAGGGTCTTATAAAGTTCCAGCATCACCTCCCGATTCCTAAAGATGATCAGAGATTTAGATAGGGTGGACAGTGAGAGCCTTTTTCCTCGGATGTAGAAAGCTAGCACGAGAGGACATAGCTTTAAATTAAGGGGTGGTAGTTATAGGACAGATGTCAGAGGTAGGTTTTTTACCCAGAGGGTGGTAAGGGTATGGAATGCCCTGCCTGCGTCAGTTGTAGATGCGCCAAGTTTGGGGGCGTTTAAGAGGTCGGTAGATAGGTTCATGGATGAAAAGGGAATGGTTTAGGTTAGAGGGTCATTGCTTTTTCTTAATTGGTTGGCGCAACATCGAGGGCCGAAGAGCCTGTTCTGCGCTGTAATGTTCTATGTTCTATAAACTCAATCCCTCGATTAATGAAGGTAGCACACTCTCTTGACCTCTGAAACTTGCTGCCAGGAGAGTTGTGGAAGCAGATACGATAGTGACTTCTGAGGGGCATCTGGACAAATACATGAATAGCATGGGAATGGAGGAATTCTTAGAGTCTATTTCCCAGGGCTGAAATGGTCGATACGAGAGGACACAGGTTTAAGGTGCTGGGGAGTATTTACAGAGGAGATGTCAGGGTTAGGTTTTTCACTCAAAGGGTGGTGGGTGAGTGGAATCAGCTGTCATCAGTGGTGGAGGCAAATTCGACAGGATCTTTTAAGAGGCTTCTGGATGAATGTATGGGACTTAATAGGATTCAGGTTTATAGGTAAGCCTGGTAGGTAGGGATATGATCGGCGCAACTTGTGGGCTGAAGGGCCTGTTTGTGTTGTAGTTTTTCTATGTTCTATGTTCTACCTCAAATTAAATACTTCAAAACTTGGAGCAAGTGGTTATACGCTGTTACTGTGCGGCACAACACGATTAAAATTCACCACTAACAGGATAAGGGGCAGCACGGTGGCACAGTTGTTAGCACTGCTGCCTAGCACCAAGGACCTGGGTTCAATTCCCAGCTTGGGTCACTTCTGCATGGAATTTGCACATTTTTCCCATAAAATCTTATATGTTTCCAGAATAAAGATAATTACAGCACAGGAACAAGACCTTCAATCCTGCAAACCTACACCGACCATGCTGTCTGACAGAACTAAGACCCTCTACATAGAACATAGAACATTACAGCACAGAACAGGCCCTTCGGCCTTCGATGTTGTGCCGACCAAAATAAAAAGCAATGCCCCTCCAAACTAAACCATTCCCTTCTCTTCCATATACTTATCAATTAACCTCTTAAACGCCACCAAACTTGGCGCATCTACAACAGCTGCAGGCAGGGCATTCCACTCCCTAATCACTCTTTGAGTAAAGAACCTACCTCTGATATCCGTCCTATAACTCATACCCCTTAATTTAAAGCTGTGTCCCCTCGTGCTAGCTTTCTCCATCCTAGGAAAAAGGCTATCACTGTCCACCCTATCTAAACCTCTAATCATCTTATATGTTTCAATAAGATCCCCTCTTAGCCGCCTCCTTTCTAACGAAAACAACCTCAAATCCTTCAACCTCTCTTCATAGGACCTGCCCTCCATACCAGGCAACATCCTGGTAAACCTCCTCTGTACCCTCTCCAATGCCTCCACATCTTTCTTATAATGTGGGGACCAGAACTGCACACAATACTTCAAGTGCGGCCGCACGAGAGTTTTGTACAGTTGCAACATGACGTTGCGGCTCCTAAATTCAATCCCCCTGCCAATAAAAGCTAAGACTCCATATGCCTTCTTAACAACTTTATCCACTTGACTACCTTTCCATTCCCATGCTATTCATGTATTTGTCCAGATGCCCCTTAGAAGTCACTATCGTATATGTTTCTACTACGTCTCCCGGCAGTAGGTTCCAGACATGCACCACCCTCCTCCATATATATATTGGCCATACTAAATTCTCCCTCAGTGTATCCGAACATAGAACATAGACCATAGAACAAAAAACATAGAACATTACAGCGCAGAACAGCCCTTCGGCCCTCGATGTTGCGCCGACCAATTAAGAAAAAGCAATGACCCTCTAACCTAAATCATTCCATTTTCATCCATGAACTTATCTACTAACCTCTTAAACGCCACCAAACTTGGCGCATCTACAACTGACGCAGGCAGGGCATTCCATACCCTTACCACACTCTGGGTAAAGAATCTACCTCTGACATCCATCCTACAACTACCACCCCTTAATTTAAAGCTATGTCCCTTCGTGCTAGCTTTCTCCATCCTAGGAAAAAGGCTATCACTGTCCACCCTATCTAAACCTCTAATCATCTTATATGTTTCAATAAGGTCTCCTCTTAGCCGCCTTCTTTCTAACAAAAACAACCTCAAATCCCTCAGCCTCTCTTCATAAGACCTGCCCTCCATACCAGGCAACATCCTGGTAAACTTCCTCTGTACCCTCTCCAATGCCTCCACATCTTTCTTATAATGCGGGGATGACAACTGTACACAATACTCCAAGTACACCCGCACTAGTGTATTGTACAGTTGCAACATGACGTTGCGGCTCCGAAATTCAATCCCCCTACCAATAAAAGCTAAGACTCCATATGCCTTCTTAACAACCTTCTCGACTTGACTGCCTACTTTCAGGGATCTATGCACATACACACCAAGATCCCTCTGTTCATCAACACTATTAAGAGTTCTACCATTAGCCCTATACTCTACACATTTGTTATGAACAGGTACCAGAGTATGGCAACTAGCAGATTTTCACAGAAGTTTCATTTCAGTGTTAATGTAGACTTACTTGTAAGATTAATAAATAAGCTTAAACAACTTCTGTCAAACCAAAAAGACTACCTGCCTATCACATAAATAGAACATAAGAAATAGGAGCAGGAATCGGCCATCCGCCATTCAATAAGACCACGGCTGATCTGTAGTGGTTCAGTACCACTTTCCCGCTTTCTCCCCGTAACCCTTAATTCCCTTGTCAATTAAAAACCTATCCACTCTTGAATTGAACATATTCAGTGAGGAAGCCTCCACCACCTCATCAGGCAGAGAATTCCAAAGATTCACCACCCTTTGTGTGAAGAAACTCCTCCGCAACTCCAATCTGAACCGTGCCCCCCCCCTCCCCAATCTTGAGGCTGTGCCCTCTAGTCCTGCTATCTTTGCTAAGCGGGAAGAGTCTCTTACCCTCTACCCTATCCATCCCCTTCATTATCTTATACATCTCTATAAGATCCCTTCTCAGTCTTCTAAACTCCAAAGAGTACAAACCTAGCCTATTTAGTCTCTCCTCATAATCCAACGCCCTCATCTCCGGTATCAGCCTAGTAAACCTTCTCTGCACCCCCTCCAAGGCCAATATATCCTTCCTCGAATGCGGAGACCAAAACTGCACACAGTACTCCAGCTGCGGCCACACCAGTACCTGATACAGCTGCAACAGAACCTCCCTAATTTTATATTCTATCCCCCTCGCTATAAAGGCCAATATTGCATTCGCCTTCTTAATCACCTGCTGCACCTGTGGACTGTGTTTTTGTGATTCGTGCACAAGGAACCCCAGGTCCCTCTGCACCGTCGCATGTTGCAGCTTTTCGCCATTTAAATAGTAATCCTTCCTACCTTTATTCTTACCAAAGTGGATAACCTCACACTTGCTAACATTATACTCCATCTGCCAGGTCCTCGCCCACTCACTCAGCCTATCCAGATCCCTCTGTAGGCTTTCCACACCCTCCAATTTGCTTTGCCACTCATCTTTGTATCATCAGCCTACACTCAGCCTCTTCCTCCAGATTATCTATGTAAATGGTAAATAGTTGAGGCTCCAGCACCGATCCCTGGGGCACTCCACGAGTCACCAGCTGCTAATCAGAATAGCACCCATTAATACCTACCCTCTGCTTCCTATTAGAAAACCAATCCTCTATCCAGTCTAACACCCTACACCCGACTCCCTGCACCTTAACCTTCTGCAGCAATCTTTTGTGAGGCACCTTATCAAATGCTTTTTGGAATCCAAAAACACCACATCCACCAGTTCCCCTCTATCTACTGCAAGATAGAACGTTACAGTGCTGTACAGGCACTTCGGCCCTTGATGTTGTGCTGACCAGCGGAATCACTTTAATGGCCCTGTAACCTAAACTATTCCAATGTTAGCCATATGCCTATCCAATCACCATTTGAACACCGTTAAACTTGGCAAGTCCACAGCTGCTGCAAACAGGGCATTCCACGCCTTTACTACCTTCTGAGTAACATAGAACATAGAACATTACAGCGCAGAACAGGCCCTTCGGCCTTCGATGTTGCGCCGACCAATTAGGAACAAGCAGTGACCCTCTAACCTAAACCATTCCCTTTTCAACCATAAACGTATCCACTAACCTCTTAAACGCCACCAAACTTGACGCATCTACAACTGACGCAGGCAAGGCATTCTATACCCTTACCACCCTCTGGGTAAAGAACCTACCTCTGACATCTGTCCTAAAACCACCACCCCTTAATTTAAAGCTATGTCCCTTCGTGCTAGCTTTCTCCATCCTAGGAAAAAGGCTATCACTGTCCACCTATCTAAACCTCTAATCATCTTATATGTTTCAATAAGGTCTCCTCTTAGCCGCCTTCTTTCTAACGAAAACAACCTCAAATCCCTCAGCCTCTCTTCATAAGACCTGCCCTCCATACCAGGCAACATCCTGGTAAACCTCCTCTGTACCCTCTCCAATGCCTCCACATCTTTCTTATAATGTGGGGACCAGAACTGCACACAATACTCCAAGTGCGGCCGCACTAGAGTTTTGTACAGTTGCAACATGACGTTGCGGCTCCAAAATTCAATCCCCCTACCAATAAAAGCTAAGACTCCGTATGCCTTCTTAACAACCTTATCGACTTGATTGCCAACTTTCAGGGATCTATGCACACATACACCAAGATCCCTCTGTTCATCAACACTATTAAGAATCCTACCATTAGCCCTATACTCTACACATTTGTTATTCCTGCCAAAGTGAATTACCTCACACTTTTCCACATTAAACTCCATTTGCCACCTCTCGGCCCAGCTCTGCAACTTGTCCAAGTCTCTCTGCAAACTATAACACCCTCTTCACTATCTACCACTCCACCGACTTTAGTGTCATCTGCAAATTTACTAATCCATCCTTCAATACCTCATCCAGATCATTTATAAAAATTACAAACAGCAGGGGCCCCAAAACAGACCCCTGAGGTACACCACTTGTCACCGAACTCCACGATGAATATCTCCCATCAACCACCACCCTCTGTCTTCTATCAGCCAGCCAATTCCTAATCCAATTAGCTAAATCACCCGCAATCCCATACATCTGCATTTTCTGCAGAATGTGGTCCCATTGTTTAAGAAGGGGAAGAGAGACCTTCCAGGGAATTATAGGCCAGTGAGTCTTACTTCTGTTGTGGGCAAGGTATTGGAGAGAATTATTAGGGATAGGAATTATAGTTATTTAGAGAGAAATGAATTGATTGGGGACAGTCAGCATGGTTTCGTGAAGGGTAGGTCATGCCTTACTAACCTCATTGAGTTTTTGAGAAAGTGACCAGAGAGGTGGATGGGGGTAAGGCGGTTGATGTAGTATATATGGACTTTAGTAAGGCGTTTGATAAGGGGGCCCATGGAAGACTTCTACAGAAAATGCAGATGTGTGGAATAGAGGGTGATTTAGCTAATTGGATTAGGAATTGGATGGCAGATAGAAGACAGAGGGTGGTGGTTGATGGGAGATATTCATCGTGGAGTTCGGTGACGAGTGGTGTGCCTCAGGGTCTGTTTTGGGGCCCCTGCTGTTTGTAATTTTTATAAATGATCTGGATGAGGGTATTGAGGGATGGATCAGTAAATTTGCAGATGATACTAAAGTTGGTGGTGTGGTAGATAGTGAAGAGGGGTGTTTAGTTTACAGAGTGACTTGGACAAGTTGCAGAGCTGGGCCGAGAGGTGGCAAATGGAGTTTAATGTGGAAAAGTGTGAGGTAATGCACTTTGGCAGGAACAATAAATGTGTAGAGTATAGGGCTAATGGTAGAGCTCTTAATAGTGTTGAGGAACAGAAGGATCTTGGTGTATGTGTCAATAGATCCCTGAAAGTAGTCAGTCAAGTGGATAAAGTTGTTAAGAAGGCATATGGAGTCTTAGCTTTTATTGGTAGGGGGATTGAATTTAGGAGCGCAGCATCATGTTGCAACTGTACAAAACTCTAGTGCGGCCGCACTTGGAGTATTGTGTGCAGTTCTGGTCGCCACATTATAAGAAAGATGTGGAGGCATTGGAGAGGGGACAGAGGAGGTTTACTAGGATGTTGCCTGGTATGGAGGGCAGGTCCTATGAAGAGAGGTTGAAGGATTTGAGGTTGTTTTCGTTAGAAGGAGGCGGCTAAGGGGGGATCTTATTGAAACATATAAGATAATTAGAGGTTTGGATAGGGTGGACAGTGATAGCCTTTTTCCTAGGATGGAAAAAGCTAGAACGAGGGGACACAACTTTAAATTAAGGGGTATGAGTTATAGGACGGATATCAGAGGTAGGTTTTTTACTCAAAGAGGGATTAGGGAGTGGAATGCCCTGCCTGCAGCTGTTGTAGATGCGCCAAGTTTGGTGGCGTTTAAGAGGTTAATTGATAAGTATGTGGAAGAGAAGGGAATGGTTTAGTTTGGAGGGGCATTGCTTTTTATTTTGGTCGGCACAACATCGAAGGCCGAAGGGCCTGTTCTGTGCTGTATTGTTCTATGTTCTATGTTCTAAGCCTTCCATGTGTCACCGTATCGAACGCCTTACTAAAGTCCATATATACCACATCAACTACCTGACCCCCATCCACCTCTTTGGTCACTTTTTCAAAAAACTCAATAAGGTTAGTAAGGCACGACCTACCCTTCACAAAACCAGTAGAATAAAGAGGGTATCAATGTAGACTGGCTGAGCCAGACATGCCACAAGCTGTGAAAGAATAAAAAATACTTTATGGGTGAAACTGAGTTTGGAGAGTCCAATGAAACAATGGAAATGTCTTTACACCACATGCTGGCAGGACATTCCCCTCCTCCCCCTCACCGCCCCGACACCTCAGAAAGCTGATATCATGAGAACAGAAGACTGCAAACTTACTGATCCATCCCTCAATACCCTCATCCAGATCATTTATAAAAATTACAAACAGCAGGGGCCCCAAAACAGACCCCTGAGGCACACCACTTGTCACCGAACTCCACGATGAATATCTCCCATCAACCACCACCCTCTGTCTTCTATCTGCCAGCCAATTCCTAATCCAATTAGCTAAATCACCCTCTATTCCACACATCTGCATTTTCTGTAGAAGTCTTCCATGGGCCACCTTATCAAACGCCTTACTAAAGTCCATATATACTACATCAACCGCCTTACCCCCATCCACCTCTCTGGTCACTTTCTCAAAAAACTCAATGAGGTTAGTAAGGCATGACCTACCCTTCACGAAACCATGCTGACTATCCCCAATCAATTCATTTCTCTCTAAATAACTATAAATCCTATCCCTAATAATTCTCTCCAATACCTTGCCCACAACAGAAGTAAGACTCACTGGCCTATAATTCCCTGGAAGGTCTCTCTTCCCCTTCTTAAACAATGGGACCACATTCGCTATCCTCCAGTCCTCCGGAACCACACCCGTAACCAACGAGGACCTGAAGATCAGAGCCAGAGGCTCTGCAATCTCCTCTCTTGCCTCCCAGAGAATCCTAGGGTAAATCCCGTCCGGCCCAGGGGACTTATCCAACTTCAAACCCTCGAGAATTTCTAGCACATCCTCCCTATCTACTACAATACTTCCCAATTTGCAACCCTGTACCTCAGTGTTCTCCATAGCTACATTTCCAGCACTCTGCGTGAATACCGAAGCGAAATATTTACTCAAAGGTGATTAGGGAGTGGAATGCCCTGCCTGCAGCTGTTGTGATGCACCAAGTTTGGTGGCGTTTAAGAGGTTAATGACAAGTATATGGAAGAGAAGGGAATGGTTTAGTTTGGAGGGGCATTGCTTTTTTTGGTCGCACAACATCAAAGGCCGAAGGGCCTGTTCTGTGCTGTAATTTTTTTTTTTTTATTAAGCAACACAGCACGGGAAACAGGCCCTTCGGCCCAACGAGCCCGCGCCGCCGTCATACTATATAGTAGCAAATACATTATCCTATTTTAATATTCCTATATAATAATATATATATTATTCCTAATATGGAAAATTTTCACCATAGGGACAATTTGTTTCCCAATCAGCCTAAGAGCGAATTTTTGGGTTGTGGGAGGAAACCGGAGTGCCCGGAGAAAACCCACGCAACCACGGGGAGAACGCGCAAACTCCCGCAGACACCGGCCCAATTCCAAGTGTCTGCACAGCCACATCGATAGTCTCTGAGCTGTCATGGTGCCCTTCAGATGGTCCACATAAAGCACTCATTTACGACATGAGGTACCAGGCAACCCATGAATCAACATCCAAGAGCTGTACCCGCACCACCTGCCGAATGCATGCTCAAATTATGGACCGAATTACCTGTGGAAAAAAGCCGTAGTTAAACAGTCCTAATATATCCCTCTATCTGCATACCGCTCATGTGGCTGTCCAAGAGACCCTTAAACAGCCCCAGCGTGCCTGCTCCCACCACCTTACTCGGCAGTGCATTCCACACCCCCACTACCCTTTGTGTGAAAAACTGCCCTCTAATATTCGTCCTATACATAGCCCCCCTCACCCTATGGCCATGACCCCTCGTCCTATCCATTTCTAAAGGTGGAAAAAGTTTACCTCCATTTACTCTATCTATACCCCTTATAATCTTATACACCTCTATGAGATCCCCTCTAAGCCGACGTCTTTCAAGGGAAAACAACCCCAGTCTATCTAATCGTTCCTCATAAGACAGTCCTTCCATACCAGGCAGCATCCTGGTAAACCTCCTCTGCACTCTCTCCAAGGACTCCACATCCTTCCGATAGTACGGAGACCAGAACTGGGCGCAGTATTCCAAGTGAGGCCTAACCAAAGTTGTATACAACTGCAACATCAAACTCCTACTCTTGTATTCTATACCCTTTTCTATGAAAGCTAACATACTATACGCCTTCTTTATCACCTTCTCCACCTGTGAGGACACCTTCAGAGACTTGTGAACCTGCACCCCCAAGTCTCTCTGCGTCTCTATGCTCCGTATAGTTTTATCTTTTATCCTATAACTCTCTTCTACATTTTTCCGGCCAAAATGCAGTAATGTTCAATGTTCTATGTTCTAAATATTTATTCAGTGCCTCACCAATCTCTTCAGGCTCCACGCACAACTTCCCACTGCTGTCTATGACTGGCCCTAATCTTGCCCTAACCAATCTTCTATTCTTAACATATCGAAAGAAAGCTTTAGGATTCTCCTTAATCCTATCAGCCAACATCTTCTCGTGTCCCCTCTTAGCTCTCCTCAATTCACTTTTTACCTCCTTCCTGGCTAATCTATAGCTATCCATTGCACTAACTGAGCCTTCAAGCCTCATCCTGACATAAGCCTCCTTTTTCTTCTTAACCAGCAAATCAACTTTTTTCGTACACCAAGGCTCTCTTACTCGACCATTTCCTCCCTGCCTGACAGGGACATACTTATCAAGGACTCGCAGCAGCTGCTCCTTGAATAAGCACCACATTCCAGATGTTCCCAGTCCCTGTAGTTTCCTAGTCCAATCTATGCACCCTAATTCTCTCCTGATGGCCTCATAATTACCCTTCCCCCAGCTATAACTACTGCCCCCAGCTTCATGCCTATCCCTGTCCATCACTAAGGTGAACGTAACCGAATTGTGGTCACTATCACCAAAATGTTCACTAACTTCCAAGCCTAACACCTGGTCTGGCTCATTGCCCAGCACCAAATCCAATGTAGCCTCACCTCTAGTTGGCCTATCTACATACTGAGTCAAAAAACCTTCCTGCACACTCTGTACGAAAACTGACCCCTCTAACGAGCTAGAGCTATAGCTATTCCAATCAATATTAGCAAAGTTAAAGTCCCCCATCACAATTACCCTACTACTTTCACTCCTAATCAGAATTGACTTTGCAATCCTTTCCTCAACCTCTCTAGAACTATTAGGAGGTCTGTAAAAGACTCCCAACAGGGTGACCTCTCCTCTCCTGTTTCTAATCTCAGCCCATACTACCTCAACAGACAAGTCCTCATCAAACTTCTTTTCTATCACCGTGATACAGTCTTTGACCAATAATGCCACTCCTCCCCCCCTTCTACCTCCTTCTCTACTCCGACTAAAGCATTTGTACCCCGGAACCTGCAACATCCATTCCTGTCCCTGCTCTACCCAAGTCTCTGAAATGGCCACAACATCGAAGTTCCAGGTACTGGTCCAAGCTGCAAGTTCCTCCCCCTTATTGCGAATACTCCTTGCATTAAAGTATACGCATTTCAAACCATGCCCCACCCCACCCGTACGCCGCTGTGTTTTACAACTCTCTTCTATAACCCCCTTACTCTCATCCCTCTCAGCACCCCAACTACTTAGGATCCCCCCCCCCCCCCCGAATCTTGTAAACCTCTATCAGGTCGCCTCTCGACATTCATCTCTCCAGGGAGAACTATGGGGAGAAAGCGGGAAAGTGGAACTGATCCACTTCAGATCAGCCATGATCTTATTGAAGGGTGGGGCAGTCTCGAAGGGCTCGATGGCGTACTCCTGCTCCTATTTCTTATTTCTTTCATAATCTTATATGTTTCTATAAGATCTTTTCTCATTCTCCTGAATTCCAGTGAGTATAGCCCCAGTCCACTCAGTGTCTCCTCATAAGCCAACCCTCTCAACTCCAGAATCAACCTAGTGAATCTCCTCTGCACCCCCTCCAGTGCCAGTATATCCTTTCTCAAGTAAGGAGACCAAAACTGTACACAGTAACTCCAGGTGTGGCCTCACCGGCACCTTATACAGCTGCAACATAACCTCACTGTTTTTAAACTCCATCCCTCTAACAATGAAGGATAAAATTCCATTTACCTTCTTCATTACCTGCGCTGCACCTGTATACCGGCTCGCTGAGATTCCTGCACAAAGACACCCAGGACCCTCTGCACAGCAATATGCTGCAATTTTTTACCATTTAAATAATAGTCCATTTTGCTGTTATTCCTACAAAATGGATGATCTCACACTTATCAAGAAATGATTGGAGGCACTGCATGCTGCAAAGGCAATGGCCCTGATCACAACCGGGCAATAGGACTGAAGGCATGTGGTCCAGAACTTGCCGCTTTCTTAGCCAAGCTGTTCCATACAGTTACAACATTAACATCTACCCAACAATGTGGAAAATTGACCAAGTATGTCCTGTATACAAAAAGCAGGACAAATCCAGCCCAGCCAATTACAATCTACTCTCGATCATCAGTAAAGTGATGGAAGGGGTCATCGACAGCGCTATCAAGCGGCACCTGCTCAGTGACGCCCAGTTTCGGTTTCATCAGGGTCACTCAGCTCCTGACCTCATTACAGCTTGGTTCAAACACGGACAAAAGAGCTGAATTCCAGAGGTAAGAGTGACAGCCCTGGACATCAAGACTGCATTCAACAGAGTGTAGTATCAAGGAGCTCTCGCAAAGGTGGAATCAATGTGTATCGGGGGCAAATTCTCCACTGGTTGGAGTCACACCTGATACATTGGAAGATGGTTGTGGTTGGGGAGAGTCATCTCAGCTCCAGGATATCTCTGCAGGAGTCCCTCAGGATAGTGTCCAAGGCCTAACAATCTTCAGCTGCTTCATCAGTGACCTTCCATCCATCATAAGGTCAGGACTGGGGGTGTTCGCTGATGATTGCACAATGTTCAGCATCATTCACAACTCCTCACATACTGAAGCAGTCCATATCCAAATGCAACAACGTCTGGACCATATCCAAACTTGGGCTGACAAGTGGCAAGTAACATTCATGCTATACAAATGCCAGATAATGACCATCACCAATAAGAGACACTCTAACCACTACCCCTTGACATTCAATGATGTAACCATCGCTGAATCTCCCACCGTCAACTCCTTGAAGTTATCATTGACCAAAACTCAACTGGACTCACCACATAAACACAAGAGCAGATCAGAGTCCAGAGAGTAACTCACCTCCTGACTCCCCAAGGCCTGTCCACCATCTACAAGGCACAAGTCAGAAATGTGATGGAACACTCCCCACCTGCCTGGATGGGTGCGGCTCCAATAACACTCAAGAAGCTTGACACCATCCAAGACAAAGCAGCCCTGCTTGATTGGCACCAACAGTGCCTCCAATCATTTCTTGATAAGTGTAAGGTCATCCATTCTAAATGTGAGGTCATCCATTTAGTAGGAATAACAGCAAAATGGACTATTATTTAAAATGGTACAAAATTGCAGCATATTGCTGTGCAGAGGGACCTGGGTGTCTTTGTGCAGGAATCTCAGCGAGCACAGAAGGAAGGTGGCAGATATTCAAGGAATGCTTGTCTGGAGCTTTGCACGACAACATTCCGGTGAGACAAGGAGGTTTTGGTAGGACGTGGGAACCGTGGTGCACGAAGGCTGTGGTGAACATAGTCAGGAAGAAAAGAAAGGTGTATAAAAGGTTCAAAGAGCTAGGAGATGTTGGGGATCTAGAGAAGTATAAGGCTTATAGAAGAGAGCTTAAAAAGGAAATTAGGAGAGCCAGAAGGGGTCATGAGAAGGCCTTGGCTGGTAGGATTAAGGAGAATCCCAAGGCCTTCTACAAATATGTGAAAAGTAAAAGGATGAGAAGAGAAGGGATAGGACCTATAAAAGGTGAAGGGGGAAAAGTCTGTATGGAACCGGAAGAAATGGCAGAGGTGCTTAATGAGTACTTTGCCTCAGTATTCACGGTGGAAAGTGATCTGGGAGGATGCACTACAAGTTTGCGGCAGACTGAAAAGATTGAGTATGTAGATATTAAGGAAGCGGATGTGTTAGAACTTTTAAATGCTATCAAGATAGACAAGTCTCCGGGACCAGATGGGATGTACCCCAGGTTATTGTGGGAGGTGAGGGATGTCATTGCAGAGCCCCTGGCGATGATCTTTGCGTCGTCGATGGAGACGGGAGAGGTTCCGGAGGATTGCGGATGTGGTCCCTATTTTCAAGAAAGGGAACAGGGATAGTCCTGGAAATTACCGACCGGTGAGTCTGACCTCAGTGGTTGGTAAGCTGATGGAGAGGCTTCTGAGGGACAAGATTTACGAGCATTTGGAGAAGTTTAGGTTGATTAGAAATAGTCAACATGGTTTTGTAAAAGGCAGGTCGTGCCTTACGAGCTTAATTGAGTTCTTCGAAAATGTGACTGAACACATTGACGAAGGAAGAGCAGTGGACGTGGTGTACATGGACTTCAGCAAGGCATTTGACAAGGTCCCACATGCAAGACTTCTTGAGAAGGTGAGAGGCCATGGGATCCAAGGGGCTTTGGCCTTGTGGATCCAGAACTGGCTTGCCTGCAGAAGGCAGAGGGTGGTTGTGGATGGCTCTTTTTCTGCATGGAGGTCGGTCACCAGTGGAGTGCCCCAGGGATCTGTTCTAGGACCCTTGCTGTTTGTCATTTTCATAAATGACCTGGATGAGGAAGTGGAGGGATGGGTGAGTAAGTTCGCCGATGACACGAAGGTCGGTGGTGTTGTGGATGGTCTGGAGGGATGTCAGAAGTTGCAGCATGACATCGACAGGATGCAAGACTGGGCGGAGAAGTGGCAGATGGACTTCAACGCGGATAAAGTGTTGTGGTCCATTTTGGCAGATCCAACGGGATGAATGAGTACACTATCAAAGGTAGGAGTCTTAGCTGTGTGGAAGAGCAGAGGGATCTTGGGGTCCGGGTCCATAAGACTCTCAAATCGGCCTCCCAGGTGGGGGATGTGGTTAAGAAAGCTTACGGTGTACTGGCCTTCATTCATCAAGGGATTGAGTTCAGGAGTCAGGAGGTAATGCTGCAGCTTTATAGGACCCTTGTCAGACCACACTTGGAGTACTGTGCGCAGTTCTGGTCGCCTCACTATAGGAAGGACGTGGAAGCTATTGAAAGGGTGCAGAGGAGATTTACAAGGATGTTGCCTGGATTGGGAGGCATGCCTTATGAAGACAGGTTGAGGGAGCTGGGACTGTTCTCCCTGGAGAGACGAAGGTTGAGAGGCGACCTGATAGAGGTTTACAAGATGTTGAGAGGAATAGATAGGGTGGACTCTCAGAGACTATTTCCCAGGGCTGAAATGGTCGCGACGAGAGGGCACAGATTTAAGGTGCAGGGAAGCAAGTACAGAGGGGATGCTAGGGGAAAGTTTTTCACTCAGAGGGTGGTGAGTGAATGGAATCGGCTGCCGTCGGTGGTGGTCGAGGCGAACTCGCTGGGGTCTTTTAAAAGACTTCTGGATGAGTATATGGGATCCAATGGGATTGGGGGTTATAGATAGGTCTATGGCTGGGTAGGTTTTGATGTGTTCGGCACAACTTGTGGGCCGAAGGGCCTGTTTGTGCTGTAGTGTTCTATGTTCTATGAGCCGGTATGCAGGTGCAGCGCAGGAAATGGAGAAGGCAAATGGAATTTTGTCCTTCATTGTTAGAGGGATGGAGTTTGCTGCTGTATAAGGTGGCTGGTGAGGCCACACATAGAACATAGAACAATACAGCACAGAACAGGCCCTTCGGCCTTCGATGTTGTGCCGACCAAAATAAAAAGCAATGCCCCTCCCAACTAAACCATTCCCTTCACTTCCATATACTTATCAATTAACCTCTTAAACGCCACCAAACTTGGCGCATCTACAACAGCTGCAGGCAGGGCATTCCACTCCCTAATCACTCTTTGAGTAAAGAACCTACCTCTGATATCCGTCCTAAACTCATACCCCTTAATTTAAAGCTGTGTCCCCTCGTGCTAGCTTTCTCCATCCTAGGAAAAAGGCTATCACTGTCCACCCTATCTAAACTCTAATCATCTTATATGCTTCAATAAGATCCCCTCTTAGCCGCCTCCTTTCTAACGAAAACAACCTCAAATCCTTCAACCTCTCTTCATAGGACCTGCCCTCCATACCAGGCAACATCCTGGTAAACCTCCTCTGTACCCTCTCCAATGCCTCCACATCTTTCTTATAATGTGGCGACCAGAACTGCACACAATACTCCAAGTGCGGCCGCACTAGAGTTTTGTACAGTGCAACATGATGCTGCGGCTCCTAAATTCAATCCCCTACCAATAAAAGCTAAGACTCCATATGCCTTCTTAACAACTTATCCACTTGACTGCCTACTTTCAGGGATCTATTGACACATACACCAAGATCCTTCTGTTCCTCAACACTATTAAGAGCCCTACCATTAGCCCTATACTCTACACATTTATTGTTCCTGCCAAAGTGCATTACCTCACACTTTCCACATTAAACTCCATTTGCCACCTCTCGGCCCAGCTCTGCAACTTGTCCAAGTCACTCTGTAACTAAAACACCCCTCTTCACTATCTACCACACCACCACTTTAGTATTTTCTGCAAATTTACTGATCCATCCCTCAATACCCTCATCCAGATCATTTATAAAAATTACAAACAGCAGGGGCCCCAAAACAGACCCCTGAGGCACACCACTCGTCACCGAACTCCACGATGAATATCTCCCATCAACCACCACCCTCTGTCTTCTATCTGCCAGCCAATTCCTAATCCAATTAGCTAAATCACCCTCTATTCCACACATCTGCATTTTCTGTAGAAGTCTTCCATGGGCCACCTTATCAAACGCCTTACTAAAGTCCATATATACTACATCAACCGCCTTACCCCCATCCACCTCTTTGGTCACTTTCTCAAAAAACTCAATGAGGTTAGTAAGGCATGACCTACCCTTCACGAAACCATGCTGACTATCCCCAATCAATTCATTTCTCTCTAAATAACTATAAATCCTATCCCTAATAATTCTCTCCAATACCTTGCCCACAACAGAAGTAAGACTCACTGGCCTATAATTCCCAGGAAGGTCTCTCTTCCCCTTCTTAAACAATGGGACCACATTCGCTATCCTCCAGTCCTCCGGAACCACACCCGTAACCAACGAGGACCTGAAGATCAGAGCCAGAGGCTCTGCAATCTCCTCTCTTGCCTCCCAGAGAATCCTAGGGTAAATCCCGTCCGGCCCAGGGGACTTATCCAACTTCAAACCCTCGAGAATTTCTAACACATCCTCCCTATCCACTACAATACTCCCCAATTTGCAACCCTGTACCTCAGTGCTCTCCATAGCTACATTTCCAGCACTCTGCGTGAATACCGAAGAGAAATATTTATTCAGTGCCTCACCAATCTCTTCAGGCTCCACGCACAACTTCCCACTGCTGTCTATGACTGGCCCTAATCTTGCCCTAACCAATCTTCTATTCTTAACATATCGAAAGAAAGCTTTAGGATTCTCCTTAATCCTATCAGCCAACATCTTCTCGTGTCCCCTCTTAGCTCTCCTCAATTCACTTTTTACCTCCTTCCTGGCTAATCTATAGCTATCCATTGCACTATCTGAGCCTTCAAGCCTCATCCTACATAAGCCTCCTTTTTCTTCTTAACCAGCAAATCAACTTTTTTCGTACACCAAGGCTCTCTTACTCGTCCATTTCCTCCCTGCCTGACAGGGACATACTTATCAAGGACTCGCAGCAGCTGCTCCTTGAATAAGCACCACACCTGGAGTACTGTGTACAGTTTTGGTGTACAAACATTCAATCCCCCATCACTCACAGTCAGTCACCACAGTGTGAACAATCTACAAGCTGCACTGCAGCAATTCACAAAAGATCCTCAGACATCACCTTCTAAAGCAATGACCACTTGCACCTAGAAGGACAAGGGCAGCAGATAAACGGGAACACCACCACCTGCAAGTTCCCTTCCGACCCACTCACCATCTTAACTTGGAAATATATCGGCCATTCCTTCACAGTCGCTAGGTCAGAATCCTGGAATTCCCTTTCTAATGGCATTGTGGGTCAATCCACAGCATGTGGACTGCAGCAATTTAAGGAGTTAGCTCACCATCATCTTCAAGGGCAACTAGGGATTGGGTAATAAATGCTAGCCAACCAGCGACCCCCATGTCCATGAACGATAAGAAAATCTGACTGGTTACAGCAATATCTGTGGCAGCAATAAAAATGTAAAGTCACCATAATTCCAGACAACCATAGGCTGTGCCCCACTTTGAGGGGGGGGAAAGCTGATTGGTGATTTAATCCAAGGATGACCACACTTTTGGCAAGGGGAAAGGTTCAGAAGGTGAGAGCTTCACAAATAACCTCAGGGAATTGAACCTGTGTTACCGGCATCACTCTCCATCTCAAACCAGCCATCCAGCCAGCGAGCTAAGTGACAGCACCAGGAGCCAATGTAGACAATGCTGGGACAACAAGCAGTGCCCAGATTGCACATCCCCCACTCCAGCACCAGAAAGTGTGGGTTCTCACTGCAGGGAGAGAGGCTGAGCACAGGATGGGTGTGGATGTCTGGTGGGGGAGTGGGGAGGGAGTAGGGGCTTGGGGTCATGAGGGAGAAACCAGGCAGGGTGGGTGGACACTGGAGTAATGAGGTGGGGAGGTGGGCAGGTGGGCAGGGGGGCAGGGGGGGAGGGGGGGAGGGCGGGAGAACAAGAATACACCTGATGAAAGAGGAGGTGTTAGCGAATCTTGAGGGTATGAAAATTGATAAGTCCCCTGGGACAGATGGGATTTACCCTAGGATTCTCTGGGAGGCTAGAGAGGAGATTGTAGAGCCTTTGGCTTTGATCTTCATGTCGTCGTTAGCTACAGGTATAGTGCCGGAAGACTGGAGGATGGCAAATGTTGTCCCTTTGTTCAAAAAGGGGAGTAGGGACCATCCTGGAAATTATAGACCGGTGAGCCTGACTTCTGTTGTGGGCAAGGTCTTGGAAAGAATTATAAGGGATAGGATTTATAAGCATCTAGAGAGGAATAAATTGATTAGGGATAGTCAGCACAGTTTTGTGAAGGGTAGGTCGTGCCTCACAAACCTTATTGAGTTTTTTGAGGAGGTGACCAAAGAGGTAGATAAGGGTAAGGCAGTTGATGTAGTGTATATGGATTTTAGCAAAGCGTTTGATAAGGTTCCCCATGGTAGGCTACTGCAGAAAGTGCAGATGCATGGGATTGAAGGTGATTTAGCAGTTTGGATTAGGAATTGGCTAGCTGATAGAAGACAGAGGGTGGTGGTTGATGGGAAATATTCAACCTGGAGTGCAGTTACAAGTGGTGTACCTCAAGGATCTGTTTTGGGGCCACTGCTGTTTGTCATTTTTATAAATGACCTAGATGAGGGTGTAGAGGGTTGGATTAGTAAATTTGCTGACGATACCAAAGTGGGGGGAGTTGTAGACAGCGAGGATGGATGTTACAGTTTGCAGAGGGACATAGATAGGTTGCAGAGCTGGGCCGTGAGGTGGCAAATGGAATTCAATACGGATAAGTGTGAGGTGATTCACTTTGGTAGGAATAACAGGCATATGAAATATAGGGTTAATGGAAGGACTTAATAGCGTTGTCGAGCAGAGGGATCTTGGGGTACAAGTACATAGCTCTTTGAAAGTTGGCACCCAGGTTGATAAAGTTGTTAAGAAGGCGTACAGTGTGTTAGCTTTTATTGGTAGAGGGATTGAATTTAGGAGCCGTGAGGTTATGTTACAACTGTACAAAACTCTGGTGCGGCCGCACTTGGAGTATTGCGTACAGTTCTGGTCGCCGCATTATAAGAAAGATGTGGAAGCATTGGCAAGGGTGCAGAGGAGGTTTACCAGGATGTTGCCTGGTATGGTGGGAAGGCCTTATGAGGAAAGGCTGAGGGACCTGAGGTTATTTTCATTAGAGAGAAGAAGGTTATGCGGTGACTTAATTGAGGCGTATAAGATGATCAAGGGATTGGATAGGGTGGATAGTGAGAGCCTTTTTCCTCGGATGGTGACGACCAACACGAGGGGACATAACTTTAAATTAAGAGGTGGTAGTTATAGGACGGATGTCAGAGGCAGGTTCTTTACACAGAGGGTGGTGAGAGCGTGGAATGCACTGCCTGCAGCAGTTGTGGACTCGCCTACTTTGGGGGCATTCAAATGTTCGGTGGATAGGCATATGGATGATATTGGAATAGTTTAGGTTAGAGGGTCCACTGGCCGGCGCAACATCGAGGGCCGAACAGCCTGTACTGCGCTGTAATGTTCTATGAAGAAAGGAGTTCTTGGGGAAGGTGTGCCATTCCCCTTCCTTCCTGAAATCTGAGCAGGGTGATTTGCTCAACAACCCTCCCCCTCACTCCCACTCCCCTTATGAGCCTCAAAATGAAGCGAAATGAAATGGTCCCTAATTGGCCACTGGATATTTCAAGGCACGTCATGGAAGAACAGAAGGACATCTTGGTAATCTTACTGGCTCCCTCCCACCTGCACTGTGGGGGTTTGTTATATTCTGCCCTGGTAACCCTCCCTCTTGTTCCCCAATTGCAAGAACATTCACAGGTGTATGAGTTTGGACTGCATCATTTCTCCATTGTTAGGCTGAAGTTTAAGGGAACAGGAAGTTTGAGATGATGTGATACTTTGGAACGCAGGGGAATAACCACTTCATTAATGCAAATCTCCATGGTTTGGAAACCTGCCAAACAGCAACTTACACAGGAACAACTGGAGATTTTACTTGCAATCAAACTCTGGGCAAAACTTGAGCACACAATCAAAAAGAACATAGAACATTACAGCGCAGAACAGGCCCTTCGGCCTTCGATGTTGCACCGACCAATTAGGATAAAGCAATGACCCTCTAACCTAAATCGTTCCCTTTTCGTCCATAAACTTATCTACTAACCTCTTAAATGCCACCAAACTTGGCGCATCTACAACTGCTGCAGGCAGGGCATTCCACTCCCGAACCACCCTTTGGGTAAAGAACCTACCTCTGATATCCGTCCTATAACTATCAACCCTTAATTTAAAGCTGTGTCCCCTCGTGCTAGCTTTCTCCATCCTAGGAAAAAGGCTATCACTGTCCACCCTATCTAAACCTCTAATCATCTTATATGTTTCAATAAGGTATCCTCTTAGCCACCTTCTTTCTAACAAAAACAACCTCAAATCCCTCAGCCTCTCCTCATAAGACCTGCCCTCCATACCAGGCAACATCCTGGTAAACCTCCTCTGTACCCTCTCAATGCCTCCACATCTTTCTTATAATGTGGGGACCAGAACTGCACACAATACTCCAAGTGCGGCCGCACTAGAGTTTTGTACAGTTGCAACATGACGTTGCGGCTCCAAAATTCAATCTCCCTACCAATAAAAGCTAAGACTCCATATGCCTTCTTAACAACCTTATCGACTTGATTGCCAACTTTCAGGGATCTATGCACATATACACCAAGATCCTCTGTTCATCAACACTATTAAGAGTCCTACCATTAGCCCTATACTCTACACATTTGTTATTCCTGCAAAAGTGAATTACCTCACACTTTTCCACATTAAATGAGACCAAGGTTTTGGTTGCTTGTGCAGCCAGACAGAAAAGACCAACAGCATAATTCATATCGAGAGCATCAAGTTCTTTTGATGCACTGACTACTGTTTTACCATTCCCTCTAAGAACACTTTAACCAATCATCCAAATTATGTTTGCAAAGCTGCTTTTCACAATCTGGCTGTCACGTCACCGACGTAACAAGAGTGATGATTTTTCAAAAGTAACTTTTTGGCTGTGAAACATTTCAGGACAAGCCAAGAAAATAAGATTCAATTTTCTTGTCCAATTCAGTAGAAGCATATAAACTGCAAAGATTATTATTAACTGGAAAGAGAATGGATAAGATTTACCAGAATGCTACCAGGACTTGATGGATTGAGTTATAAGGAGAGGTTCGACAGACTGGGACTTCTTTCTCTGGAGAGGCAGAGGGGTGATCTTATAGAGGTCCATAAAATAAGGAAAGGCACAGATCAACGAGAGAGTCAACATCTTTTCCCAAAGGAGGGGAGTTTAAAACTAGAGGGCATAGGTTTAAGATGAGACAGGAGAGATTATGAAAAGACCCAAAGGGGCAATTTTTTCACCCAGAGGATGCTGAATGCCTGGAATGAGCTGCCAGAGGCAGTAGTAGAGGTGGGTACAATTTTGTTTTTTTAAGAAGTGTTTAGGCAATTACATGGGTACAATGGGTATAGAGGCCAAATGGGGCAATTGGGACTAGCTTAGATGTTTAAAAAAAGGGTGCATGGAAAAGTTGGTCCAAAGGGCCTGTTTTCATTCTGTAAACCTTGATGACTCTATGACCTGAAGCAATCAAGTTAAAGAATTAAGGTTAATCCTGGTGAAAGGTTTCCAAACTGTAAGGAGACAACTGCATCATCAGCTTGTCAAGGGCAATTCTGAACAGCAATAAATGCTACCTCAGCAGTAAAGCCAACATTGAAAGAATAAAGACAATTACAGCACAGGAACAGGATCTTCAGCCCTCTAAACTTGCATCGATCATGAGGCCCAACTTAACTAAAAGCCCCGACTCCTCTGGGGACCATATCCCTCTATTCCCATCTACTCATGTATTTGTCAAAATACTCCTTAAAAGTCACTACCCTATCCGCTTCCACGACCTCCCCCAGCAACAAGTTCCAGGCACCCCCATCCTCTGTGTAAAAAATCTGCTTCATAGATCTCCTTTAAACCTTGTCCCTTGCACCTTAAACCTGTTACCCCACTAATTGATTCTTCCACCCTGGGAAAAAGCTTCTGACTATCCACTCTGTCCATGTCTCTCAATACTCCAACCCCAGTTGGGGTATTGTGTGCAGTTCTGGTCGCCTCATTATAGGAAGGATGTAGAGGCTATTGAGAGAGTTCAGAGGAGATTTACAAGGATGCTGCCTGGATTGGGAGGCAGGACTTATGAAGATAGGTTGAGGGAGCTGGGACTCTTCTCACTGGAGAGACGTAGGTTGAGAGGTGACCTGATAGGGGTTTATAAAATGTTGAGAGGAATAGATAGGGTGGACTCTCAGAGACTATTTCCCCGAGCTGAAATGGTCACTACGAGAGGACACAGATTTAAGGTGCAGGGAAGCAAATACAAAGGAGATGTCAGGGGTAGGTTTTCCACTCAGAGGGTGGTGAGTGAATGGAACCGACTGCCATCAGAGGTTGTTGAGGCAAACTCACTGGGGTCTTTTAAGAGACTTCTGGATGAGTATATGGAAAAGAATAGGATAGGGGGTTATAGATAGGTCTGTGGATTGGTAGATGTGATCAGCGTAACGCGTGGGCCGAAGGGCCTGTTTGTGCTGTACTGTTCTATGTTCTCAATCTTGTAGACTTCTATCAGATTGGCCTTCAACTTCTGTGATTCCAGTAAGAACAAACCAAGTTTACCCCACTTCTCCTCATAGCTAATGCCCTCCATACCAGGCAACATCTTGGTAAATCTTTTCTGTACCCACTCCAAAGCTTCCACATCCTTCTGGTAGTGTGGTGACCAGAACAAACACTCTATTCCAAGTGCAGCCCAACTACAGTTCTATAAAGCTGCAACATGACTTGCCAATTTTTAAACTCAATATCCCGGCTAATGAAGGCAAGCATGCCATATGCCTTCTTGACTACCTTCTCCACCTGCATTGCCACAGGTGACCTGTCTACCTGTACACCCAGATCCTTCTGCCTATCAATACTCTTAAGGATTCTGCCATTTACTGTATATTTCCTTTCTGTATTAAGCATTCCAAAATGCATTACCTCACATTTCTCCAGATTAAAATCCATCTGCCACCTCTCCACTCAAGTCTTCAACCAATCTGTATCCTCTAATGGTCCTTGTCGCTATCCACAAATCCATCAAACTTTATGTCATCCGCAAACTTACGAATAAAACCAGCAAAATTTTCCTCAAATCATTTATATATATTACAAACAGCAAAGGTCCCAGCACTAATCCCTGAGGAACATCAC
This sequence comes from Sphyrna mokarran, assembly GCA_024679065.1. Taxonomy (NCBI): domain Eukaryota; kingdom Metazoa; phylum Chordata; class Chondrichthyes; order Carcharhiniformes; family Carcharhinidae; genus Sphyrna; species Sphyrna mokarran. The sequence goes on along the minus strand of JAGIQG010000014.1, from coordinate 81,957,452 downwards.
TTGTCACAGTCCTCCATTCAGAAACACACCCTTCCATTGCTACTCTCTGTCTTCTTTGATCGAGCCAGTTTTGTATCCATCTTGCCACCTCTGATCCTGTGCAATTTCACCTTCTGCACCAGTCTGCCTTGAGGGACCTTGTCAAAGGCCTTACTGAAGTCCATGTAGACAATATCTACTGCCCTACCCTCATCAATCATCTTCGTCACTTCCTCAAAAAACTCAATCAAGTTAGTGAGGCATGAACTCCCCGTCACAAAACCATGTTGCCTCTCACTAATACATCCACTTATTTCCAAGTGGGATTAAATCCTGTCTTGAAGAATCCTCTCCAATAATTTCCCTACCACTGATGTAAGGCTCACTGGCCCGTAATTACCTGGATTATTCTTGCTACCTTTCTTAAACAAAGGAATAATATTGGCTATTCTCCAATCCTCTGGGACCTCCCCTGTAGCCAGTGAAGATACAGAGATTTCTCTCAAGGCCCCAGCAATTTCCTCCCTGGCCTCTCTCAGTATTCTGGGGTATATCCCATCAGGGCCTAGGCACTTGTCTACCTTTATGTTTCTTAAGAATCCTAATACCACCTCCTTTTTGATCTCAATATGACTCGAACTACGTACACATCCCTTCCCAGATTCATCATCTACCAAGTCCTTCTCTTTAATGAATTCTGACACAAAGTACTCATTTAATATCTCACCCATTTCTTCTGGCTCCATGCATAGATTCCCTCCTTTGTCCAAGTGGGCTAACCTTCTCCCTGACTACCCTCTTGCTCTTTTATGTATAAAGAGCATTGGGATTTTCCTTAATCCTGTTGGCCAATGGTTTCTCGTGATGCCTTTTAGCCCTCCTTATTCTTTGTTTAAGTTTCTTTTTACTTTCCTCATATTCCACACTTGCTTTGTGTGTTCCCAGCCTCCTAACTTTGACAACTGCTTCTTTTTTCTTTTGCCTAGGCTCAAAATATCTTTCTTCACCCAAGGTTTCCAAAACTTGCCATACTTAACCTTCACCCCTCCAGGAATGTGCCAATTCTGAATCCTTGTCAACTTAGACTTGAAAGCCGCTCACATGCCAGATGTTGATTTGTCCTCAATCTTCTTCAGCTCCTGTCTAATATTGTTGAAATTAGTCTTCACCCAATTTACCATCTTAATTTGAGGACAACATTTATCTTTATCCATCAGTACCTTAAAGCTTACTGAATTGTGGTCACTATTCCTGAACTGCTCCCCTACTGAAACATCGTCCACCTGACTGGTCTCATTCCCTATTACCAGATCCAGTATGGCCCCCTCCCTAGTTGGACTATCTACATACTGTTCCAAGAAGCCCTCCTAGATGCTCCTTACAAACTCTGCCCCATCCACACCCTGAGCACTAAGTGAGTCCCAGTCAGCATTGGGAAAGTTAAAATCTCCCACCACAACAAAGTGGTTACTTTTACATCGTTAAAAAAAATTGAAATTCCAAGAATTGAAAATCATTTTGGATCGATGCTGCAGCAGCTGAATCCAATCCATTCCACTAACTGTGTGAAACGTGCTTTCAATTAATCAGTCCATGGTTTACACGCCGTACTGTTTCATTTCTGTTCAATGCAATCATTTGCTATTATTAGTTAAAACAGTGACTATATTATTTCACTAACTCGACATCGCTTTTAAACATTCTGAGGCTGCAATAAACAATATTTTAAAACACCATTCATGGGATGTGGGTGTCACTGGTTACAGCAGCATTTATTGCCCATCCTTAATTGCACTTGAGAAGGTGGTGGTCAGCTGCAGTCCCTCAACTGTAAGTACATCCATAGTGCTGTTAGGGAGAGAGTTCCAGGATTTTGACTCTGGAACAGTGAAGAAACGGCCGTTATTTTTCCAAGTCAGGATGGTGAGTGGCTTAGAAGAGAACTTGCAGGTGATTTTTGTTCCCAGGTACCTGCCATTCTTGCCTTTCTAGATAGTAAAGTTTGTGGGCTTAGAAGGTGCTGCCTAAGAACCCTTGATGAGTTCCTGCAATGCATCTTTTCAATGGTAGAAATGGCTGTCACTGTGTGGAGGTGGAGGGAGTGGATGTTTGTGGATGTGGTGGCAATCAAGCGGGTTGCTTTGTCCTGGACGATGTCAAGTTTCTTAAGTGTTGTTGGAGATGCACCCATCCAGGCAAGTGGAAAGTATTCCATCACACTCCTGATTTTTGCCTTGTAGAAGTTGGACAGGCTTCAGGGAGTCAGAAGGTAAGTTATTATGTGCAGAGTCCCTAACCGCTCTCCTGCTCTTGTAGCCAATTTATTGGTATGACTGATCTAGTTCAGCTTCTGGTTAATGGAAACCCCCAAGATGTTGATGTGAATGCAACATAAAAGCAGAATGCCAGAGCAATTTCCCCGACTCCTCTCTCAAACACTCACCAGAACCTCAACATTTTGGAGTGGAGCTTTGACCCACAAACTACCACAGTGGGAAGAGTGTTCCAAATTCAATTCAATCACACATACCCGCATTGCACAAGTTATTGTTGTTCCTTCAGGTTTGAGAACAAAGTCTAGCTGACATTTCAGTGCTGAATTGTCAGAGAACAATCTTTAGAATAAAGACAAACTGATGGTCCATTGGTGGGTGTAACAGATCCCATAACAATATTTAATAAAGAGTCAAGCATATCCCCTTAATACCGATTTTCAATCAACTTCACTGAAATAGAATCTACAAGATGGCAAGTGAACCTACAAGGGAGCGAGTTATCTTAAATCTGGGACTACGTAACAAGGCAGGTAGAATTAGGGATTTTCTTGTGAGGGATCCTCTTGCGTCGAATGATCACAAAATGGTTGAATTTCTGATTCAAATAGAAGGTGAGAAAGTAGAGTCTCAAACCAGTGTCCTCTGCTTGAACAGAGGGGAGTATGATAAGATGAGGGTGGAATTGGCTAATGTAGACTCGGGGTGCAGACTGGTTGCTAGGACAGCTGAGGAACAGTGGAGGATTTTTAAGGAGATCTTTTTCAGTCCTCCGCAAAAATATATTCCAGTGATAAAAAAGGACAGTAAGAAAAGGGATAACCAGCTGTGGATATCAAAAGAAATGGTCCCCTTCTGCAACACAGTATTAATTAAAACTGATGCGTACAGAGTGGCTAAAAACAGTGGGGAATTAGAAGATTGGGAAAGATTTAAAAAAAACAACAAAAAATGACTAAAGAGCAATAAAGAAAGGAAAGATAGAGTATGAAACTAAACTAACTCTAAATATAAAAAATGATAGTAAAAGTTTTTACAAATATATAACAAGGAGACTGTGGCTAGAGTGAATGTTGGACCCTTGGAGGACGAGAGGGGGGATTTAAAGGTGGGAAACGAGGAAATAGCTAAGACTTTAAGTTTTTTTGTGTCGGTCTTCACGGAGGAGGACTCAAACAGCTTACCGAATATTAAAGATAGAGGGTTGGTAGGAGATGAGGTCTTTAATACAATTACTGTCACGAGAGAGGTAGTGCTTGGTAGACTAATGGGACTGAAAGTAGACAAGTCCCTGGAATCCGATGGAATGCATCCCAGGGTTCTGAAAGAAATGGCAGAAGTAATAGCAAATGCGTTAGTAATTATTTATCAAAATTCACTGGACTCTGGGGATGTTGGATCAGAAACTAGCTACTGTTACACCTCTGTTTAAAAAAGGTAGCAGACAGAAGGCAGGTAACTATAGGCTGGTTAGCTTAATATCTGTAGTTGGGAAAATGCTAGAATCCATCATCAAAAAAGAAATAGCAGACCACCTAGAAAAGAACAGTTTGATCAAGCAGACACAGCATGGATTCATGAAGAGGAAGTCGTGTTTGACGATTTTTTTGGATTTTTATGAAGATGTAACGAGTGTGGTTGACAGAGGGGAACCTGTGGATGTGGTGTTTATAGATTTCCAGAAGGCCTTCAATAAGGTGCCTCACAAAAGTTTGCTGCAGAAGGTGAAGGTACACGGAGTTGGGGGTAAAGTGTTAGCATGGATTGAGGATTGGCTATCTAACAGGAAGCAGAGAGTTGGAATAAATGGGTGCTTTTCTGATTGGTGACTAGTGGAGTGGCGCAGGGATCGGTGCTGGGACCTCAACTATTTACTATTTACATAGACATTAAGAAAGAGGAGGTGTTGGAACTGTTAAATTCCATCAAGGTAGATAAGTTGCCAGGTCTGGATGGGATGTACCCAAGGTTACTGTGGGAGGTGAGGGAAGTGATTGTAGAGCCCCTGGCAATGATCTTTGTGTCATTGATGGAGACGGGAGAGGTTCCGGAAGATTGGAGGACTGCAGATGTGGTGCCTATTTTCAAGAAGGGGAACAGGGATAGCCCGGGCAATTACTGACCAGTGAGTCTGACCTCAGTGGTCGGTAAGTTGATGGAGAGGATTCTGAGAGAGAGGATTTATGAGCATTTAGAGAAATTCAATATGATCAGGAATAGTCAACACGGCTTTGTTAAGGGCAGATCGTGCCTTATGAGCATAGTTGAATTCTTCGAAAATGTGACTGAACACATTGACGAAGGGAGAGCAGTGGACGTGGTTTACATGGATTTCAGCAAGGCGTTTGATAAGGTCCCCCATGCAAGACTTCTTGAGAAGGTGAGAGGGCATGGGATCCAAGGGGCTTTGGCCTTGTGGATCCAGAACTGGCTTGCCTGCAGAAGGCAGAGAGTGGTTGTGGATGGGTCTTCTTCTGCATGGAGGTCAGTCACCAGTGGAGTGCCCCAGGGATCTTTGCTGTTTGTCATTTTCATAAATGACCTGGATGAGGAAGTGGAGGGATGGGTTAGTAAGTTCGCCAACGATACGAAGGTTGGTGGTGTTGTGGATAGTCTGGAGGGATGTCTGAAGTTGCAGCGAGACATAGATAGGATGCAAGACAGGGCGGAGAAGTGGCAGATGGACTTCAACGCGGATAAATGTGTGGTGGTCCATTTTGGCAGGACCAATGGGATGAAGCAGTATAATATCAAGGGTAGGAGTCTTGGCAGTGTTGAGGAGCAGAAGGATCTTGGGATCCGGGTCCATAGGACTCTTAAATCTGCCCCGCAAGTGGAGGATGTGGTCAAGAAAGCATATGGTGTACTGGCCTTTATTAATAGAGGAATTGAGAGGTAATGCTGCAACTTTATAAGACCCTTGTCAGACCCCACTTGGAGTATTGTGTGCAGTTCTGGTCGCCTCACTGTAGGAAGGATGTGGAAGCTATTGAGAGGGTGCAGAGGAGATTTACAAGGATGTTGCCTGGATTGGGGGACATGCCCTATTGAAGATAGGTTGAGAGAGCTAGGTCTCTTCTTGGAGAGATGAAAGTTGAGAGGCGATAGAGGTTTTTAAGATGTTGAGAGGTATAAATGGGGGGGTTGTGGGAGGCTATTTCCCAGGGCTGAAATGGTCGCTACAAGAGGACACGGGTTTAAGGTGCTGGGGGGCAAGTATAGAGGAGATGTTAGAGGTAAGTTTTTAGAGGGTGGTGAGTGAATGGAATCGGCTGCCATCAGTGGTGGTAGAGGCTAATTCGCTGGGGTCTTTTAAGAGACTTCTGGATGAGTATATGGGAATAAATGGGATTGGGAATTACAGATAATTCTTGGCCTGGTAGGTATGGGTATGATCAGTGCCACTTGTGGGCTGAAGGGCCTGTTTGTGCTGTAGTGTTCTATGTTCTATTATTTAAATGGTGAAAAGCTGCAGCATGCTACAGCGCAGAGGGACCTGGGGGTCCTTGTGCACAAATCTCAAAAACCCAGTCTGCAGGTGCAGCAGGTGATTAAGAAGGCAAATGGAATGTTGGCCTTTATAGCGAGGGGGATAGAATATAAAAACAGGGAGGTCTTGCTGCAACTGTACAGGGTACTGGTGAGGCCGCAGCTGGAGTACTTTGTGCAGTTTTGGTCCCGCATTTGAGAAAGGAAAAAATTGGCCTTGGAGGGAGTACAGAGATAGTTCACCAGGGTGATACCAGCGATGAAGGGGTTAGCCTATGAGGAGAGATTGAATAAACTGGGCCTGTAATCATTGGAGTTTAGAAGGTTGAAGGGGTTCTTATAGATACTTACAACACAATGAAGGGCCTAGATGGGATGGAGGTAGAGAGATCCTTTCCACTTAGAAAGTGAGGGATGTGAGATAGTGGTGGGGGATGAGAAGGTCAAGGGGATCGACAGGCGGTTCTGTGGGCAAAAGCGGGACTTCAGGATGGTAGTCTGCCTCCCTGGAGCAGGGGTCCAGGATGTTACGGAGAGGGTAGAGGGAATTTTGAAGGGTGGAGGGGCTAAGGCTGATGTAATAGTCCACGTGGGAGAGAAGGATGTAGGAACAAAGTGCAGGGGGGACATACGTAAGCAGTTTAGGGAGTTGGGGGCCCGGCTGAAGTGTAGGGCCTACAGGGTGGTATTCTCTGGGCTGCTGCCGATGCCTGGGAATGACAAGGTTAGGAACAACGAGGTGCTCCAACTGAATGCGTGGTTGAGGGATTGGTGTAGGGTGGAGGGATTCAGATTCTTAGACCATTGGGAAGTCTTCAGGAGGGAGGGGCATCTATACAAGAGGGACGGGGAACAGTTGTCTGGGAAGGGCACCCGTATTTTAGCTGGGAGGTTAGCTGGAGTTTTTCGGCAGGGTTTAAACTAATATGGAGGGGGGGTGGGGAGATAGAGGGAACTGGGAGTGGGAGAGAGATTGGTGACAGGGTAACTCCGGAGAGTAGGAGAGAAGATCAGAGTGTGCCTGAGGGCCTTCAGTGCATGTGTTTTAATTCGAGGAGTGTGACTGGCAAAACAGATGAACTGAAGGCAATAATGTTCGAGAGGAAGTTAGAAGTGGTGGCAGTGACTGAGACATGGCTAAAGGAAGGGCAGGACTGGCAATTGAATATTCCGGGGTATAAGTGTTTTAGGCATGATAGAGGTGGTTTGAGGAGAGGAGGGGGAGTGGCGTTATTAGTTAAGGATCACATCATAGCAGTGCAGAAGGAGGGTGGTACAGCTGAGTTAGGAATTGAGTCGCTATGGGTGGAGTTGAGGAATAGGAACATAGAACATAGAACATTACAGCACAGAACAGGCCCTTCAGCCTTCGATGTTGCGCCGACCAATATAAAAAGCAATGCCCCTCCAAACTAAACCATTCCCTTCTCTTCCATATACTTATCAACTAACCTCTTAAACGCCACAAACTTGGCGCATCTACAACCGCTGCAGGCAGGGCATTCCACTCCCGAACCACCCTTTGGGTAAAGAACCTGCCTCTGATATCCGTCCTATAACTATCACCCCTTAATTTAAAGCTGTGTCCCTCGTGCTAGCTTTCTCCATCCTAGGAAAAAGGCTATCACTGTCCACCCTATCTAAACCTCTAATCATCTTATATGTTTCGATAAGGTCCCCTCTTAGCTGCCTTCTTTCTAACGAAAACAACCTCAAATCCCTCAGCCTCTCTTCATAAGACCTGCCCCTCCATACCAGGCAACATCCTGGTAAACCTCCTCTGTACCCTCTCCAATGCCTCCACATCTTTCTTATAATGTGGGGACCAGAACTGCACACAATACTCCAAGTGCGGCCGCACTAGAGTTTTGTACAGTTGCAACATGACGTTGCGGCTCTGAAATTCAATCCCCCTACCAATAAAAGCTAAGACTCCATATGCCTTCTTAACAACCTTCTCGACTTGACTGCCTACTTTCAGGGATCTATGCACATACACACCAAGATCCCTCTGTTCATCTAGACTGCTAAGAATCCTACCATTTGCCCTATACTCTACACATTTATTATTTCTGCCATAGTGCATTACCTCACACTTTTCCACATTAAACTCCATTTGCCACCTCTTGGCCCAGCTCTGCAACTTGTCCAAGTCCTTCTGCAAACTATAACACCCCTCTTCACTATCTACCACTCCACCGACTTTAGTGTCATCTGCAAATTTACTAATCCATCCTTCAATACCCTCATCCAGATCATTTATAAAAATTACAAACAGCAGGGGCCCCACAACAGACCCCTGAGGCACACCACTTGTCACCGAACTCCACGATGAATATCTCCCATCAACCACCACCCTCTGTCTTCTACCTGCTAGCCAATTCCTAACCCAATTAGCTAAATCACCCTCTATCCCATACATCTGCATTTTCTGAAGAAGTCTTCCATGGGCCACCTTATCAAACGCCTTACTAAAGTCCATATATACCACATCAACCGCCTTACCCCCATCCACCCCCTTAGTCACTTTTTCAAAAAACTCAATGAGGTTAGTAAGGCACGACCTACCCTTCACAAAACCATGCCGACTATCTCCAATCAATTCATTACTCTCTAAATAACTATAAATCCTATCCCTAATTATTCTCTCCAACACTTTGCCCACCACAGAAGTAAGACTCACTGGCCTATAATTCCCTGGAAGGTCTCTCTTCCCCTTCTTGAACAACGGGACCACATTCGCTATCCTCCAGTCCTCCGGAACCACAGGAAGGGAGAGGTTACTATGTTGGGTGTGTACTACAGACCGCCCAACAGTCCGCGTGCCATGGAAGAAGGGATATGTAAGGAAATTTTAGATAAGTGTAGGAAGAATAGGGTAGTTGTAATGGGAGATTTCAATTTCCCTGGGGTAGATTGGAAGGTACCAAGAGCGGAAGGTGAGGATGGGGAGGAATTTGTACAGTGTGTTTTAGAAGGGTCCTTGGAGCAGTATGTGGATAACCCGACTAGAGAGGGGGCTATACTGGATCTGGTTCTGGGGAATGAGCCAGGGCAGGTGGTTGACGTTGTAGTAGGAGAGCATGTGTCTAATAGTGACCACAACTCTGTCTGCTTTAGGGTATTAATGGAAAAAGATGAAGCCTGCCCTAAGGGGAGGGTGTTAAACTGGGGAGGGCTAGATATAGCCAGATTAGGCAGGATCTTAGGGATACCGACTGGGATAAGCTGTTCGAGGGTAGGTCGACGCTGCACATGTGGGAGTCTTTCAAGAGAAAACTAAAATTTTTGCAGGAAAGACACGTGCCGGTAAGGAGGAAGGATGGGAAGGGTAGGATTAGAGAACCGTGGGTTACTAGGGATGTTGAGGACTTGGTCAGGAAGAAGCGGGAGGCGTACGTTAGATCAGGCAATTGGGGACAGAGGCAGCGCTTGAAAAATATAGAGAGTGTAGACGGGATCTTAAAAGGGGTGTCAGAAAGGCAAAAAGGGGCCACAAAATGGCTTTGGCAGGTAGGATTAAGGAAAATCCTAAGGCATTTTACTCCTATGTAAGGAGCAAAAGGATGGTTAGAGGGAAGATTGGACCTCAGGGACAGAGGAGGGGAACTATGCTGTGGGGGTGTTAGAGCCTGAGGGAATGGGGGAGATCCTGAATGAATACTTTGCGTCGGTATTCACGCAGGAGAGGGGCCTGATGTCTGATGCCGGCTTTGAGGATTTTGAGGACCCGTTAAAGGAAATAATCATTACGAGGGACGAAGTGTTGGGGCTTTTAGGTAGCATAAAGACTTATAAAGCTCCGGGCCTGATGGTATTTACCCAGGCTGCTAAGGGAGGTGAGAGATGACATTGCTGGGCCTCTGACGCAAATCTTTGTCTCTTCTTTGGACACAGGTGAGGTCCCAGAGGACTGGAGGATTGCAAATGTAGTACCGTTGTTTAAAAAGGGTCAGAGGGATAACCCAGGGAATTATAGGCCGGTGAGCTTGACTTCAGTTATAGGTAAGCTAATGGAGAGGATCCTCAGGGACAGGATGTATGAGCATCTGGAGCGCTGCGATCTGATCAGGGATACGCAGCATGGCTTCGTTAAGGGGAGGTCGTGCCTTACGAATCTAGTGGAATTTTTGAAGAGGTGACAAAAACGGTTGATGAAGGACAAGCCGTTGATGTCGTCTACTTGGATTTCAGTAAGGCGTTTGACAAGGTTCCCATGGTAGGCTGATAAAAAAGGTGAAGGCGCATGGGATACAGGGCCAGGTATGTAGATGGGTTGAGAACTGGCTTGGGAGGAGGAGACAGCGGGTAGTAGTGGAAGGCTCTTTTTCCAACTGGAGGTCAGTCACTAGTGGTGTGCCACAGGGCTCAGTACTAGGACCTCTTCTATTTGTGATTTATATAAATGACTTGGAAGAGGGGGTAGGTGGTGTGATCAGCAAATTTGCTGATGACACTAAGATGCTTGGATTGGCGGGGACTGAGGAGCAGTGCCAGGCAATACAACAGGACATAGATAGGCTGGTAGATTGGGCAGATAGATGGCAAATGGAATTTAATCCGGATAAATGCGAGGTGATGCATTTTGGCCGGAATAATGTAGAGGGGAGTTATAGGATAAAAGGTAAAACTATCCGGAGTATAGAGACGCAGAGAGACCTGGGGGTGCAGGTTCACAAGTCTCTGAAGGTGTCAGTACAGGTGGAGAAAGTGATAAAGAAAGCGTATGGTATGTTAGCCTTCATAGGAAGGGGTATAGAATACAAGAGTAGGAGTTGATGTTGCAAGTGTATAGAACGTTGGTTAGGCCTCACTTGGAGTACTGCGTCCAGTTCTGGTCGCCGTACTACCGGAAGGATGTGGAGGCCCTGGAGAGAGTGCAGAGGAGATTTACCAGGATGCTGCCTGGTATGGAAGGGCTGTCTTACGAGGAAAGATTGAACACTGGGGTTGTTTTCCCTTGAAAGACGTCGGCTGAGAGGGGATCTATTAGAGGTATATAAGATTATGAGGGGTATAGATAGAGTAAATGGTGGTAAGCTTTTTCCACCATTAGAATTGGATAGAACGAGGGGTCACGGCCTTAGGGTGAGGGGGGCTATGTATAAGACTAATATTAGAGGGCATTTTTTTCACACAAAGGGTAGTGGGGGTGTGGAATGCACTACCGAGTAAGGTGGTGGGAGCAGGCACGCTAGGGTTGTTTAAGGGTCTCTTGGACAGCCACATGAGCGGTCTGCAGATAGAGGGATATAGGAGGACTGTTTAAATACTTTATTTGTTTCCACAGGCTATTCGGTCCACCTTGTTGACCAACAAGTGCATGCATTCGGCAGGTCGTGCGAGGGCTGCTCTTGGATGTTACTTCAGGAGTGGCCTAGTGCTTCATGTCGTTAGTGTATGCTTAAACTGGACCATCAGATGGGCAACATGACAGCTCAGAGACTATCGCTGTTGCTGTGCAGACACATGGATTTGGGCCTGTGTCTGCGGGAGTTTGCGCGTTCTCCCCGTGGTTGCGTGGGTTTTCTCCGGGTGCTCCGGTTTCCTCCCACATCCCAAAAATGTGCTCTTAGGCTGATTGGGTAACAAATTGTCCCTATATTGGTCTCTATATGTCATTAAGACGTTAGGAGGCGCGTGGGCTCGTTGGGCCGAAGGGCCTGTTTCCCGTGCTGTGTTGTTCTTTGTTCTTTGAAACCAGAACTAGAGGGCACAGCCTCAAAATAAGGAGTGGGGGGCCAGGGGCAGTTAGAACAGGGTTGAGGAGGAAACTCTTCTCTCAGAGGGAGGTGAATCTCTGGAATTTTCTGCCCATGGAAACGGTGGAGGCTACCTCGCTGAATTATTTAAGTCACGGATAGATAGATTTCTGATCGATAAGGAATTAAGGGTTATGGGGAAAGTGGAAGTGATGATCACTTCAGATCAGCCATGATCTTATTGAATGGCGGGGCAGGCTTGAAGGGGCTGACTCTTGCTCCTATTTCTTATGTTCTTATGTTATAGATAATCATCGTGCCCAACTAATATTCTGTGGGATCTTGCCATAGCAATAATTGATTGGTATGTGCTTTATTCTACCCCAGTGACTTTCATTCAAAAAGCCTCAGTTGGTGTCAAGTGCCTGTGAATGTGCTGAGTTTGTGAGCATGCTCTATCTGATTGATGGAAAATCTCAGTCAGAGTTCAACTGGTTTCAGGAAACTTCCCTTGTCACTTCCCTTTGGCTGAAGTCAAAGCTGATTGAATGATGTTATTATTCTGAAAAATCTGATTACTGCAGGAACGTTTAGACATTGTTTTGATTCCTTCTATTTCCACTCATTGTGTTTGAGGTCATTTCCTTTTCTCTGTAGACTGCAGAATCACACAGAGAAAACCTACTTCCCCTTAATTCTCTAAGAAACAACACGGATTTTACAATGAGAAACACAAATTCTTGTGTGGGTTACGTTATTCCCCCACAAAACGTGAGAGATAAGTTTTAGCCTGCTAATGTCAACAGTCCGGGTAAAACAGACTGCCTTGTACATGTAGGTGTTACACTGGAATGAGAGTATCATACTGGCTATATCCTTCACTATTATTGAGTCAATTCTACATTTGCAGAGGACGCGAGATTCACCCCATCATGCCAGCTCTTTAAAAGCTACCCAATGATTCCCACAATCCAAGCTTATTTTCCCCAAAACCTGCAAAATTTTCCTTTCTAAACATGTAACCAATCCCTTTTTGAAACGGAATCCACCACTCCCTCAGGTATTTCAGTCCAGTTCACAAGAACACATTTGCCTGAATTAAATCATCTCTCAGAATCCCGACAGGCAGAAGGAGGCCATTTGGCCCATTGAGTCTTGCACTGGTAACAATCCCACCCAGAGACTTATCCCCATAACCTTACATATTTACCTTGTTAATTCCCCCAAACACAAATGGACAATTTAGCATGGCCGATGATAAGCCCAACTCGTCATATCTTTTCACCATACATTTAAAAAAAAAGATTGACAAAGAGAAGAAAATAGACACAAGAAAGGCTATGATAAACATTAACAGAACAAGGGCTTCTTAGTATTACTGATTTTTTCACAAAATAACTGTGCATGAAGCTATGATTTGATCCTGTTATCACTATTTAAATTCACTCTGTGATCTGATTGTATAATAAAATTCAGTTGTGCAAGAATCAATTAATGACTGACTGGGCCAGGCAGACTTGGGCTGCAACAGGATACAATCTAGAACAACGAAAATTTACAGCACAGGAAACAGGCCCTTCGGCTCTCAAGCCTACCCTGAACATACTGCCCGACTGAACCAAAACCCACCCTTTCAGGGACCCATCCTTTTCCCATTCTATTCATGTATTTGTCAACGTGCCCCTTAAAAACACACCCTCTACTTCCATTATCAGCCCGGCAATGAGTTCCAGCCGCCCATTACTCCCGAGTACAAAATCTGCCTCATACTTGTCCCTTGCACCTTAAAACTGTGCCCCCTAGTAACTGATTCTTCCACCCTGCGAAAACACTTCTGACTATTCAACTCTGTCCATACTCTCATAATCTTGTAGACTTCTATCAGTTCTCCCCTCAACCTCCATCGTTCAGAACAAACCAAGTTTCTCCAACTTCCCTCATAGTTAATGCGCTTTCTACCAGGTAACATCCTGGTTAATCTTTTCTGTACCTCTCCAAAGACTCCACATCCTTCTGGATAGTGTGGCAACCAGAATTGAACACTGTATTCCAAGTTCAGCCAAACTAAGGTTCTATTAAAACCTGCAACATGACTTACCAATTTTTAAACTCAAAACCTGGCTGATGAAGGTAAGCATGCCGTATGCCTTCTTGACTACCTTCTTCACCTGCATTGCCACTTTCACTGATCTGGTACTCTGCTTATCAATACTCCAAAGGTTACTGTATATTTCCTTTCTGTATTAGACCTTCCAAATGCATTATCTCACAATTGTCTGCATTAACTTCCATCTGGTATCTCTCTGCCCAAGTCTCCAATTGATCTATATCCTGCTGCATCATCTGATGGTCCTCATCGCTATCTGCAAATCCACCAAATCTTGTGTCATTTGCAAACTTACTAATCAATCCAGTTACATTTTCCTCCAAAGCATTTACATTATATTGCAAACAGCAAAGGTCCCAGCGCTGAACCGTGAGAAAGGGATTTCAGGTAAGTCAGGCAGCATGGTCGGTGCAGGCTTGGAGGGCCAAAGGGCCTGTTCCTCTGCTGTAATTTCTTTGTTTTTTTGAACACATTTGTCACAGCCCTCCATTCAGAAATCCATCCTTCCACTGCTACCCTCTGTTTCCTTGACCGAGACAGTTCTGAATCCATCTTGCCAGCTCATCTCCGAGCTCATGCAACTTCACCTTCTGCACCAGTCTGCCAATGAGGGACCTTGTTAAAGGCTTTACTGCAGTCCATGTAGACAACATGGATTTGGGCCTGTGTCTGTGGGGAGTTTGCGCATCTCCCCGTGCTTGCGTGGCTTTTCTCCGGATGCTCTGGTTTCCTCCCACATCCCAAAGATGTGCTCTTAGGCTGATTGGCAAAACAAATTCTCCCTAAATTGTCTCAAATTTGGTTCTAATGCATAGATCTAATAAAACAGACAGGGATGATAGGGATCATGGGTAGAAGTGGGAACATTGAGGTGTTGGCGCGGGGTCATTGGGCCAAAGGCCTGTTCCAGTGCTGTTTTGTTCTTTGTTCTTAACATCCACTGCCCTACCCTCATAGAACATAGAACATTAACAGCCACAGAACAGGCCCTTCGGCCTTCGATGTTGCGCCGACCAATATAAAAAGAATGCCCCTCCAACTAAACCATCCCTTCTCTTCCATTACTTATCAACTAACCTCTTAAATGCCACCAAACTTGGCGCATCTACAACCGCTGCAGGCAGGGCATTCCACTCCCGAACCACCCTTTGGGTAAAGAACCTGCCTCTGATATCCGTCCTATAACTATCACCCCTTAATTTAAAGCTGTGTCCCCTCGTGCTAGCTTTCTCCATCCTAGGAAAAAGGCTATCACTGTCCACCCTATCTAAACCTCTAATCATCTTATATGTTTCGATCAGGTAATTATCAATTATCTTCATCACTTCCTTGAAAAACTCAGTCAAATTCATGAGACATGACCTCCCCTTCACAAAACCATGTTGCCTCTTTCTAATACGTCCACTCATTTCCAAGTGGAAATAAATCCTGTCTCGAAGAATCCTCTTCAAATAATTTCCCTACCACTGATGTAAGGCTCACTGACCTGCAATTACCTGGATTATTCTTGCTACCTTTATTAAACAAAGGAACAACTTTGGCTATTCTCCAATCCTCTGGGACCTAGCCAGTGAGGATACAAAGATTTCTCTCAAGGCCCCAGCAATTTCCTCCCTGGCCACTCTCAGTATTCTGGGGTATATTCCATCAGGCCCTGGGAACTCGTCTACCTTAATGTTTCTCAAGAATACTAATACCTCCCCTTCTTGATGTCAACATGACTCAAACTATCTATACACATGTAAATGCTTTGGAGGAAAACGTAACTGGATTGATTAGTAAGTTTGCGAATGACACAAAAGTTGGTGGATTTGCAGATAGTGATGAGGATCATCAGATGATACATTAGTTGGAGACTTGGGCGGAGAGATACCAGATGGAGCTTAATGCAGACAAATGTGAGGTAATACATTTCTCAGAGTCAACATCCACCAAGTCCTTTCCTTTGGTGAATACTGATGCAAAGTATTCATTTAATATCTCACCCAGTTCCTCTGGCTCCATGCATAGCTTTCCTCCCCTGTCCTGAATGGGCCAACCCTCTCCCTGGCTACCCTCTTGCTCTTTAGATATTTTTAAAAGCCTTGTGATTTTCCTAATTCTTCTGGCCAATGTTTTTTTGTGACCCCTTTTAGCCCTCCTTTGTCCTTGCTTAAGTTTCTTTCTACTTTCCTTGTATTCCACACTTGCTTTGTATGTTTCCAACCTCCTAACTTTGACAAATGCTTCTTTTTCTCTTTGACCAGGCTCACAATATCTCTCATTATCCAAGATTCCCAAAACCTGCCATACTTATTCTTCATCCTTACAGGAATGTGCCAGTCCTGAATCCCTATCAATTTACACTTGAAAGCCCCCCATTGCCAGGTGTTGATTCGCCCTCAAACATTTCTCCCCAATCTACATTCTTCAGTTCCTGCCTAATACTGTTGTAATTAGTCTTCCCCCACTTTAGCACCTTAACTTGAGGACTACACTTATCTTTATCTATCAGGATCTTAAAGCTTACTGAATTGTGGTCACTGTTCCCGAACTGCTCCCCTACTGAAACATGGAACACCCAGCCGGGCTCATTCCTCAATACCAGGTCCAGTACGGGGGCTTTCCTAATTGGACTATAGAACATAGAACATAGAACAATACAGCACAGAACAGGCCCTTCGGCCCTCGATGTTGTGCCGACCAAAATAAAAAGCAATGCCCCTCCAAACTAAACCATCCCCTTCTCTTCCATATACTTATCAATTAACCTCTTAAACGCCACCAAACTTGGCGCATCTACAACAGCTGCAGGCAGGGCATTCCACTCCCTAATCACTCTTTGAGTAAAGAACCTACCTCTGATATCCGTCCTATAACTCATCCCCCTTAATTTAAAGCTGTGTCCCCTCGTGCTAGCTTTCTCCATCCTAGGAAAAAGGCTAACACTGTCCACCCTATCTAAACCTCTAATCATCTTATATGCTTCAATAAGATCCCCTCTTAGCCGCCTCCTTTCTAATGAAAACAACCTCAAATCCTTCAACCTCTCTTCATAGGACCTGCCCTCCATACCAGGCAACATCCTGTAATAATCTACATATTATTTCAGGAAGCCTCCTGGATGCTCCTTACAAACTCTGCCCCATCCACATCCCAAGCACTAAAGTGAGTCCCAGTCAATATAGAGGAAGTTAAAATCTCGCACCACAACATCTTTCCAAAATTTGCCTGCACATCTGTTCCTCCATCTCCCACTGGCTGTTGGGTGTCCTATAGTAAATCCCCAACATTGTGACTACACCTTTCCTATTCCTGAGCTCTATCCATATTGCCTCGCTGTATGAACCCTCCGAGGTGTCCTCCTGCAGTACAACTCTGATATTCTCCTTAAACAGCAGTGCAACT
Organism: Sphyrna mokarran; assembly: GCA_024679065.1. Lineage (NCBI taxonomy): Eukaryota > Metazoa > Chordata > Chondrichthyes > Carcharhiniformes > Carcharhinidae > Sphyrna > Sphyrna mokarran. Next base: position 81,940,515 of record JAGIQG010000014.1, on the reverse strand, counting down.
CCCCCATCCCTTTTACATCCCCTTCTATCATATCTGAAACATCTGTATCCTGAAATGTTAAGCTGTCAATTCTGTTCTTCCTTTAACCAAGTCTCTCTATGGGCAACAACATCATAGTTCCTCAAACTAATCCAAGCTCTAAGTTCATCTGCCTTACCTGTTACACTTTTCGCATTGAAACAAATGCACTTCAGTCCACCAAACCCTCTTTGATTTGCAATCCCACCCTGCCTGCTCTTTCTCTGAGTCTTACTGGCCCTACTTTCCCGTTCCCTTTTAGCTAATTCACCTTTGCTTTTGTTCCCATCCCCTTGCCAAACTAGTTTAAATTCTCCCATATGACACTAGCAAACCTCCTGGCCTGAATATTTATAGCCTTCCAATTTAAACTGTCCTTTTTGTGCAGGTCCCATTTGCCGCGGAAGAGATCCCAATGGTCCAAATATCTGAAACCCTCCCTCCCATATCAGCTGTTTAGTCACATGTTGAGCTGCACTATCTTCCTATTCCTAGCCTCATTAAGCATGTGGCACAGGGAGTAATCCTGAGATTACAACCCAAGAGGTCCTGCTTTTTAACTTTCTACCTAACTCCCTAAACTGCTGCTACAGGACCTTATCACTCTTCCTGTCTATGTCATTAGTACCAATATCTACTATGATCTCTGGCTGTTCACCCTCTCCCTTCAGAATGCTTTCTGCCCATTCAGAGACATTCTGGACCCTGGCATCAGGGAGACAACATACCATTGTGAGTCTCTTTCACATCCACAGAAGCGCCTATCTGTACCCCTAACGATAGAGTTCCCTATAACTACTGTTCTAGTCCTGTTTGTCCCTCCCTGATTAACAGCAAAGCCAGCCATGGTGCTACTGCTTTGGCTCCTGCCGCTGGTATCCCCTGATAGCTCATCTCCCCCAACAGTATTGAAAGCGGTATACTTATTAGAGAGAGGTGGCAACAGGGGACTCTTGCACTGACTGCCTGCCCCTTTTGGCGGACACCTATCTATCTACCTTTATTGAATTTAGGAGCCGCAGCATCATGTTGCAGCTGTACAAAACTCTAGTGCGGCCGCACTTGGAGTATTGTGTGCAGTTCTGGTCCCCACATTATAAGAAAGATGTGGAGGCATTGGAGAGGGTACAGAGGAGGTTTACCAGGATGTTGCCTGGTATGGAGGGCAGGTCTTATGAAGAGAGGCTGAGGGATTTGAGGTTGTTTTCGTTAGAAAGGAGGCGGCTAAGAGGGGACCTTATCGAAACATATAAGATGATTAGAGGTTTAGATAGGGTGGACAGTGATAGCCTTTTTCCTAGGATGGAGAAAGCTAGCACGAGGGGACACAGCTTTAAATTAAGGGGTATGAGTTATAGGACGGATATCAGAGGTAGGTTCTTTACTCAAAGAGTGATTAGGGAGTGGAATGCCCTGCCTGCAGCTGTTGTAGATGCGCCAAGTTTGGTGGCGTTTAAGAGGTTAGTTGATAAGTATATGGATGAGAAGGGAATGGTTTAGTTAGGAGGGGCATTGCTTTTTATTTTGGTCGGCACAACATCGAAGGCCGAAGGGCCTGTTCTGTGCTGTATTGTTCTATGTTCTATGTACCTGCACCTTCAGTATGACCATGTTGCTCAAGCTTCTATCTATGATGCTTTCCATCTCCTTCATGCTCTTAAGTGCATCCAACTGCTGTTGCAACCTATCCATGCGGTCTGTAAGGAGTTGTAATTGAGTGCACTTCCTGCAGATGTAGTCGCCTGAGTCATTGGAAGCTTCATGGATCTCCCAGATCTCAAGTGCAACAATTAACCCTACTCTCATTGTTTCACCATCTTAAACTTCGTCACTAATGCTCCTGCCACAAGAACCAAAATGATTATCTCATCAATTGGCATTGCTTACACTCACAAACAACATCTCTTGTTCTATTTTATTACCATCCCTGTGCCATCTTTGAATTCATGTATGTGGATTTCAGCAAGTCAGGATGGCTTTGTGAGCACACAGATTGCTTGGAGCTTGTTAATAATTCCAATATCAAATTAATTCCAAATTCAAATGCATGAAATCAAATTGTGATGGAAAGCATCGAGTACATTTGGAAACTAAAATGGTGTCAATATTTCTGGGTGCAGTTTGTTGCCTGATTAATCTTTCCCTGGGAAGAAGTGTGATAATTTTGATGCTAGGAGGTGGCTGTTCTCATTACACACAGACAGAGTGAACACTAAGCTTCTGCACAGCTCCACAATGTGCACTCTGTCATTACTCCAATAACTGCATGCAAATCAAGTTAGTGATTTCACTACACATTCTCCTCCACATTCTCTGAGAACGATGCAGACTGTGCTCTGCTTGATGTTGAGTCACTCAGTCCATTACTGCAATAATATTCGAGTTGTGCTCAGACACGACCAGGATATTGTTCTGATGTTAACTGTTCATTCAGCTGAAATGGCACAAAGCATCTGCAGAAGAAAAGCATTGCTGTCCAGCATGTTAATTACACCATTTCATTCCCCACGCCCCCCTCCTGCCTCCACTGCCAAGTCCCAAACTGCTGACAGAACAAAGAGCACCCAGTGCATCATATGAAATTCCAAATTCTCGCTGCTGTTTTCTAAATGCCTTCCTGACTTTGACCTGAAACCAATCCTCATCTCTCAGCTCCAAACTGAACTCTTCTGCATCCTGACGGCCTTTTCCCTGCCATGGTTTCAGCTTCAAAACACCCAGTGAGTCAGAGACATACAGTTAACAAACTGTCGACACCTGAAAACTATCATCCTGAATTCTCAGATGTGAAGCATTTCCAATATTGTCTATTCAGATTCCCAGTATCTGCAGCATTCCATTATTGTTCATTTAAATTTTGTGCAGACACATCAAAAAAAAAATCCTTCAATCAAATTTCTGGGGAAATGCTAAAAAGAGGCAAAAGTAGAGAAAAGCCTGTTTTGCAATTCCTGGGAAATTCTTCCACTCCCTCACATTCCCACTCTGGAGATCATGGTCAACTGCAAATCCTTCCAACCCCTGCCAACCTTAAATTTAACAATAACTATCTGAAACTTATCCATCCTCAGAATCCTAACCCCCTCCCTTCTGATGGAAACAATTAACTTTGTCAGGAGATTCAGGACATATTCCTGCAAAGCAAACTATAGTCAGGAAGATAGATTTCAGGTGTCGACAAGAACCCACGGTCTGTCTCTGAAACAAAAGCAGAAAATGCTGGAAAATCTCAGCAGGTCTGACAGCCTGTGTGTGGAGAGAATAGAGCTAACGTTTCAAGTCTGGATGACCCTTTGTCAGAGCTTTATCAAAGTCCAAAGATCATTCAGACTCAAAATGCTGGCTCTACTCTCTCTCCACAGATGGTGTCAGACCTGCGGAGATTTTCCAGCATTTTCTGTAGTTAATACTAATGTACATTGGCCCATGTCTCCCATGTCTGTCCCTAGAACTTTGGCAGCGATCAAGACTGACAGGTGTTTTTGGATCATTTCCACATGATTCCCACAGAGCTATTCGTGTCCATCCTAGGAAAAAGCTTAACCCTGTTTACTCTATCTATACCCCTCATAATCTTGTACACCTCTATTAGATCTCCTCTAAATCTACATCTTTCTAAGGAAAACAGTCCCAATTTGCCTAACCTCTCCTCGAAACTCAGACCTTCCATAGCAGGCAGCATCCTGGTAAACCTCCTCTGCACTCTCTCCAGACTCTCCACGTTCTAGAACATAGAACATAGAACATTACAGCGCAGAACAGGCCCTTCGGCCTTCGATGTTGCGCCGACCAATATAAAAAGCAATGACCCTCCAAACTAAACCATTCCCTTCTCTTCCATAAACTTATCAACTAACCTCAAATGCCACCAAACTTGGCGCATCTACAACTGCAGCAGGCAGGGCATTCCACTCCCGAACCACCCTCTGGGTAAAGAACCTACCTCTGATATCCGTCCTATAACTATCACATCCTTCCGGTAGTAAAGCGACCAGAACTGGACACACGTCCTTCGTAGGTCCGGAACTCCCTGTCCCCAAAGCTGAGTCAGAGATGAGCAATTCTACAACCAATGGTCAGGTCTAAGCTCTGCAGTCCTGTTACATCCAGCCATGAATGACAGAAGGCCATTCAGCCCCTCAAACCTGCTTCACCATTTAATAAGATCAAGGCTGATTTAATAGTATCCTCAAATCTGCATCCTGCCCACTGCGATAATGTTTCATTCTCCTTGCTTACCAAGGATCTATCCATCTTTGCCTTTACTATATTCTGAGACACTCTTCCTGCAGCAGAAGCAAAGTTCCAGAGTGTCCAAATTGAATACAGGAGTTGGGACGCTTTGTTAAAATTGTACAAGACATTGGTAAGGCCACACTTGGAATACTGTGTGCAATTCTGGTCACCCTGTTATAGAAAGGATATTATTAAACTAGAAAGAGTGCAGGAAAGATTTATTAGGATGCGATTTATTAGGATGGGACTTGATAGATTGAGTTATAAGGAGAGGCTGAATAGATTGGTACTTTTTTCTTTGGAGCATAGGAGTCTGAGGGGTGATCTTATAGAGGTCTATAAAATAATGAGATCAGCTAGATAGTCAATATCTTTTCCCAAAGGTAGGGGAGTCTAAAACTAGAGGGCATAGGTTTAAGGAGAGAGGGGAGAGATACAAAAGTGTCCAGAAGGGCAATTTTTTCACACAGAAGGAGGTGAGCATTTGGAACAAGCTGCCAGAGGCAGTAGTAGAGGTGAGTACAATTTTATCTTTTAAAAAACATGGGTTATGGGCCAAATGCAGGCAATTGGGGTTAGCTTTGGGTTTTCAAAAAAAAAAGGGTGGCATTGAGCCGAGTGATCTGTTTTCATGTTATAAACCTCTCTGATTCTAATACCTCGAGAGAAAGGATTCCACCTCATCTCTGTTTTAAATGGGCAACCCCTTATTGTTAACCAGTGACTCCTGATTCCAGATTCTCCCACAAGAGGAAACATCCTCTCCACATCCACCTTGCCCATACCCCTCAGCATCTTAAAGGTCTCAATGAAGTCACCTCTTACTCTTCTAAACTCCTTCCCAATCAGTCCTCATAAACAACCTGACCATTCAGGAATTAGTCTGGAAAACCTGAACTGAACTGCTTCCAAAACATTAACCCCCAAAGGTAGGAGAGTTTAAAACTAATAGGCATAGGTTAAAGGTGAGACGGGAGAGATACACAAGTGTCCAGAGGGGCAGTTTTCTCACACAGAGGGTGGTGAGTGTCTGGAACAGGCTGCCAGAGGTAGTAGAAGAAGCTGGTACAATTTTGTCTTTTAAAAAGCATTTAGGGAGTTACATGGGTACGATGGGTATCGAAGGATATGGGCCAAATGTAGGCAATTGGGATTAGCTCAGGAGTTTAAAAACAAGTTGGGCTGAAGAGCCTGTTTCCATGCTGTAAACCTCTATGACTCTACAACCCTTTAACCTTTCTGTAAATAAGGAGACCAATACTGTTCACAATATTCCAGACGTGATCTGATTAGATCCCTGATTACTGAAGCATCACTTTCTTGTTTTTACATTTAAATTTCTCTCACAATAAACAATAACATTTGATTAATTTTCCTAATAACTTGCTGCATCTGAATAAAAACATTGTAGATAGGAGCAGAAAGAGCCATTCGGCCCTGAGAACCTGCTCTGTCATTCATTACGATCTCTTATTTATGGAGGGCAGAACTCTCCCAGTTTGAGACAAAGTGCAGCTCTAGAGATGCCTTTTGTGCTGACTGGATTCTACACTTGGAGACTCATTAATTCTGCAGGCCGGCATCTGATTCATCGGCCCATTGTCAGCTGATGAGTTCAAAAGATCCTGGCAACATATTTAAACAGCAGACCAGTGCACTCCTATCACTCTCTCCAGCTTAGTTACTTCACCAGATGGTGCAGGATGTCAGTAACGCAGAAGGAAAAGGCCTCAAGAGGAAATCTGTTCCACAATCTAACCACCCCCCCTCTATCCCCACACACTCCCAAGCCCATCATCTGTGAGGTGTCCATGTTCCACCATATCTGGAGTTTTCATCCATTCTCTCCCAGTGAATGACGTGATCTCTCTTTCACCCTCTTGTCTGTGAGCTTTTTATTGCAGCCTTGTCAGGGTCCAGTTTCTCTTTGCCTTCCATGTTTCACCTTCCTCATCCACCTCATTGTTGCTCTGCTGCTGTGGTGGGCTCCCACCCTTTCCCCATTCCTCGCACAGCCCTCCTCCCACACGGCTCATTCATCACACCACTCCCCACAAACACCTTGACCTTGCACTCATCCTCAATTAAAAGGTCAGATCTTTATTGTGGAGGCATATGAGTCTGACAGTATGGTGCTGTCCAGATAGACATTGCTGTGTGGAAGCAGGGAGAAAGAGATTCCTGTACTCCCCAACTACAGACATAGTACTGAACAGTGACGGTGACACAGGAGGGTCCATGGGTCTGGAGGCAGGGTGCTGTCCATGAAGACCAGCCTGACGTGATCACTGGACCTTAAGGTCACCTTCTCTACAAGATCATTAATTCATCCCCTCTCATTGCACGATGCCAAGTCTAGAATATCCTGGTTGACTTCCGAACATGCTGTTTGAAGAAACTAGACTGAAATCATTCAATTAATTTCTCATCTAGGCAACCTTTAACTTTCCCAGTCTGCAATCACCATTTATTTCACCGTTTATGGAGGGCAGGTCTTATGAGGAGAGGCTGAGGGATTTGAGGTTGTTTTCGTTAGAAAGGAGGAGGCTAAGAGGGGACCTGATCGAAACATATAAGATGATTAGAGGTTTAGATAGGGTGGACAGTGATAGCCTTTTTCCTAGGATTGAGAAAGCTAGCACGAGGGGACACAGCTTTAAATTAAGGGGTGATAGTTATAGGACGGATATCAGAGGTAGGTTCTTTACCCAAAGGTGGTTCGGGAGTGGAATGCCCTGCCTGCGGCAGTTGTAGATGCGCCAAGTTTGGTGGCGTTTAAGAGGTTAGTTGATAAGTATATGGAAGAGAAGGGAATTGTTTAGTTTGGAGGGGCATTGCTTTTTATATTGGTCGGCGCAACATCGAAGGCCGAAGGGCCTGTTCTGTGCTGTAATGTTCTATGTTCTATGTTTGATTACTGTTCAGTGGTCTCCCACCAGTGGCTTTTTGCATTTATCAGCTTTACCCAAATCATTTCTACATCCTGCTTTCATGAATATAGGGCATCCCTCTCTCTCACACTCATCCTGCCATTAACTAACAGAGCCACACCATGCTCCTTCTGCTTTTCTCACTTCCTGTCTCTTCAGAATGTCTCACATGCTTCAATATTCAGGTCCCAATCCACATCGTCCTGCACCTATAGCTCAAATTGTTATCAAATGAACTCTCAGTTCATGGTTTGAATCCCCCATTAACAACATCCTGGGAGTTACCATTGACCAGAAACTCAACTGGACCCAGTTACATAAACACAATGGCTACAAGAGCACATCATGTTGCAACTGTATAAAACTCTGGTGCAGCCGCACTTGGAGTATTGTGTACAATTCTGGTCACCACATTATAAGAAAGATGTGGAGGCATTGGAAAGGGTGCAGAGGAGGTTTACCAGGATGTTGCCTGGTATGCTGGGAAGGTCTTATGAGGAAAGGCTGAGGGACTTTGTTAGAGAGTAGAAGGTTAAGAGGTGACCTAATTGAGGCATACAAAACAATCAGAGAGTTAGATAGGTTGGATAGTGAGAGCCTTTTTCCTCAGATGGTGATGGTTAACACGAGGGGACATAACTTTAAATTAAGGGGGATAATTATAGGACGGATGTCAGAGGTAGGTTCTTTACTTAGAGGGTAATAAGGGCATGGAATGCTCTGCCTGCGGCAATAGTGAACTTGCCAACTTTAAGGGCATTCAAATTGTTAGTGGATAGACATATGGATAACATTACAACAGTTAAGGTTAGAGGGTCATTAGATTGGTTCCACTGGTCGGCGCAACATTGAGGGCCGAAAGGCCTGTACTGCGCTGTAATGTTCTATGAAGCTGAAAATCCTGCAGTGAATAACTCAGCTCCTGACTCCCCAAAGCCTATCCACCATCTACAAGGCACAAGTCAGGAATGTGATGGAATATTCCCCACTTGCCCGGATATGTGCAGTTCCAACAACACTCAAGAAGCTTAGAACCATCCAGAACAAAGCAGCCCCGCTTGATTGGCACCACATCCACAAACATTCACTCCCTTCACCAAACAATGACAACCTGTGCACCACCTACAAGATGCAATTCAGCATTTTACCAAGTGTCCTGGGGCAACACTTTCCAAACTCATGACTTCTCCCATCAAAAGAACAAGGGCAGCAGATACCTGGGAACTCCACCACCTGGAGGTTTCCTTCCAAATCATTCACTGTCCTGACCTAGAAATATATCACTGTTCCTTCACTGTTGTTGCAACTTCCTCCTTAACAGCAGTATACATATACGTACATCTCATGGACAGTGGCAGTTCAAGAAGGCAGCTCACTGTTACCGTCACAGGGGCAGTCAGCAACACCCACTTGCCACGGATGCATGAAAAAAGTCACTATATAAATGCAACCTCTCACGACAGATAGAGGCATTGAACAAGTCTATGTCATCTTGTGTTGAAGGAAGGCAAGAGCTGAAAGGTGGCTTTGGTTTTTGTGAACATTGTGCTGGGAGTAATTTTGTTCACTGATGCGGTGTTAAAGCTCTACATACAGTGTTCGGAAGTCACTCTTTGCTCACTGCATGAAGCCGCTGTGAAAGGAATCTGAAAAACTTCAGTGCCGCTCCTGTTTGGCATGAGTTCACTTTGCCTAGTGTACAGGAAGGAGTCCATTTTCAAAATACAATCAAAAGAATCACTGTTTGATTTTGAATGTTTCAGTGTAGTTACAGCATTTGTAAGAAGGAAATGAAAAATTATTTGGAATGCTTTTAGAATTAGAAATGCTTTTATTGATTAATAATAATCAAAAACCCCCAAAATCACATCGCAAAAGAGCTGTGGGAAAAGGCAGGCAGACAGAGGGTGCTTTTAATTTAAATTATTCTAAAATCTGTAAGCCACGTGTGATTTTTTTTAAAATTCATTTTAAAAAGGCAACTAGCAGGACTGATGTGTGAAAGCTAAAGAGACTGAGTGAATTCTCAGCTTGAGAACATTCAAGCACTTTGGTAACACGAAGCCAGATTTTATAAAGCTGTAAATACTCAGGTGATGATTATTGCAGGGACCATGCAGACCCACCACAGTTCATTCAGCAGAAACCTTCAAGATATGGGTCTTGTGCACAAGGCAACTATTTAAATTCCCTTGAGAAGGTGGGAGTGGGTCTTATTCCAGACCTGTTGCATATCCTGTGTGTTGTTCGTATACCCACTATACGGCGATGGAAGGAGTTCCAGGAATTTAACCCAAAACAATAAGGAACGATGATAGAACACCAAGCTAAAACGTTGCATGCTGAGGGGTTTACAGCTCTTTCACTGCACCTTCCAAACTTCACCATCAAGCTTGCCAGTTTGAACATGTCCCATTTATCCCTATTGTCTGACAAAGGCTCATCCAGTCTTGAAACGTAGGCTTTATTCTCTCTCCACAGTTGCTGTCATTCCTGCTGATTTTTTCCCAGCATTTTCTGCTTTTGTTTCCAGCATCTGCAGTATTTTGCCTTTATCCCTATTTTCTACTTTGTGCAGAAAAGGAATTCTCTGTCCATTCTAAGGTGATACCCTGAACCCCGAGTCCCTTTCTTGTGTGTTTACCTTTTCTGTGGCAACTTATCAAATGTTTTTGGAAAGGTGAGTACACCACTGATAGGGCAAGGGAGCTCTTTAAAATTGGCAGAGAGTGAATAGTGGAGCGTGAACTGAATCAGTGCTGGATCTTCACTGACTTCCAGTCAATATGAATGCCTTTGACAGACAGACAGACAGAGAATAATGTTTCTCAGTTTGTTGATAGTTGCTTGGAGACGAGGAGGACAGAGAGAGATTGCAAAGAGAGACAGTATCAAACAGATGTGTGTGTGGAGAAGGTGACAAATGGAATATAATGTGAGAAAGAGTGAACTTATTCACTTTAATCGTAAGAATATTAAAGCAGAATACTTTTTTAAAAGGTGTGAAACTAGCATTTATTAATAGGGGGTTTGAGTTTAAGAGCTGTGGGGTTATGCTGCAACTATACCGGACCTTGGTGAGACCACATTTGGAATATTGTGTTCAGTTCTGGTCACCTCATTTTAAGAAGGATGTGAAAGCATTGGAGAGAGTGCAGAGGAGATTTACCAGGATGCTGCCTAGTTTGGAGGGTAGGTCTTATGAGGAAAGGTTGAGGGAGCTGGGACTTTTCTTTTTAGAGTGGAGGAGGATGAGAGGCAACTTAATAAAGATTTATTAGATGATGAGAGGGATTGATAGAGTGGACGTGCAGAGACTATTTCCTCGGGTGGATGTAGCTGTTACTAGAGGGCATAACTATAAGGTTCATGATGGGAGATATAGGAGGGATGTCCGAGGTAGATTCTTCACACAGAGAGTGGTTGGGGTGTGGAATACACTGCCTGCTGTGATAGTGGATTTGGACACTTTAGGAACTTTCAAGTGGTTATTGGATAAGCACATGGAGCACACCAGAATGAGAAGGAGTGGGATAGCTTGATCTTGGGATTGGACACAGTTGGGCACAACATTGAGGGCCGAAAGGCCTGTGCTGTGCTGTAATGTTCTATGTTCAGAGGACTCAGTCATCCTCACACAGAGGGTTAGTGTGCAGGTGCAGCAAACAACCAGGAAGGCAAGCAGAATGTTGGCTTTTATTGCAAGTTAGTTGGAATCAAAGAAATAACGACTTGCTCTAATTCTAACGGGTTTTGGGGAGATCACATCTGGAATACAGAACAGGATTTTCTCTGTAATCTCCAACGACAGTGAGGTGGCTCACCATTGATTGGTAATGAGCTTTCCCATTGGATGTTCTCCTCGCCTCCGGAAAAGCGCAATCAGTACAACGGGAATTTCTCGCCGGCCAGAAGGGCTGGAGCTCCTGAGTTTATTCAGCTTTAAGAGATTTAAAAAGGGTTAGCATGGCCGAGTTGGGCCAAAAGGCCTGTTTCCATGCTGTAAACCTCTATGACTATTTTCCATTTTCATTTCATTTCATTTGTCCCTGGGATGCTGAGATTGTCCAAGGATGAGGTTGAGTAAAGTTAGGCCAATATTCTCCAGGGTTTAGAAGAATGAAAGATAATCTCATTGAAGAGAATTGGGATTCTGAACAAGAAATAAACAAACTACAATGGCTGCTGGGAAAACTCAACATCCCCCTCTCTTACCCTCATCCACTCCCCCTCACCATGGCCCTCTCCCTCTGCACCTTCTGCCGCTTTCCCTCTCCCTCTACCCACATGTTACCTTCACCCCTCCCCCTGGCCCCACTCCCTCATCCACTCCCCCTGCACCCTCACACTGATCCCCTTCCCTCTCCCCCTCACACTGACACCCTTCTCCATTCCCCTCACACTGCCTATCTCCCCTCTCCCATTCCCCTGCCACACTCCATCCCCCTCACCCTCCCCCTCCCACTGACCCCCTCCTCCTCACCTTGATCGTCTCCCCTCCTCCTGCCACCTTCCCTCACCCAATCCGTGTCCCTCAATAACTCTTATCATCAATAACAGAAGGATATAAGTTGAAATTTGAACACTCTTTTCCCTGGATGGCTCACAGCAGAGTCACAGGCGGAATTTTCTATTCATCCTCGGCTGGAAATTCCCGCCCGAGGTCAGCGGACCTTTGTACTGCCGCTGGATTTGCTGTTCTGCCTGTTACGATTCCCATGATGGGAAAATCCCTCCCCAAGAGTTCTGATCAATCCTGAGGGATACAGTCCAGACTGACGATCCGGCATGTTCCTCTGCTATGCACCCCAGTACCATTTCAGCAACTCCACATCAAGAGTGAAAGAGCTGTGCTGCTTCAAACTGCTGCCTCATTCTATTCATTCCAGGCATGTGGCTGCCCACCATTTATTGTCCATCCCTAATTGTCTTTCAGAGGATGGCAGTGAGCTGCCTTCATGAACCTGGATATACCTGACTGTGCAGTTCAGGTGCTGTAAATACACCCACAGTGCTAATAGAGAGTGAATTCCAGTCCAACAGATTCATTTGGAATCACGAGCTTTCAGAGCACTGCTCCTTCATCAGATGAGTCATATTAAAAGTGAGTAATATTAAACAGGTTTTTGCATGGAGAAGGTGACAGATGGAATATAATTTGGGAAAGAGTGAAATCATTCACTTTGGTTGTAAAAATACAAAACAGAATATTTTTAAAAAGTGTTAAACCTGTGAATGTCAATGTTTAGAGAATGGTGATATATTTCCAGGACAGGATGGGGAGTAACTTGCTGGGGGAGGGGTGGGGGGTGTGCCTCCAGACGGTGGTGTACAGATGCAGGGAAATGGCATGAAGTCACGATGCTTGTTTTGAGAGCTAGTCAGATACGACAGACTGAACGGCTTCCTCCATTTCTGGGATCCACGCATGTGATTTTCATGATATAAAATTATTGAGATCTATATAAAATATACCCAACCGTGTAGCTATTGTGAAAGGGAATTTCAGTGTTGAATTCTGGGAATGGGATAATCACAGCCATATTTTCATCCACGGGGTAGTGAAGAAACTTTCACAGCTGTGCCACATTCCTGATCTGAAAAGCCGGCACAACAGATGGAGTTCATTAAAAACTTCAAAGGCTCTATTTCAGGCCGACTCCAATTAATCTCTGTCAATTATCTAAAGGGATAAAGAGTTATTTATAAATCATATCACCAATCCATTTGTAAAAACTATGAAGAATGTTGGATGGAGAGAGAGAGCAGCAGCTCATTGGCCCATTTTAGGAAATAATTGAACATAGAACATAGAACAATACAGCACAGAACAGGCCCTTCGGCCTTCGATGTTGTGCCGACCAAAATAAAAAGCAATGCCCCTCCAAACTAAACCATTCCTTTCTCTTCCATATACTTATCAATTAACCTCTTAAACGCCACCCAACTTGGCGCATCTACAACAGCTGCAGGCAGGGCATTCCACTCCCTAATCACTCTTTGAGTAAAGAACCTACCTCTGATATCCGTCCTATAACTCATTCCCCTTATTTTAAAGTTGTGTCCCCTCGTGCTAGCTTTTTCCATCCTAGGAAAAAGGCTATCACTGTCCACCCTATCCAAACCTCTAATTAGCTTATATGTTTCAATAAGATCCCCCCTTAGCCGCCTCCTTTCTAACGAAAACAACCTCAAATCCTTCAGCCTCTCTTCATAGGACCTGCCCTCCATACCAGGCAACATCCTGGTAAACCTCCTCTGTACCCTCTCCAATGCCTCCACATCCTTCTTATAATGTGGCGACCAGAACTGCACACAATACTCCAAGTGCGGCCGCACTAGAGTTTTGTACAGCTGCAACATGATTCTGCGGCTCCTAAATTCAATCCCCCTACCAATAAAAGCTAAGACTCCATAGCCTTCTTAACAACTTTATCCACTTGACTGCCTACTTTCAGGGATCTATTGACACATACACCAAGATCCTTCTGTTCCTCAACACTATTAAGAGCCCTACCATTAGCCCTATACTCTACACATTTGTTGTTCCTGCCAAAGTGCATTACCTCACACTTTTCCACATTAAACTCCATTTGCCACCTCTCGGCCCCGCTCTGCAACTTGTCCAAGTCACTCTGTAAACTAAAACACCCCTCTTCACTATCTACCACACCACCAACTTTAGTATCATCCGCAAATTTACTGATCCATCCCTCAATACCCTCATCCAGATCATTTATAAAAATTACAAACAGCAGGGGCCCCAAAACAGACCCCTGAGGCACACCACTTGTCACCGAACTCCACGATGAATATCTCCCATCAACACCACCCTCTGTCTTCTATCTGCCAGCCAATTCCTAATCCAATTAGCTAAATCACCCTCTATTCCACACATCTGCATTTCTGTAGAAGTCTTCCATGGGCCACCTTATCAAACGCCTTACTAAAGTCCATATATACTACATCAACCGCCTTACCCCCATCCACCTCTCTGGTCACTTTCTCAAAAAACCCAATGAGGTTAGTAAGGCATGACCTACCCTTCACGAAACCATGCTGACTATCCCCAATCAATTCATTTCTCTCTAAATAACTATAAATCCTATCCCTAATAATTCTCTCCAATACCTTGCCCACCACAGAAGTAAGACTCACTGGCCTATAATTCCAAGGAAGGTCTCTCTTCCCCTTCTTAAACAATGGGACCACATTCGCCATCCTCCAGTCCTCCGGAACCACACCCGTAACCAACGAGGACCTGAAGATCAGAGCCAGAGGCTCTGCAATCTCCTCTCTTGCCTCCCAGAGAATCCTAGGGTAAATCCCGTCCGGCCCAATTGAATGCATCTTTAGAGGCCATTCAGCCCTTCAAGACGATTTAGCTGTTCAATTATAGCTGATCCACACTGGAATTCCATCAGTTTGCCTTGGTCCTGTAATCTCAGGATCTATTCTCAGGGATTATGGAAACTTTCCATCCTATCAATTTCTTTCTTCTTAGATTCTCAAAAAAACAAGTTTTCAACAACTGAATTTATTTTCTACATTTAATTAATCCTGTTTTCAACTTTCTTCAACATTGCTGCTCTGGCTATGAGCTTTGGTCCTTTCCCAAAATTCTTCAAATGAGAAAAAAAGCACAAGAAAAATAACAAAAGTAAGAGTACAAAGTGACTCCAGTGATAGATTTTGTCAGTAGATTGTTTGCTGGTAACGGACAGAAACAGTGAGGCCACACAGCAAACTCTTCACATGTAGAGATTGGTCAGTAAAACATTTGACTTTCAGGAGAATGGATTATTAAGCTGAATGGTCAGGTTCAGACACAGAGAACGGACACTGAGGGGCGGGGGATACTCTACAACAACTTACACTGTGCATTTCACATCCCAACACTTCACTGGAGCATCTAAAATTAAAATATCACACAAAGCCACACAACATAGAACATAGAACATTACAGCGCAGTACAGGCCCTTCGGCCCTCGATGTTGCGCCGGCCAGTGGACCCTCTAACCTAAACTATTCCAATATCATCCATATGCCTATCCACCGACCATTTGAATGCCCCCATAGTAGGCGAGTCCACAACTGCTGCAGGCAGGGCATTCCACGCCCTCACCACCCTCTGTGTAAAGAACCTGCCTCTGCCATCCGTCCTATAACTACCACCTCTTAATTTAAAGTTATGTCCCCTCGTGTTGGTCATCACCATCCGAGGAAAAAGGCTCTCACTATCCACCCTATCCAATCCCTTGATCATCTTATACCCCTCAATTAGGTCACCGCGTAACCTTCTTCTCTCTAATGAAAATAACCTCAGGTCCCTCAGCCTTTCCTCATAAGCCTTCCCACCATACCAGGCAACATCCTGGTAAACCTCCTCTGCACCCTTTCCAATGCTTCCACATCTTTCTTATAATGCGGCGACCAGAACTGTACGCAATACTCCAAGTGCGGCCGCACCAGAATTTTGTACAGTTGTAACATAACCTCACGGCTCCTAAATTCAATCCCTCTACCAATAAAAGCTAACACACTGTACGCCTTCTTAACAACTTTATCAACCTGGGTGCCAACTTTCAAAGAGCTATGTACTTGTACCCAAGATCCCTCTGCTCGACAACACTATTAAGGGTCCTTCCATTAGCCCTATATTTCATATGCCTGTTACTCCTACCAAAGTGAATCACCTCACACTTATCCATATTGAATTCCATTTGCCACCTCACGGCCCAGCTCTGCAACCTATCTATGTCCCTCTGCAAACTGTAACATCCATCCTCGCTGTCGACAACTCCCCCCACTTTGGTATCGTCAGCAAATTTACTAATCCAACCCTCTACACCCTCATCTAGGTCATTTATAAAAATGACAAACAGCAGTGGCCCCAAAACAGATCCTTGAGGTACACCACTTGTAACTGCACTCCAGGTTGAATATTTCCCATCAACCACCACCCTCTGTCTTCTATCAGCTCGCCAATTCCTAATCCAAACTGTTAAATCACCTTCAATCCCAAGGTGAGATTAGGACAACAAGGAGAGATTAGGTCAGGTGACAAAACAGTTGGTGAAAGAGGTCTTAAAGGAAGAAGATGAAGTGAGATTTCTGGAGGTGATTCCAGAGTTTGGGACTCAACAAACTCAAGGCACAGCCACAGGTGTTGGAGAAATGATACGCAATAGGCCAGAATTAGAGGATAACTCAGAACACAATCTCAAAATGTGTTCAGGACAAAGTTGAAAATATTGAGAACTGTGAAAAGATAGTGAAAAACCTCAAAAGAAATGGGCTGGTGAACTGAGTGGGCAAGTAGATGAATGCAGCAAAAAAAAGGTTCATTTTGGCAGGGAGGATGAGGAGAGGCATTTTGAGATAACGGGTAACATTCAAAAAGAAGATGCAGGTTAGAGAGACCGCAGGCATATTTCAGAATTGAAGGTGGCAGGGTAAATGGAGAGAGTGGTTAGGGAGGTATGTGTGATCCTGGTTAGGAACAGAAGGTTAAGGCTGGATATTTGCTGAAGATGTAGAGAAGCCGGCGTTGGACTGGGGTAAACTCAGTAAAGTTTTACAACACCAATTTTAAATCCAACCAATTTATCTGATAGTAAATCAGCAAGCTTTCGACTTTTTGTCTTCGTCAAGCAAATGCAGTGTTCTGGTTGCAGACCAGTAATCAGGGACAGGAAACAGGCCCTTCGGCCCTCCAAGCCTGTGTCAACCGAATGATTGGGTGTAGCAGTTAATTAATGGTTGGTAGGTGGGAATGGTGGGAGGGAGAGTACCTGGATACAGGAATGGAGGAAGGGAGAATGAGAGGGACACAGGATTGGAGAGATGAAGAGTGTCAGAGAACAGGTCATAGAACATAGAACATTACAGCACAGAACAGGCCCTTCAGCCTTCGATGTTGCACCGACCAATATAAAAAGCAATGCCCCTCCATACTAAACCATTCCCTTCTCTTCCATATACTTATCAACTAACCTCTTAAACGCCACCAAACTTGGCGCATCTACAACTGCTGCAGGCAGGGCATTCCACTCCCGCACCACCCTTTGGGTAAATAACCTACCTCTGATATCCGCCCTATAACTATCGCCTCTTAATTTAAAGCTGTGTCCCCTCGTGCTAGCTTTCTCCATCCTAGGAAAAAGGCTATCACTGTCCACCCTATCTAAACCTCTAATCATCTTATATGCTTCAATAAGATCCCCTCTTAGCCGCCTCCTTTCTAACGAAACAACCTCAAATCCTTCAACCTCTCTTCATAGGACCTGCCCTCCATACCAGGCAACATCCTGGTAAACCTCCTCTGTACCCTCTCCAATGCCTCCACATATTTCTTATAATGCGGGGACCAGAACTGTACACAATACTCCAAGTGCGACCGCACTAGAGTTTTGTACAGTTGCAACATGACGTTGCGGCTCCGAAATTCAATCCCCCTACCCATAAAAGCTAAGACTCCATATGCCTTCTTAACAACCTTCTCGACTTGACTGCCTACTTTCAGGGATCTATGCACATACACCCCAAGATCCCTCTGTTCATCTAGACTACTAAGAATCCTACCATTTGCCCTATACTCTACACATTTATTATTTCTGCATAGTGCATTACCTCACACTTTTCCACATTAAACTCCATTTGCCACCTCTCGGCCCAGCTCTGCAACTTGTCCAAGTCCCACTGCAAACTATAACACCCCTCTTCACTATCTACCACTCCACCGACTTCAGTGTCATCTGCAAATCTACTAATCCTAAGATCACATTGTGGTTGGACTCCCAGCTATTCCTCATACTGGGCAGAACAGATCTGAAGAGAATCTGGGAAGTCCTGCTTGAGAGGATGCTGGAGGAAGATTTACTCATGATTTTCAAAAAGGAATTGGATAATCATCAGAAGAGAAAAGATATGCAGGTTATAGAAATGGTGTAGTGGAGTGAGAGAAGTTAAATTGCCCTTGCAGAGAGCTAGCATGAACAGGGTAGGCTGAATGGCCTCACTCTGTACTGTAACCATTCTCCACGAATCTATGATGTTCCATTTCTGCTATTCTCCCCACCACCACCCCCCCGACCCCCCACACTCTCTAAACGAGTACACTACAGTAACTAACTCTCTCTTTGTCTCTGTTATTCTTCTTTTTCAAATCTATGTCCAATTCTGGTCACCATACCACCAGATGGAGGCTTCAGAGAGGGTACAGAAAAGATTTACTGGGATGTTACCTGGTGCGGAGGGCATTAGTTACGAGGAGAGATTGGAGAAACTTGGTTTGTTCTCATTGGAATGACAGAGATTGAGGGGTGACCTGATAGAAGTCTACAAGATATGGAATGTGTATATGGAATATGTATATGGAAGAGAAGGGAATGGTTTAGTTTGGAGGGGCATTGCTTTTTATTTTGGTCGGCACAACATCGAAGGCCGAAGGGCCTGTTCTGTGCTGTAATGTTCTATGTTCTATGTTCTAAGATTATGAGAGGTGCGAACAGACTTCATAGTAAGATTTTGTTTCAGGGTGGAAGACTCAATTACTAACGAGAGTAAATTTAAGGTGCGAGGGGCACATTTTAAAGGAGATGTACGCAACAAGTGTTTTTTTTACACAGAGGGTGGTGGGTGCCTGGAACTCGCTGCTGGGGGAGGGAGTGGAACTGAATGAGTTTTAAGGGACATCTGGACAAATCTATCAATAGGATGGGAATAGAGGGGGATGGTCTCCGGGAGAGTAGGGGGTTTTCGTTCAGGTGGGCAGCATGGTTGATGCTGGCTTGGAGGGCCAAATGGCCTGTGCTATAATTTTCTTTGCTCTTTTCTCTCTGTAACCTCGCAGTTGCTGTTCTCTTACTTTTTCAGTTGCATTTTGTATTTCTGGCTCTTAAACTCATCTTTTCTCTTTGCTATCTCTGTGTTAATGCTTCTCTCTGTTATTCTTTCTTTTGCTCTCTCCTACTCTTCCCAATTAGCATTCCAAATGCTCCCAGAATGGCCAGGAGACACCCCCTCCCCCTCCCACCTCCCCCCTCCCCTTCCCCTCCCCCCCCCTCCCCCCTCCCCCTCCCACCCCGCCCACACACACACACACACACACTTAAATGTCAGAAATCTACTCCCCCACGTAAGGGAAAGCCCAGCTTGAGGGAGGTCACTCGATTGAAATATACAAATTGGGTTTGGATGAACTGCAGAGCTGGAGGAAAGGACACTGCTTATAAAACAAGCTTT
Source organism: Sphyrna mokarran (assembly GCA_024679065.1). Classification (NCBI taxonomy): domain Eukaryota; kingdom Metazoa; phylum Chordata; class Chondrichthyes; order Carcharhiniformes; family Carcharhinidae; genus Sphyrna; species Sphyrna mokarran. Next base: position 81,921,085 of record JAGIQG010000014.1, on the reverse strand, counting down.
GATTCAGCTGAGACTGGCTGGTACTGGGATAGTGATTAATTATTGATAAATGTTATTCATTCATATTAGATTAAGTTGGTGGTAAATGGGTAGACTGTGGTGCACTAATTGTTGCCAACTAATTCCTCCTTAATTCAGCAATCTTCCAATCACTCCCTTCTTTCCTTGTTTGCCTTTCTGCTGGGAGTTCAAAGGTCACTGCAAACATACCTTCAACCTTTGACACGCACATTTCTCCAGACACCTGAGTGTAGACTTTCAACTAACAACTGTTACATGGTTCAAATAAACAGGAATAATCTTGAACAAAGAACAGTACAGCACAGGAACAGGCCTTTCGGCCCACCAAGTCTGTGCTGACACAAATGCCTCTCTAATCTAATACTCTCTTGCCTCGATGTGCTCCATATCCCTCGATTTCCTCCCGATCCATGTATCCATCCAGATGTCTCATTGTTATAGAATCTGCTTTCATCACCTCCTCCGGCAGAGTGTTCCAGACATTCACTACCCTCTGGGTGAAACCTTATCCCTTACATCTCTTTAATTTTTTTTTCCTCCTCCTCGGACTTTCAACCTATGCCCCCAAATAATTGCCCCTTTGACCCTGGGAAAAAGACTCTGACTATCCACTCTATCCAGGCCTGTCATAATCTCATAAAGCTCTATCAGGTCCCCCCTCATCCTCTAACACTCCAATGAAAACAATCCAAGTTTGTTCAGCCTTTCTTCATAATCCATATCCTCCAAACCGGGCAACATCCTGGTGAATCTCTTCTGCGTCCTTTCCAACGCATCAACATCCTTCTGGTAGTGTAGTGACCAGAATTGTACACAATACTCCAAATGCAGCCTAAACAAAGTCTTGTACAGCAGCAACACGATTTTCCAATTCCTATATTCAATGCCCGATTGAAGGGCAGCATGCCATATGCCTTCTTGACCACTTTATCCATCTGAGTTGCCACCTTCAGGAAACTGTGGATCTGCATGCCTAGATCCTTCTGTATGCTAAATATGTTGATCAGAGGAATCTTTCACAAGTACGCTGGTATTTATGCAGACAGTTTAAGCTCCATAACATAGCAGGGATTGTGTCTCCCTGATTTACAAAGAATCAGCGTCAATCAAGCTTTCCACAAACATATTTTCTAAAATGCGCTCATTGGTTATTATCTCTATCAAAATAGCACATACAGAAATTCAACCACAGAGTCCAAGCTGGAATTGTGCCAATCAAAAAAATATCCTCAATATCCATCCTTCAAACCAGGAGAAAGTTAATCGGAACCCAGTCAAGATTGGATCATTTGAAATCATCTCTGATTTCAGATGAGGTAAATAAAATCTATTATGAGAGGAAATCACTAAAAGATTTCTCAAATAAAAGCTGCCTTGAACATAAAAGTCTGTTAATTGTTAACAAAATCTTTGTACTTGCCCAACCATAAAAAAATGATTCAGATGAGTTACTGTGTGCATTACTCTGCTGTCATTAGTTGTAAAGTAGGCCTTTAATTTCTGCATGCTTGGATTCCAAAGCTCAGAGTTCAAGGAACTGCTGGATGGAAAACAGGACAACATACAGATAAAAAAGGAAGCAAAATGACTGGATGGAAAAAGGCAAAACCTTTTTCCATCCATAGAACATAGAACATTACAGCGCAGTACAGGCCCTTCGGCCTCGATGTTGCGCCGGCCAGTGGACCCTCTAACCTAAACTATTCCAATATCATCCATATGCCTATCCACCGAACATTTGAATGCCCCCAAAGTAGGCGAGTCCACAACTGCTGCAGGCAGGGCATTCCACGCTCTCACCACCCTCTGTGTAAAGAAGGTGGATCTTTACACAGATCAGAGGCAGGTATCTGACATCTGTCCTAAAACTACCACCTCTTAATTTAAAGTTATGTCCCCTCGTGTTGGTCATCACCATCCGAGGAAAAAGGCTCTCACTATCCACCCTATCCAGTCCTTTGATCATCTTATACGCCTCAATTAGGTCACCTCGTAACCTTCTTCTCTCTAATGAAAATAACCTCAGGTCCCTCAGCCTTTCCTCATAAGGCCTTCCCACCATACCAGGCAACATCCTGGTAAACCTCCTCTGCACCCTTTCCAATGCTTCCACATATTTCTTATAATGCGGCGACCAGAACTGTACGCAATACTCCAAGTGCGGCCGCACCAGAGTTTTGTACAGTTGTAACATAACCTCACGGCTCCTAAATTTAATCCCTCTACCAATAAAAGCTAACACACCGTACGCCTTCTTAACAACTTTATCAACCTGGGTGCCAAATTTCAAAGAGCTATGTACTTGTACCCCAAGATCCCTCTGCTCGACAACACTATTAACGGTCTTTCCATTAGCCCAAGAGAGTCAAATAAGGAAAAATAGCCAAAGATGGAGCAGCAAGGAGGAATATGTTTAAAATAGTGAGGAGGGAAAGAAACCGAGGTAGTGATGTAATGGTCAGAAACCAACAGCCCAGATACCCAGCTGCGGCTGTTGGAATTTAAATTCCATTAATAAAAAATCTGCAACTAAATTAAATTGTCCAAGTTGCAACTAGGACAAGTTGCAGAGCTGGGCTGAGAGGTGGCAAATGGAATTTAATGTGGAAAAGTGTGAGGTAATGCACTATGGCAGGAATAATAAATGTGTAGAGTATAGGGCTAATGGTAGGATTCTTAGTAGTCTTGATGAACAGAGGGATCTTGGTGGGTATGTGCATAGATCCCTGAAAGTAGGCAGTCAAGTCGAGAAGGTTGTTAAGAAGGCATATGGAGTCTTGGCTTTTATTGGTAGGGGGATTGAATTTCGGAGCCGCAAGGTCATGTTGCAACTGTACAAAACTCTAGTGCGGCCGCACTTGGAGTATTGTGTGCAGTCTGGTCCCCACATTATAAGAAAGATGTGGAGGCATTGGAGAGGGTACAGAGGAGGTTTACCAGGATGTTGCCTGGTATGGAGGGCATGTCTTATGAGGAGAGGCTGAGGGATTTGAGGTGGTTTTCGTTAGAAAGGAGGAGGCTAAGAGGGGACCTGATCGAAACATATAAGATGATTAGAGGTTTAGATAGGGTGGACAGTGATAGCCTTTTTCCTAGGATGGAAAAAGCTAGCACGAGGGGACACAGCTTTAAATTAAGGGGTGATAGTTATAGGACGGATATCAGAGGCAGGTTCTTTACCCAAAGGGGGGTTCGGGAGTGGAATGCCCTGCCTGCAGCAGTTGTAGATGCGCCAAGTTTGGTGGCGTTTAAGAGGTTAGTTGATAAGTATATGGAAGAGAAGGGAATGGTTTAGTTTGGAAGGGCATTGCTTTTTATATTGGTCGGTGCAACATCGAAGGCCGAAGGGCCTGTTCTGTGCTGTAATGTTCTATGTTCTATGTTCTATTTAAGGTGCAGGGAAGCAAGTACAGAGGGGATGCTAGGGGAAAGTTTTTCACTCAGAGGGTGGTGAGTGAATGGAATCGGCTGCCGTCAGTGGTGGTCGAGGCGAACTCGCTGGGGTCTTTTAAAAGACTTCTAGATGAGTATATGGGATCCAATGGGATTGGGGGTTATAGATAGGTCTGTGGCTGGGTAGGTTTTGATGTGTTCGGCACAACGTGTGGGCTGAAGTGCCTGTTTGTGCTGTAGTGTTCTATGTTCTAAACATGGACAAAAGACCTGAATTCCAGAGGTGAGGTGAGAGCGTTACCCTTGACATCAAGGCCACATTTGACCAAGTGTGGCATCAAGGAGCCCTGGCAAGACTGGATTCAATGGAAATCGGTGGAAAACCTTCTGCTGGCTGGAGTCATACCTGGTTCAAATAGAAGATTATGGCGATTGGAGGTCAATCATCGCAACTTCAGGAGATCTCTGCAGGGGATCCTCAGGGTAGTGCCCCAACCCAATCATGTTCAGCTGCTTCATCAATAATCCCATCATAAGAACCTTATTGAGTTTTTGAAAAAGTGACCAAAGAGGTGGATTGGGGTAAGGCAGTTGATGTAGTATATATGGACTTTAGTAAGGCGTTCGATAAGGTGGCCCATGGAAGGCTTCTGCAGAAAATGCAGATGTATGGGATAGAGGGTGATTAGCTAATTGGATTAGGAATTGGCTAGCAGATAGAAGACAGAGGGTGGTGGTTGATGGAAGTTATTCATCGTGGAGTTCGGTTACGAGTGGTGTACCTCAGGGATCTGTTTTGGGGCCCTGCTGTTTGTAATTTTTATAAATGATCTGGATGAGGGTATTGAAGGATGGATTAGTAAATTTGCGGATGACACCAAAGTCGGAGGAGTGGTAGATAGTGAAGAGGGGGGTTCTAGTTTGCAGAGAGACTTGGACAAGTTGCAGAGCTGGGCCGAGAGGTGGCAAATGGAGTTTAATGTGGAGAAGTGTGAGGTAATTCACTTTGGCAGGAATAACAAATGTGTAGAGTATAGGGCTAATGGTCGGACTCTCAATAGTGTTGATGAACAGAGGGATCTTGGTGTATATGTTAATAGATCCCTGAAAGTTGGCAATCAAGTCGATAAGGTTGTTAAGAAGGCATATGGAGTCTTAGCTTTTACTGGTAGGGGGATTGAATTTCGGAGCCGCAACGTCATGTTGCAACTGTACAAAACTCTAGTGCGGCCACACTTGGAGTATTGTGTGCAGTTCTGGTCCCCGCATTATAAGAAAGATGTGGAGGCATTGGAGAGGGTACAGAGGAGGTTTACCAAGATGTTGCCTGGTATGGAGGGCAGGTCTTATGAAGAGAGGCTGAGGGATTTGAGGGTGTTTTCGTTAGAAAGGAGGCGGCTAAGAGGGGACCTAATCGAAACATATAAGATGATTAGAGGTTTAGATAGGGTGGACAGTGATAGCCTTTTTCCTAGGATGGAGAAAGCTAGCACGAGGGGACACAGCTTTAACTTAAGGGGTGTAGTTATAGGACGGATGTCAGAGGTAGGTTCTTTACCCAGAGGGTGGTAAGGGTATAGAATGCCATGCCTGCTGCAGTTGTAGATGTGCCAAGTTTGGTGGCGCTTAAGAGGTTAGTAGGTAAGTTTATGGACGAAAAGGGAATGGTTTAGGTTAGAGGGTCATTGCTTTTTCCTAATTGGTCGGCGCAACATCGAAGGCTGAAGGGTCTGTTCTGCGCTGTAATGTTCTATGTTCTAAGATCTGAAGTGGGGATGTTTGCTGATGATTGCACAATATTCAGCATCATTCACATACTGAAGCAGTTCATGTTCAAATGCAACAAGATCTGGCCAGTGTCCAGGATTGGATTGACAAGTGGCGAATAACACTCGTGCCACACAATACCAAGCAATGACTAAATCCAATAAGAGATAACCCAATCTCCTGGCATTTCTATCACTGAATTTCCTCATGGTCAACATCCTGGAGGTTACTACTGACAATAAACCGAACTAGCTATATAACTACTGTGGCTACCAGAACATTCCAAGGGTTCAGAATACTTGCGACAAGTAACTTACTTCATGATTCCCCAAAGCGTGTTCACCATTTACAAGGAACAGGTCAGGAGGGTGATGGAATATTCCCACTTGCCTGAATGAGTGCAACTCCAACACTCAAGAATCTCAATGCCATTCAAACAACCATAGAAAATTACAGCACAGAAGAAGGCCATTCGTCCCATCTTGCCCATGGCAGCCTGAGGACATGCAGATGCCTTTTCTAATCCCACCTTCCTGCACCTGCTTGTAGCTCACAGCACTCAAGGTGTTGATCCAGACACTGCTTAAAAAAGTTTAGAGTCTTGGCCTCCACCATCACCTTAGATAGTAAATTCCAGACACCCACCACTCTCTGTGTAAAAAAGAACAAAACATATCATCTACATATTGAAAATATGTAGGGTTTAGGGATCATTGCATTGAAAACCCGTTTCTCATGAAAACCAATAGATTGTCAGTGACAGCTGGGCCCAAAGGCAGTCATATAATAACACCATTTATTTGGATCCAAAATATATAAAAATGAGATTCTATTCTGCCCAACCTTATCTCTGATTCCATCTACACAGCATGAATTAGTCAAATGTTGGTTCCACTCATCCTGACTGACAAATCTCCACATAAATGGCGAAGGATGCTACATAATATCGTGCTGAGAATTACTCTAACAATCAAATTAAAATTATCAGTTGGGTTTGCAATGCAATCATTTATGCTTTTTAGAATTTACACATATTCAGACACAGAGACATGTCCTCTGCAGGCAAAAGGAATATTCATCCCATTGGTAAGAGGGAGCATGGATTCATGAAGGGAAGGTTGTGTTTGACTAATTTGGTGGAATTCTTTGAGGACATTACACGTGCAGTGGACATCGGAGACCTGTGGATGTTGCTGTGGAAGGCATTTGACAAGGTGCCACACCAAAGACAGCTACGTAAGATAAAGGTGCACGGTGCTACGGGTAGAGGATTGGTTAACTAACAGAAAGCAAAGAGTGGGGTAAATGGATGTTTTTCTGGTTGGTGATCAATGACTAATGGTGTGCCACAGGGATCAGTGTTAGGACCACAATTGTTTACGATTTACATAGGTGATTTGGAGTTGGGGACCAAGTGTAGTGTGTCAAAATTTGCAGATGACACTAAAATAAGTGGGAGAGCAAAATGTGCAGAGTATACTGAAAGTTTGCAAAGGGACACAGATATAAGTGACTGGGCAAGGACTGGCAGATGGAGTACAATGTTGGTAAATGTGAGTTCATCCATTTTAGAACATAGAACATAGAACATTACAGCGCAGAACAGGCCCTTCGGCCTTTGATGTTGCGCCGACCAATTAGGAACAAGCAGTGACCCTCTGACCTAGACCATTCCCTTTTCATCCATAAACTTATCTACTAACCTCTTAAATGCCACCAAACTTGGTGCATCTACAACTGCTGCAGGCAGGGCATTCCACTCCCGAACCACCCTCTGGGTAAAGAACCTACCTCTGACATCCGTCCTATAACTATCACCCCTTAATTTAAAGCTGTGTCCCTTCGTGCTAGCTTTCTCCATCCTAGGAAAAAGGCTATCACTGTCCACCCTATCTTTACAGCGCAGAACAGGCCCTTCGGCCTTTGATGTTGCGCCGACCAATTAAAAGCAATGCCCCTCCAAACTAAACCATTCCCTTTTCATCCATAAACTTATCTACTAACCTCTTAAACGCCACCAAACTTGGCGCATCTACAACTGCAGCAGGCAGGGCATTCCATACCCTTACCACCCTCTGGTTAAAGAACCTACCTCTGACATCCGTCCTATAACTACCACCCCTTAATTTAAAGCTATGTCCCCTCGTGCTAGCTTTCTCCATCCTAGGAAAAAGGCTATCACTGTCCACCCTATCTAAACCTCTAATCATCTTATTTTGGTAGGAATAACAGCAAAATGGATGATTGTTTGAATGGTAAAGAATTGTAGCATGCTGCTGTACAGAGGGACCTGGGTGTTCTTGTGGAGGAATCTCAAAATTTGTAGGTGCAGCAGATAATGAAGAAGGTAAATGGAATTTTGTCCTTCATAGCTAGAGGGATTGAGTTTAAAAACAGCAAGATTATGTTGCAGCTGTATAAGGTGCTGGTGAGGCCACACCTGGAGTTACTGTGTACAGTTTTGGTCTCCTTATTTGAGAAAGGATATACTGGCACTGGAGGGGGTGCAGAGGAGATTCACTAGGTTGATTCCACAGTTGAGAGGGTTGGCTTATGAGGAGAGACTGAGAAGACTGGGGCTATATTCATTGGAATTCAGAAGACTGAGGGGAGATCTTATAGAAACATATTTATTCTTATAAGATAGAAGCAGGGAAGTTGAGAGACATGACCTCAAAATAAGGGGAAGCAGACTTAGGACTGAGTTGAGGAGGAATTTCTTCACACAAAAGGGTTATGAATCTGTGGAATTCCCTGCCCAGTGAAGCAGTTGAGGCTTCCTCATGGAATGTTTTTAAAACAAGAGTAGATACAAGAATAAATAAAGGCATTAAGGGTTATGGCGAGCGGGTGGGTAAGTGGAGCTGAGTCCATGAAAAGATCAGCCATGAATTTATTGAATGGTGGAGCAGAATCAAGGGGCCAGATGGCCCACTCCTGCTCCTAGTTCTTATATACTCAGTCAGATATTGCACCTTTTCTGAATAAACAAAAGCATAGTGGGGGAAGGTAGGGGAGGGGAGTGGAATTGCACCCTGGTGCATTCACTATGACATTTCAAACAGAGTTAATTTGTTAACCAACAAACATGCACTTTCTCTTGCAGGGTAAATTATTGCTCCTTTGAAATTTAACATTCTTTTGATTGTCCTGATGAGTGAAAGACAGAAAGCTTCAACAGCATCTCTCTTTTTTTAGCAAAGTTAAAAGGCCTTTCTGCTAACCAAAGTTTATTTCTCCAGTAAATCAAACAATTGCATCCAGTTATATTTCGAATGCCCCTCGTGATTTTTCCTGCATAATTCCATCCAACGGGTTATTTCAAATATTCAAAATTCTGGGAATCAGCACATTCATTCTAACCTTGGCTTAAAATTTAATTTTTACTAGTTTAAGATCTCACCTTTCCAGTGTTAATTTGATTTGCTGTTCTCATTTTATACAATGCAATTAATTCAACATTTGATGAACTTTGTGAGGGTTCTTTGATTAACCCTCTCTGTACCAAATATTGAATTGTCTTCTGTTCTCTCTCTCTCAGGATTTGGAAATCCAATTGGCATTAAAATGTTCTTGCATTCACCATGACCCAGCTTTGTTTTAGTTTGAATTAGACACACAAGGAGAGCATTGTGATGTGTTTGTCCCTGTATATATGCTCACAAAGAGTTTATTAATCATTCTCTCTAATGACTTCTCACAAATGAGTGTTTCTTCCCGAAAGGACATTCTCTAAAGATTTTATTGGACTGGCCACTCATTTCTAGCTGCAAGTTAATATAGGGTCACAGGTGGTCAAATATTAACTCCTTCCCTTCATTCCACTTCCATAGCAACAGATTCCATGACATTTCTCATGACATCACAAGGGTTTCATTCAAAGCCGGATGTTGTGTGGCCTGGAAGACCCAAATATTTAACAGAATCAGCATTGGTCAGAGGTCATTATGAAAAGAAGAAGATCCAAATATTTGCAATTCTACTTAATGTGCCAACCTCAGTCCAATCCCAGCAACTCCATATCATGGCTCTTTTCCAAGCTTTTAGTTACTTGCCCTGATACCTCATTACGTGATTGGCTGTGAGATTTTGTTTGTGATTGTCTCAAGTTGAACATTTTATTATTTGATGAATGACAGTCACTGCAATATAATCACCCGATGCAGTTCATTAACATTCTGCTTGATGCTATTTCTACGCAAATTCTTATCTTGGTTTATTTGATATCAATATTCCAATAATAACACATCCAATCTCATGCACCAAATGAAAGACGGGAAATTTACATTCACAGCAATGTTACCTTTTCAAATCACTCTGCTCCCAGTACAAAGGAAACTTCAGAAAACATTATTTAGTCCGTCATGTGATTTAAATACACAATCCAAAATTTGAAAGGATAAAAACTTTTTTTTCTGTGGAATGTTCCTTTCACTGATCACAGAAACATGAAGCACATTATTGAAATCTTACTGATAATATTGTCAGGAATGCACGTTTGCACATATCAGCCTTGCTGGAAATAACTGCATTTCATTGTGAAACGGGTTTAGATGGAAGGAAAAGGCGTGGTCTTGACCTAATTGCTTCACTGATTAGCTGCAAGATCACGACATATTCAATCAAATTGCCTGGACATCGATTCAAAAATACTCCAACCAGGAGTTTGTCACCAGAGCAGAGAGTGAAAGCCACTTGCCTTTGTGATACAAATTGATAATGAAAGAAAAAAAGAAAACTCAAATTATTCCCTTCACATCATCACCCTCTCAATCTCACTGATCTGAATTTATTTCAAAGTATAGGTACAACAGTTCCCCATTCCATAAACTGGGTAGTTTTTCACTTGGTGTTACACGTCAATGTGCAGAGCTGAAAGCAACATCCGGTTCTCATTCCCGATTGGCCTTTGATCCAGTCTTCGTTTTGGTTTCATTTCAGCAAACTGAAAATGGAATTTCGGGAGGAATGCTGACCTTACAGTGAAAGTACATGTTTCTGAAAAATTAAATAATGTCATCTCTGGAATTCAGTGATTGTAAACATTGTTCACCCTGTTTCAACATTTCTCCCCAAATCTCCTAAAGCCAATAACTCTTGATGTAACTGCGACCCCCCTAATTTCAGATCCAAGAGTAAGCGTGGTCAGGGTATGGAATGCTCTGCCTGCTGCAGTTGTAGATGCGCCAAGTTTGGGGGCGTTTAAGAGGTTAGTAGATAAGTTTATGGATGAAAAGGGAATGGTTTAGTTTGGAGGGTCATTGTTTTTTCTTAATTGGTCGGTGCAACATCGAAGGCCGAAGGGCCTGTTCTGCGCTGTAATGTTCTATGTTCTAAGACTCGTTAATGGTGTTTGAGCTAAAATGCTGAGATAGTGACCTTAATCATTGATGAAGACGTCACTGGCCTGAGCCATATTATACACACCACATGAACTTCCTTTCCATTGGTCATATAGAGTGTGTAATAGATCCATCACCACTCATTCTGTGCCCTGACCAAATCCGAATTTCATTCTGGTTTCAACCATCATCATCTGATGAACATAGGAAGTAGGGGCAATAGTAGGATGTTCAGCCCCATGGTCTGCCCCACTCTTCAATCAGATCATGACTGATACTCTTAGAATTTTACAGCACAGAAACAGGCCCTTTGACACATCATGTCTGCACTGGCCATCAAGCACCTTTTTAACCCTAATCCCATTTTCCAGCACTTGGTGCACAGTTGTGTATGTTATGATGTTTCAAGTGCTCATCTAAATGCTTCTCAAATGTTAATGTCTTGAATACAATCAATGACTGAGCTTTCAAAACCCTCGATTTTCAAAGATTCAACACTCTGAGTGACAACATTCCTCCTCATCTTAATCCGAAATGGCCTGTCTCTCATTCTGAGACTGCATTACCTCCCAACCAGGAAAACGTCTATATCTGCACCTGCCTGTCTGGCCTTGTAAGAAGTTTGTAAATTTCAATGAGATCACTTCTCATTCTCTAAACTCTATGAATACAGGCTCAGTTTCCTTGGACACAAGAAATTCCAAACTAGATAGCTACTGGATTAAAGGTGGGCTGTTTTTGGCCCTCTAATCCTTTCCTATCCATGTAGCTATCCAATAGGTTTTGAAATGTTGCTATTGAACCTGCCTCAACCAATATCCTTAATCTCCTCTCGTGAATCAATCCTGCCATCCCAGGGACAATCTAGTGAGCCTTCATTGCGTTCCATGGCAAGAGTAGCCTTCTGTAAGTAAAGAGACACCCTGCATGTGGTTAATTGTACTGGTGGTCCACAGTTCCTCTGCAAAGCATATCAGTGGAAAGTCATCTTGAATAGCAATTGTCTGAAGTGCTTGTCAGACCAAGTCTGAGGGCATTGAAAGTGAAAAATATAACAATAGGCTGGGTGGTAAACTCAGTCCCCTGAAGGGTAATAGTCAACAAATTGTTTTTCTATAAAAGTGAACAGCTTTTCTATCCTAATTCCAGCACACAAACTGACATACTTATCAGTCTCAATTTCACAACTTGATTTAAAGTTCTGGATGACTGGTCTAGAGCTATAACCACATCTCTGCAATATTCCTTACCTGTACAGTAGACCTTATTCTCAAAGGACATTCTGTATCTAATCTCTATCATCGCTCTTACAGTAATGTCAGGTAAGGTGATGTGTAGAATGTATAATGTCATACCTGCACTCGCAGGTAGGTTTTGGGTATTGGTTGAGGCAGGTTCAATAGCAACATTTCAAAACCTATTGGATAGGTATATGGATGGGAAAGGATTAGAGGGCCAAATGTTTGATTCAGTAGCAATCTAGTTTGGAATTTCTTATGTCCAAGGAATCTAAAATATTTTATTTTTAAGAATATTTTGGATTGATTTTTTGGACTTTGAATTAATTGTAAAGTGGTCCATGTTCTTGAATAATAAGTAGTACAAGTCAATTTGAACTGCTAACCTTGATCTGGAAGCAATAGCAACAGGAAGGAAAATGAAGATATGGATCCCATGTGGCCAGAGACAGGAAATTGCATCAGGAGAAGAACAGAGAAGGCACATTTAAAGTTATGTGCAATACAGTTAAGAGACAGCAATCTGAAAACACAGTCGAGGCAGGGATTGTGAAGTGGACGATTCCACTGCAATGCTCCAGTTTTGCCAAAGCCCCCCAGACCATAGAGCAATACAGCACAGAAACAGGCCTTTTGGCCCAACCCATCCATGGCAGCTAGTCCCAAATGCCCATGTTTGGCCCATATCCCTCTAATCTTTTTGCATCCAAATGCTTTTTAAATGTTGCTATTAAACCTACCTCAATCACTTTCTCCAACATCTCATTCTATACACACACCACCCTCATGTGAAGAAGTTGCTCCTCAAGTTCCTTTTAATGCTTTCCCCTCTCACCTTTGCCCTCTAGTTTTCAATTAACCTACCCTGGGAAAAAGACTATGTGCGTGCATCCTATCTATGTCCCTCATGATTTTATACACCCCAATAAAATCACCCCTCACTCTCCTACACTCCAAGGAATAAAGCCGTAGTCTGGCCAATCGCTCCCTATAAGACGGAAGGTGGTGGCTGATGGAAGTTATTCATCGTGGAGTTCAGTTACAAGTGGTGTACCTCAGAGATCTGTTTTGGGGCCCCTGCTGTTTGTAATTTTTATAAATTATCTGGATGAGGGTATTGAAGGATCGATTAGTAAGTTTGCGGATGACACCAAAGTCGGAGGAGTGGTAGATAGTGAAGAGGGGTGTTATAGTTTGCAGAGAGACTCGGACAAGTTGCAGAGCTGGGCTGAGAGGTGGCAAATGGAGTTTAATGTGGAAAAGTGTGAGGTAATTCACTTTGGCAGGAATAACAAATGTGTAGAGTATAGGGCTAATGGTAGGACTCTTGATAGTGTTGAAGAACAGAGGGATCTTGGTGTATATGTGCATAGATCCCTGAAAGTTGGCAATCAAGTTGATAAGGTTATTAAGAAGGCATACGGAGTCTTAGCTTTTATTGGTAGGGGGATTGAATTTCGGAGCCGCAACGTCATGTTGCAACTGTACAAAACTCTAGTGCGGCCGCACTTGGAGTATTGTGTACAGTTCTGGTCCCCGCATTATAAGAAAGATGTGGAGGCATTGGAGAGGGTACAGAGGAGGTTTACCAGGATGTTGCCTGGTATGGAGGGCAGGTCTTATGAAGAGAGGCTGAGGGATTTGAGGTTGTTTTCGTTAGAAAGAAGGCGGCTAAGAGGAGACCTTATTGAAACATATAAGATGATTAGAGGTTTAGATAGGGTGGACAGTGATAGCCTTTTTCCTAGGATGGAGAAAGCTAGCACGAGGGGACATAGCTTTAAATTAAGGGGTGGTAGTTATAGGACGGATGTCAGAGGTAGGTTCTTTACCCAGAGGGTGGTAAGGGTATGGAATGCCCTGCCTGCTGCAGTTGTAGATGCGCCAAGTTTGGTGGCGTTTAAGAGGTTAGTAGATAACTTTATGGACGAAAAGGGAATGGTTTAGGTTAGAGGGTCATTGCTTTTTCCTAATTGGTCGGCGCAACATCGAAGGCCGAAGGGCCTGTTCTGCGCTGTAATGTTCTATGTTCTATAACATTTAATGAGATTTATTGAAAATGTAAGCTAAAGAGTCTCTGGGGAATCTGTCTGATCAAGACATGCAAAACTAGCGAAGGAGGTTCTGTAGGAATGTACAGTTTGAGTAAGCAAATATCTCCAAGGAATTCAGAAGGAGCAGAATCACTGCTGCAGGTTGCTCAGGGGCCAAATCCATTCAGTGAAAAGAAGTGAGAGATCTGACACACCAGATGTAACATAGAACATAGAACAATGCAGCACAAACAGGCCCTTCGGCCCACGAGTTGCACCAATGACATCTACCAATCCACAGACCTATCTATAACCCCCTATCCTATTCTTTTCCATATACTCATCCAGAAGTCTCTTAAAAGACCCCAGTGAGTTTGCGTCAACAACCTCCGATGGCAGCCGATTTCATTCACTCACCACCCTCTGAGTGAAAAACCTACCCCTGACATCTCCTTTGTATTTGCTTCCCTGCACCTTAAATCTGTGTCCTCTCGTAGTGACCATTTCAGCTCGGGGAAATTGTCTCTGAGAGTCCACCCTATCTATTCCTCTCAACATTTTATAAACCTCTATCAGGTCGCCTCTCAACCTACGTCTCTCCAGTGAGAAGAGTCCCAGCTCCCTCAACCTATCTTCATAAGGCCTGCCTCCCAATCCAGGCAGCATCCTTGTAAATCTCCTCTGAACTTTCTCAATAGCCTCTACATCCTTCCTATAATGAGGCGACCAGAACTGCACACAATACTCCAACTGGGGTCTGACAAGGGTCTTATAGAGCTGCATCATTACCTCCTGACTCCTAAACTCTATTCCTCAATTAATGAAGGCCAGTACACCGTATGCCTTCTTGACCACTTCCTCCACCTGCAAGGCCAATTTAAGAGTCCTATGGGCCCGGACCCCGAGATCCTTCTGCTCTACAACACAGCTAAAGACTCCTACCCCTTATATTGTACTTCTTCATCCCATTATTCCTGCCAAAATGGACTACTACACATTTATCTGCATTGAAGTCCATCTGCCACTTCTCAGCCCATTCTTGCATCCTGTCTATGTCCTGCTGCAACTTTTGGCATCCCTCCAGACCATCTACAACACCACCGATCTTTGTAGCATCGGCAAACTTGCTAACCCATCCCTCCACTTCCTCATCCAGGTCATTTATGAAAATGACAAACAGCAGGGGTCCCAGAACAGATCCCTGGGGCACTCCACTGGTTACCGACCTCCATGCAGAACAAGACCCATCCACAACCACTCTTGAGGAGCAACTTCTTCACACGAGGGAGGTGTACATATAGAATGGGCTTCTATATGGCAAAGAAAGAAGCTGAGGCAGAATGCTTTCAACATAAAGGTACATATTATTGTTACATCCACACAGTTCTCCCAGACAGGAGGGAGGGCCAGAACTTTAGATTTATTTGAGGCAGAATTAGGCAGATTTCTATTCAGATAGGGTGCTGAGGTTTATTGGAGGCAGAGGGAAATGGAACTGAGACACATCCAGATCATTCATGATCAGACTGAATGATGGAGTAGGGTCGAAGGGTGAATCGCTATCTCCTGTTCCGATGTTTCCATGTCCTTTACTCGGACAGAGAGAAACAAACCCTTCTCCAAAGTTTAAATGACCTCTGCCGTGGATTCACATTTATAGCAAGATATGCCAAGGTGTTCTAAACAAGGATAAATTAATAAATGATAAAGCAACACTAAATACAATACACTTTCCAAATCCAGAGCCAATGAAAACACATTTTTAAAAGTGTAAGGGACACTGATGTGAAGAATTTGAAGAACGAGGTTGTGAGGATCAGAATCAACTGACAACGTTCAACTCATTTTGGAGTAAGATTAATAAAGGAAATGAAATATTTTGTCACCGTAAATCCTTCAAACAACACCAACTAAACCGATTCAGTGAGCACACACTGGCTGCCTGATTTCTAAAATTACAATACTTAGCGAAATGGTAAATCCAAGTTATTTCATGTTATTAACTCAGACAATACAGATGAACCCAGTTGGCTGGATGGCTGGTTTCTGATGCAGAGCAATGCCAATGTGGGTTCAATTCCTGTACCAGTTATTCATGAAGGTCTGCCTTCTCAGGTATGGTGACCCTCAGGTTAAATCATCACCAGCCTGTGGTCATTTGGGATCATGGTGCCTTTATCTTTACAACTGAGAACTAAATAATCCAGGATGAAGGAGTGACATAGACAAGGGCCACACTCAAACTTGTTTACAATATTCAAGCCACAAGGTTCGTGTAACTGCGCACTGTCCATACACAGTCCCCAAATATAGGGTTCATGGAACTGCGCACTGTCCACACACAGTCCCCAAATACAGGGTTCATAGAACTGTGCACTGTCCACACACAGTCCCCAAATACAGGGTTCATGTAACTGCACACTGTCCATATACTGTCCCCAAACAGATTTCTAAATGACTTGATATAATTCATAACAGTTGCCCAGAAGCCATCAGCCCCAAGATCAAAAAGTGCTCATTGGGGCAACTGTTAATAAATGCCAGAAATGCATGAAAATTCGCCTGGCCCTTTCCATCTCACCGTGATACTTTACTCGGTTTCTAGTTTAAATAATCTGCACAACAAATGCTTAAAAATGGATGAAATGCTCATTTGTTCATTTGCTAAATATCCATTTGAGTAGCTAAACAGGATTTTTGCAGAGTTATTTTCTCTCTCAATTTGTTTTCTTAAGCCTACTCCATTCTTGATAATCCAACGTCAAAGTGAATTGTGATCTTGGGATGATTCCCATTTTGCTCAGTATCTAAGGTGGAATCATGGGCCAAAGTGTCTGTTCCTGTGCTGTATGTTCTACATTCTGTGGATTCATGTGTTTTCTTGAGGGTTCAATCTGTATAAATCTATGGCAAACGTAAGTGAGACATTGAAGATTTTCCTATTCAGCCCAACGCCTGTGTCTGTATATCTTTCACACATAGTATTAATGCAGCTTTCACTCACAATGCTGTCTGCTTGACTCTGTTGCAATGAATGATTCCTGTATTTCATAAAACTCGGTACAGATTGACACACAAAACAAAAGAGGAACAACAAAAGGCTGCTTCACAGCCAAAATGCATCTTTTTTTTAGTCCTATCAGACTTGTACACAGAAACATAACAAAAACAGAAAGCTGTTCCTCTTTTACTTCTCTCCTAAAGGTGCTGTCTCAGCTTGGCTTTGTACCTCCACAACAACTTGCATTTAGATCAAACTTTTAACCGTGAAATACCTTGAAGGAAGAAGCCAAATGATCATTTCAAAGCAGTGAAGCCTTGTTGCTGAGAGGCAGCAGCTCTTTAACCGGGAGGGAGGGGGGGGGGGGGATCACAGATGATGCTGTTTCTGTTCTCACTCAACCTTCAGAACATTTCCACTGATAGTGACACTGAGTGGAAACCCTACACAATGGTTCAGTGGTGTTTTCACTGGCTGAGTAATCCTGAGAGCCAAGGCAAAGCTCTGGGAACTTGGATTTGAATCCCACCATAAATATGAATTTCCATAAATTTATGAAATTTGAATGACAGCCTGACATTAATGATGACAGTGAAACCACGATTAGTTGTTGTGGAAACTCATCTGGTTCAACAGTGAGCTCAGATTGTCCTTACCTACTCTGGCCCATATATGACTGCAAACACATAGCAACATGCCTGGCTGTTGAATGTCCTCAGAGATGGACAATAAATGCTGGCCCAGCCAACAAACACATTTAAAAATCATTTCTCTGCCCTAACTTGGGCACTGTAGCAATATGTCTTACACTACTGGGGGTTAACAAATGCAATCCAGCCAAGAGATTTAAACTGTATCCTACTGACTGCCCTGCACTATTCCTTTACTCAGGACACTACAGAGCGACCTGTATGCAGACTGCCAGTGCAGTGATGCCAGTCACTGTCAGTGTGATGTGCCCACACATTCTGACAGCTCTTCGGTCAAGGAGCTCAGGCTTGGAGGGCCGAAGGGCCTGATCCTGCTGTAATTTTCTTTGTATTTTTAGAAGAGACAGAGTGAGGAAGAACGAAGCAACTCTGTTTCTCTGCCCCCAGGATAAGACTGGCATAAATCCTGGCACCATCCCTCATTGCTCTCTGCCTGGGAAAAGCTGCAGCCCCATCAGAATATTCGCAGCAAACTCACTAACTATCCCAGAAATACAACTTGTTCCACCTGAAACTGACCCCAAAGCCGCTAATTGGTGGCAGCGGCGAGCAAACAGTCCCAATTAGCTCAATCCCATCTTAAAAACTGAATAAAGTTCCGAGATAGAGAAAGGAAGCGAGAATTTTCCAATGAGTGTGTAAGCTGTCCCTGGAGACAGCACCGCTTCTCAGAGTCCCTGCAACTGGCTCCGATATTAGTGAGACACTGAGCCGGCAGCGCTGCTTCATCTAACACAGTCCCCGGGAAAGATTACAGATGTTCGGAACACATTGCCTTACCTTCAGCAGCTGCAAAACTGGAAGTCCGATTGCGGGAGCTGGGACTGTGTGTCTGTGTCTCTGAGACTGTCTCTCTCTCTCTCTCTCTCTCACTGGGACTGTGGTTCTCTCTGGGTCTCTGTCTCTGTCTCTGGGCTGTGGTGGGAGGAGAGTTTCCGACAGGAGGAGCAAACATGAACAGAGGACACGCCTAACATTGCAGAATTCCAACAAACCCCCTCTGGAAGCAGGGAGCCACAAGTTGTACTCCTCATTCTTTACTGCAATGGGACAGCAGTGCAAATTCATTTTTGAGTTTAAAAGCCATGGCGTTATGCTGCAAATATATCGGAGCTTGGTGAGAACACATTTGGAATATTGTGTTGGGTTCTGGTCACCTCTCTATAAGACGTGGAAGCATTGGAGATTTCCCAGGATGCTGCCTGGTTTGGAGGGTAGGTGTTATGAGGAAAGGTTGAGGGAGCTGGGGCTTTTCTCTCTGGAACGGAGGAGGATGGGAGGCAAATTAACAGAAGTTTATAAGATGATAAGGGGGATTGATAGAGTGGACGTGCAGAGACTATTTCCTCGGGTGGATGTAGCTGTTACTAGAGAGCATAACTATAAGGTTCATGGTGAGAGATATAGGAGGGATGTCCAAGGTAGATTCTTCACTCCGAGAGTGGTTGGGATGTGGAATACACTGCCTGCTGGGATAGTGGAGTCGGATACTTTAGGAGCTTTTAAACGGTTATTGGATAGGCACATAGAACAAGAACATTACAGCACAGAACAGGCCCTTCGGCCTTCGATGTTGCGCCAACCAATATGAAAAGCAATGCCCCTCCAAACTAAACCATTCCCTTCTCTTCCATATACTTATCAACTAACCTCTTAAACGCCACCAACTTGGCGCATCTACAACTGCTGCAGGCAGGGCATTCCACTCCCGAACCACCCTTTGGGTAAAGAACCTACCTCTGATATCCGTCCTATACTATCACCCCTTAATTTAAAGCTGTGTCCCCTCGTGCTAGCTTTCTCCATCCTAGGAAAAAGGCTATCACTGTCCACCCTATCTAAACCTCTAATCATCTGATATGTTTCAATAAGGTCTCCTCTTAGCCGCCTTCTTTCTAATGAAAACAACCTCAAATCCCTCAGCCTCTCTTCATAAGACCTGCCCTCCATACCAGGCAACATCCTGGTAAACCTCCTCTGTACCCTCTCCAATGCCTCCACATTTTTCTTATAATGTGGGGACCCGAACTGCACACAATACTCCAAGTGCGGCCGCACTAGAGTTTTGTACAGTTGCAACATGACGTTGCGACTCCGAAATTCAATCCCCCTACCAATAAAAGCTAAGACTCCATATGCCTTCTTAACAACCTTCTCGACTTGACTGCCTACTTTCAGGGATCTATGCACATACCCACCAAGATCCCTCTGTTCATCAAGACTACTAAGAATCCTACCATTAGCCCTATACTCTACACATTTATTATTCCTGCCAAAGTGCATTACCTCACACTTTTCCACATTAAACTCCATTTGCCACCTCTCGGGCCAGCTCTGCAACTTGTCCAAGTCTCTCTGCAAACTATAACACCCCTCTTCACTATCTACCACTCCACCGACTTTAGTGTCATCTGCAAATTTACTAATCCATCCTTCAATACCCTCATCCAGATCATTTATAAAAAATACAAACAGCAGGGGCCCCAAAACAGACCCCTGAGGTACACCACTTGTAACCGAACTCCACGATGAATATCTCCCATCAACCACCACCCTCTGTCTTCTATCTGCTAGCCAATTCCTAATCCAATTAGCCAAATCACCCTCTATCCCATACATCTGCATTTTCTGCAGAAGTCTTCCATGGGCCACCTTATCGAACGCCTTACTAAAGTCCATATATACCACATCAACTGCCTTACCCCCATCCACCTTTTTGGTCACTTTTTCAAAAAACTCAATAAGGTTAGTAAGGCACGACCTACCCTTCACAAAACCATGCTGACTATCCCCAATCAATTCATTTCTCTCTAAATAACTATAAATCCTATCCCTAATAATTCTCTCCAATACTTTGCCACAACAGAAGTAAGACTCACTGGCCTATAATTCCCTGGAAGGTCTCTCTTCCCCTTCTTGAACAACGGGACCACATTCGCTATCCTCCAGTCCTCCGGAACCACACCCGTAACCAACGACGACCTGAAGATCAGAGCCAGAGGCTCTGCAATCTCCTCTCTTGCCTCCAGAGAATCCTAGGGTAAATCCCGTCCGGCCCAGGGGACTTATCCAACTTCAAACCCTCGAGAATATCTAGCACATCCTCCCTATCTACTTCTATACTTTCCAGTTTGCTACCCTGTACCTCAGTGTTCTCCATAACTACATTTACATCACCCTGCGTGAATACCGAAGAGAAATATTTATTCAGTGCCTCTCCAATCTCTTCAGGCTCCACGCACAACTTCCACTGCTGTCTATGACTGGCCCTAATCTTGTCCTAACCAATCTTCTATTCTTAACATATCTAAAGAAAGCTTTAGGATTCTCCTTAATCCTATCAGCCAAAGTCTTGTCGTGTCCCCTCTTAGCTCTCCTCAATTCACTCTTTAGCTCCCTCCTGGCTAATCTATATCTATCCATTGCACTAACTGAGCCTTCAAGCCTCATCCTGACATAAGCCTCCTTTTTCCTTTTAACCAGCAAATCAACTTTTTTCCTACACCAAGGTTCTCTTACTCGACCATTTCCTCCTTGCCTGACAGGGACATACTTATCAAGGACTCGCAGCAGCTGCTCCTTGAATAAGCTCCACATTCCAGATGTTCCCAGTCCCTGTAGTTTCCTAGTCCAATCTATGCATCCTAATTCTCTCCTGATGGCCTCATAATTGCCCTTCCCCCAGCTATAACTACTGCCCCTAGCTTCATGCCTATCCCTATCCATCACTAAGGTGAACGTAACCGAATTGTGGTCACTATCACCAAAATGTTCACCAACTTCCAAGCCTGGAGCACTCCAGAATGATAGGGAGTGGGATAGATTGATCTTGATTTCGGCCATGGCTCGGCACAACATTGAGGGCTGAAGGGCCTGTACTGTAATATGTTCACGATCTTTGTCTCAGTCCAAGCTGTGCTTTCATTCCCAGAATCAAACATTTCTGGGTTCAGTTTCCACTGCAGGAGCAAAAATAGGCCATTCAGCCCATCGAGTTTACTCTGCCGTTCAATGAGGTTATAAGTGATCTAATATACTTCACTTTCCTGCCTTATCCCATAACTAGTTGCATGGTGGCACAGTGGTTAGCATTGCTGCCTCCCATCGCCAGGGGCCCGAGTTCAATTCCAGCTTCGGGTCAGTGTGTGTGTGGAGTCTGCACCTTCTCTGTGTCTGCATGGCTTTCCTCTGGATCTTCAGGTTCCTCCCAGAGACCAAAGGTTGACTGGTCAAGCTAAATCGCCACATAGTGACAGAGAATTGCAGGATAAATATGTAAAGTTATGGGGATAAAGCCTGGGTGGGATTGTTGTTGGTGCATTCTAGAGGGGCTGAATTGTCTCCTTCTGCACTGTAGGGATTCATTGATTCTAAAAGCCGTTGCTGATTAAAGATCTCATAATTCAGTGCCCTTCATTATTGCAATGGAAAGGTATAGGGTCATATGATAGGGCAAGGGTCATAATTGGGGCAGGGGTAATTATATACTATTAGGCAAGAATTAGGGAGATAGATGGGGTGGAGTTAACAAAGAAAATTACAGCACATGAACAGGCCCTTCAGCCCTCTGAGCCTGCTCTGAACATGCTGCCTGAATGAACTAAACTCCCCTAGTCTTCTGGAGACATATCCCTGTCTTCTCATCCTACTCGTAATTGTCAAGACAGCCCTTCAAAGTCACTACTGTATCTGCTTCCAATACCTTGCAGTGAGTTCCAAGCATTCACTACTCTCTGTGTTTAAAAAAAAAATCAGCCTCATACATCTCCTTTAAACCTTGTCCCTTCCTTGCACCTTAAAGTTGTGCCCCATGGCAATTGACTATTCACTCTGTCCATGCCTCTTATAATCTTGTAGACTTCTATCAGGTTGTTCCTCAATCTCCATCATTCCAGTGAGAACAAACCAAGTTTCTCTAATATCTTCTCAGAGAAAATGCATTCCACACAGGAAATATCGTAGTAAATTTTTTCTATAGCTTCTTCAAAGCCTCCACAATAAAAGCTATAAGAATCGCTACTGTGCAGAAGGAGGCCAATCGGCCCATCGAGTCTGTACTGACCATGATCCCACCGAGGCCCCATCCCTATAAACTCACATATTTACTCTGTTAATCCCCTGACACGACGGTCAATTTAATGTGGCCAATCTGAAGTCTGTTTTTAATTCATCAGGCAGATGACTTTAGAACATTAACACATTTTTTTATTTTCCTTTCTCAGTTTCTATAGTTTCATTTGCTTTTTCTTTGTCCATTAATCTTTTTTAAAATCCTGTCCTTGCTCTGCATGAGATTTTGTTACTGGATCGAGTGATTAGAGGAGACTATGATGGGCTGATTGGCCTATTTCTGTGACGTAAACTTTGATGACTCTTTGACTCCATGAGACTTTAGCTCAAAGGCTTAGTTGGCGAATGTAATTTACAAAAGCCATGTTGTCTCAAATGGAGCAAAGGACTAAATATAGGCTGCCCTTTCAGAGATCCAGTGTAGACTCGAAGGGCCAAATGGTCTCCTTCCGTACTGTAATAGGTACATAAGGAGGAGTGTTAGCTATTTTTGAGAGTATGAAAATAGATAAATCCCCTGGGCTGGATGGGATTTATCCCAGGTTACTCTGGGAGGCTAGAGAGCAGATTGCAGAGCCTTTGGCTTTGAGCTTCATGTCGTCGTTGGCTACAGATATAGTGCCAGAAGACTAGAGGATGGCAAATGTTGTCCTCTTGTTTAAGAAGGGGAGCAGAGACCATCCTGCAAATTATAGACCAGTGAGCCTTACATCTGTCGTGGGGAAAGGTTTGGAAAGAATTATAAGGAATAGGATTTATTGTCATTTAGAAATAAATGAATTGATTAGGGATAGTCAACATAGATTTGTGAAGGGAAGGTCGTGCCTCACAAACTTTATCGAGTTTTTTGAAGAGGTGACCAAAGAGGTGGATAAGGGTAAGGCAGTTGATGTGGTGTATATGGATTTTAGCGGAGCGTTTGATAAGGTTTCCCATGGAAGACTACTGCAGAAAATGCAGATGCATGGGATTGAGGAAGATTTAGCAATTTGGATTAGGAATTGGCTAGCTGATAGAAGACAGAGGGTGGTGGTTGATGGGATATATTCAACCTGGAGTTTAGTTACTAGTGGTGTACCTCAGGGATCTGTTTTGGGGTCACTGTTGTTTGTTGATTTTATAAAGGACCTGGATGAGGGTGTAGAGCGATGGGTTAGTAAATTTGCTGATGACACCAAAGTCGGAGGAGTTGTAGACAGTGAGGATGGATGTTACAGTTTGCAGAGGGACATAGATAAGTTGCAGAGCTGGGCTGAGAAGTGGCAAATGGAGTTTAATGTGGAAAATGTGAGGTGATTCACTTTGGTAAGAGTAATATGTGTGCAGAATATAGGGCTAACGGTAGGACTCTTAGTAGTGTAGATGAGCAGAGAGATCTCGGTGTACAGGTGCATAGATCTCTGAAAGTTGGTACTCAAGTTGATAAGGTTGTTAAGAAGGCGTATAGTGCGTTAGCATTTATTGGTGGAGAGATTGAATTTCGGAGCCGAGACATCATGTTGCAACTGTACAAAACTCTGGTGCGGCCGCACTTGGAGTATTGTGTACAGTTTTGCTCGCCACATTATAAGAAAGATGTGGAAGCATTGGAAAGGGTGCAGAGGAGGTTTACCAGGATGTTGCCTGGTATGATGGGTAATATCCCTACATATTATACCCACTAATCCATCATCGAAGTAGAAAAAAAAATAAATAATAGCAGGACATCTAAAAAGAATGGCTCAATCAAGCAGACACAGCAAGGATTTCAAGGTGAACATAGAACATAGAACATTACAGCGCAGTACAGGCCCTTCGGCCCTCGATGTTGCGCCGGCCAGTGGACCCTCTAACCTAAACTATTCCAATATCATCCATATGCCTATCCACCGAACATTTGAATGCCCCCAAAGTAGGCGAGTCCCACAACTTCTGCCGGCAGGGCATTCTCCCGCCTCACCACCCTCTTGTGAAGAACCTGCCTCTGACATCCGTCCTATAACTACCCCTCTTAATTTTTAAAATTATATCCCTCATGTTGGTCATGCACCCTCCGATGGAAAAAGGCTCTCACTATCACACCTATCCAATCCTTGATCATCTTTATACGCCTCAATTAGGTCCACCGTGTAACCTTCTTCTCTCTAATGAAAATACCTCAGGATCCCTCAACTTTCCTCAGCCTTCCACCATCAGCAACATCCTGGTACACTCCTCTGCCATTCTTTCCAATGCATTCTCACATCTTCTTTAATGCGGGCGACCAGAACTGTACGCTACTCCAAGTGAAAAACTCCCAACAGTGTGATCTCTCCTTTCTTGTTTCTAATCTCAGCCCACACTACCTCAGCAGACAAGTCCACATCAAACGTCTTTTCTGCCACCATAATGCTGTCCTTAACTAACAATGCCACTCCTCCCCCTCTTCTACCACCACCTCTGCTCTGACTGAAACATCTGAACCCCGAAACCTGCAACAACCATTCCTGCCCCTGCTCTATCCACGTCTCTGAAATGGCCACAACATCGAAGTCCCAAGCACCAATCCAGGCTGCAAGTTCATCCACCTTATTGCGTATGCTCCTCGCATTAAAGTATACACACTTCAAACCACCCTCCTGTTTGCCACTATATTGCTGCGACCTAGAAACCTTATCCGTGACCTCCCTATTCACATCCTCCTGTATACTGGCACAACAATTCAGGTTCCCATCCCCCTCCGAATCAGTTTAAACCCCCCCGAATAGCACTGGTAAATTTACCCCCCAAGATATTGGTACCTCTCCGGTTTAGGTGCAGACCATCCCTCTTGTAGAGGTCCCACCTTCCACAGAATGAGCCCCAATTGTCCAAATACCTGAACCCTTCCCTCCTGCACCATCCCTTTAGCCAGAAGTTCAAATGTTCTCTCTCCCTATTCTTTTCTATGCTATCCTGTGTCACAGGTAACAAACCAGAGATAACCACTCCGTTTGTTTTAGCCCTAAGTTTCCACCCTAACTCTCTGAATTCCTGTTTCATATCCCCATCCCTTTTCCTACCTACATCATGGGTACCTACATGCACCACAACTTGGGGCTGGTTCCCCTCCCCCTTAAGGATCCTGAACAAGGGGAAGTCATGTTTAATGAATTTACTGGATTTTTATGAAGATGTGACTAGTGCAGTAAATAGAGGGGAACTAGTGGATGTGCTGCTTTTAGATTTCCAGAAGGTGTTCGATAAGGTGCTGCACAAAAGGTTGCTGCAGAAGGTTAGGGTACACGAATTTAAGGGTAAGGTATTAGCATGGATTGAGGATTGTTTGTCTAACAGGAAGCAGAGAGTTGGAATAAATGAGTGCTTTTCTGGTTGGCAGTTGGTGACTAGTGGAGTGCTGCAGGGATCGGTGCTGGGACCTCAACTGTTTACCATTTACATAGACGATCTGGAGGAGGGTAACAAAGTTTGCTGATGATACAAAGATGAGTGGAAAAGCAAATTGTGTGGAGGACACGGAAAGTCTGTAGAGAGATCTGGATTGGCTGAGTGAGTGGGCAAGGACCTGGCAGATGGAATATAACATTAGCAAATGTGAGGTTATCCACTTTAAAAATAATAGTAGGAAGGAATATTATTTAAAGGGTGAAAAGCTGCAGTATGCTACAGTGCAGAGGGATCTGCCGGTCCTTGTGCACAAATCGCAAAAACCCAGTCTGCAGGTGCAGCAGGTGATTAAGAAGGTGAATGCAATGTTGGCCTTTGTAGCGAGGGGGATAGAATATAAAAACAGGGAGGTCTTGTTGCAACTGTACAGGGTACTGGTGAGGCTGCAACTGGAGTACTGTGTGCAGTTTTGGTCACCGCATTTGCGAAAGGATATATTGGCCTTGGAGGGAGCACAGAGAAGGTTCATCAGGCTGATACTGGAGATGAGGAGGTTAGCATTTAAGGAGAGATTGAGTAGATTGGGCCTGTACTCATTGAGTTTATAAGATCCCCCCTCAGCCTTCGAGAGACATATAAGATAATGAAGGGGCTCGATAGGGGAGAGGAAGAGAGATTCTTTCCATTTAAAAAGGAAACCAGAACTAAAGAGCACAGCCTCAAAATAAGCGGGGGAGGAGGGGGGGGGCAGTTTAGAACAGAGTTGAGGAGGAACTTCTTCACTCAAAGGGTGGTGAATCCCTGGAATTCTCTGCATATTCAAGTGGTGGACGCTGTCTTGTTGAATATATTTAAGTCACAGATAGATGGGTTTCTGATAGACAAGGGAATTAAGGGTTATGGGGAGAAAGCAGGAAAGTGGAAATGATCCACTGCAGATCAGCCATGGTCTTATTGAATGGCGGGGCAGGTTCGAAGGGCTGGATGGCCGACTCCTGCTCCTATTTCTTATGTTCTTAATCCATCTAATCCTCTAAGTACAGAGGAAATATCAGGGATAAGTTTTTCACTCAGAGAGTGGCGGGTAAGTGGAATCAGCTGCTGTCGGTGGTGGTAGAGGCAAACTCATTGGGGTCTTTTAAGAGACTTCTGGATGAGTACATGGGATTTAATGGGATTGAGGGTTATAAGTTTAGTTAGGGAATGGTTTAGTTAGGAGGGGCATTGCTTTTTATTTTGGTCGGTACAACATCGAAGGCCGAAGGGCCTGTTCTGTGCTGTATTGTTCTATGTTCTATGTTCTAAGTAGGCGTGGTAGGTAGGGATATGATCAGCACAACTTGTGGGAGGAAGGACCTGATTGTGCTGTAGATTTTCTATGGTCTATGTTCTAACCTACGCATCTCAGCACACTAAGGGACAATTTCTTAGCATGACCAATCAACCTAACCCACACATCTTTGGACTGTGGGAGGAAACCGAATATCCGGAGGAAACCCACGCAGACACGAGGAGAACGTGCAAATTCCACACAGACAGTGACCTGAGCCGGAAATCAAACCCAGAACCCTGGAGCTGTGAAATAGCTGTGCTAACTTTCATAATCTTATATGTTTCTATAAGATCTCCCCTCATTCTTGTGAATTCCAATGAGTATAGCCCCAGTCTACCCAGTCTTTCTCATAAGCCAACCCTCTCAACTCCAGAATCAACCTAGTGAATCTCCTCTCCACCCCCCTCCAGTGTCAGTATATCCTTTCTCAAATAAGGAGACCAAAACTCTACACAGTACTCCAAGTGTGGCCTCACCAGCACCTTGTACAGCTGCAACATAATCTTGCTGTTTTTAAACTCCATCCCTCTAGCAATGAAGAACAAAATTCCATTAAAAGTGTGAGGTAATTCACTTTGACAGGAATAACAAATGTGTAGAGTATATGGCTAATGGTAGGACTCTTAATAGTGTTGAAGAACGGAGAGATCTTGGTGTATATGTGCATAGATCCCTGAAAGTTGGCAATCAAGTTGATAAGGTTGTTAAGAAGGCATACGGAGTCTTAGCTTTTATTGGTAGGGGGATTGAATTTCGGAGCCGCAACATCATGTTGCAACTGTACAAAACTCTAGTGCGGCCACACTTGGAGTATTGTGTACAGTTGTGGTCCCCGCATTATAAGAAAGATGTGGAGGCATTGGAGAGGGTACAGAGGAGGTTTACCAGATGTTGCCTGGTATGGAAGGCAGGTCTTATGAAGAGAGGCTGAGGGATTTGAGGTTGTTTTCGTTAGAAAGAAGGCAGCTAAGAGGAGACCTTATTTAAACATATAAGATGATTAGAGGTTTAGATAGGGTGGACAGTGATAGCCTTTTTCCTAGGATGGAGAAAGCTAGCACGAGGGGACATAGCTTTAAATTAAGGGGTGGTAGTTAGAGGACGGATGTCAGAGGTAGGTTCTTTACCCAGAGGGTGGTAAGGGTATGGAATGCCCTGCCTGCATCAGTTGTAGATGCGCCAAGTTTGGTGGCGTTTAAGAGGTTAGTAGATAAGTTTATGGATGAAAATGGAATGGTTTAGGTTAGAGGGTCATTGCTTTTTCTTAATTGGTCAGCGCAACATCAAGGGCCGAAGGGCCTGTTCTGCGCTGTAATGTTCTATGTTTTATGTTCTATTTGCCTTCTTAATTACCTGCTGCATTTGCAAACCAACTCCTTGAGACTCCTGCACAAGGATACCCAGATCCCTCTGCATAGCAGCATGTTGCAGTTCTTTCCTATTTAAATAATAATCCATTTTGCTGTTATTCCTACCAAAATAGATTACCTCACATTTAACAACATTGTACTTGGAGTCATAGAGGTTTACAGCATGGAAACAGGCCCTTGAACCCAACTTGTCCATGCTACCTTTTTTTTAAAACCCCTAAGCTAATCCCACCAGTTGTCCACATTTGGCCCATATCCCTCTATATCTACTTTACCCATGTAACTATCTAACTGTTTTTTAAAAGACAAAATTGTACCTGCCTCTAATACTGCCTCCAGCTGCTCATTCCAGGCACTCAGCTTCAGCTGCTGAAGAGGCAAGTTCAGAGCTTCCAACCGCTCTCTGACTTAGATCAATGGTGGAGGGGAAGGGAAGGCAGATTATTCTCTGGTGGGAGCGGGGTGGGAGGCAGGGAAAGAGGATGACAGATCATTGTCTGGTGTTTGGGGTGGAAAGGGAGTAAGCCCAGATCATTCTGTGAGAGATGGTAGGGGAAGAATGAGGCCAGCCCATTCTCAGGGGAGGAGGGAGGGGCAGTGAGGCCAGTCTATTCTCATGGGTGGGGAGGGGCAGGGTGGAGAAGAGGAGTGAAGTCAGAACATCTTCAGTGGGGAGAGGGGAGTGAGGCCAGATCATTCTCAGGGTAGGGAGGGGGAGAGGGTGGGTGGTGTGGGAGGATAAGGGGGACAGTGATGTCTGTGGGTGCCATCATTCCCAATTTTCACTCTCAGGCTGCTTTCTTTGGAAGTGATCTGACACGGGAGCGGGTTTTTCAAATTATTTTCTAAATGCTCATGCAGAGTTCAGAGCTCCAATCATTTGGGCCACACTAAGCTCTGCCCACAGCAAGATTCAGATCCGCGTTTTTTTTCAGGCTGAGTACCTGGAAACAAGTTTCCAAATCGGATCAGAATTACACCCAAATTCAGCAATTCCCAAAAAAGTAGTAAAATCCGGCCCAGAGAGTTCGTCAAAGGGGAACAGTGATGTCATAGGAAAACTGTAAGCTGATTGGCTGCAGAGGAACTCACAGAGAGCCTGTGGAAACAGCTACAAATGTGAAAAATGTGAAATTTCTATCTGAAAATCAGTTAAAGTTACTCATAAAAGGGAGGGTGGAAACTGGGGTTCTGCTTTTCATTTGAAGTTTTTCATATTTCTATTAGAAAGGTTTATATTCATACAGTGAGCGGGAGAAGAGATACAAAATTAAATATTAAAAATAATTCAATAGTGAAAGCACATTAAAGATGGTAGAATATGGAAGTTTCTGGATGTCTGAGTGATCCTGGGCAAACACATCTTTTCTTTATTCATTTGTGGGATATGGGCATTGCTGGCTACGCCAGCTTTTATTGTCCATCCCAAATTACCCTCGACAAAGAGGCAGCTCATCACCACCTTCAACAACTGAGTGTCTCAATTGGCCATTTCAGAGGGCAGTGAGGGCTGTGACTCTGCACTCACATGTAGGCCAGACCAGGTAAGGATGGAAGATTTCTTTCCCGAAAAGGATATTTGTGAGCAAGATGGGTTTTTCTGACAATCAACAATACTTTCATGGTCATCTGAAGATTCTTAATTCCCGATATGTTTTATTGAATTCAAATTGAGATTTGAACCCAGGTCCCCAGGACATTAACTGACTTCCTGGATTAATAGTTCAGCAATAATACCACGAGGCCATTGCCTCCCCAGCAATAAGCTTGATGAGCTTTGACTCAGAGTCATGGAGCTGGGGGCTCAGCTGCAGACGCTGTGACACATCAGGGAGGGAGAGAGTTACCCGGATACTTTATTCCAATATCACGTCTCTTAGGATAGGGTCATTGGTCAGAGCAGGAAGGAGTTCAGCTGTTGATTGGACAATAACGGGGCAAAGTCACAGATGAGTAAGTGTAACATTCTGCAGTCTAGTAACCAAATCTCGTGAAACAATAAAGAACCAGAGCAAAATATAACACAGGCCGTTCAACCCATCAACTGTGAACTGGTTCTTCAATTATTCAGTTCTCCACAAGCTTCATTTTTC
Organism: Sphyrna mokarran; assembly: GCA_024679065.1. Taxonomy (NCBI): domain Eukaryota; kingdom Metazoa; phylum Chordata; class Chondrichthyes; order Carcharhiniformes; family Carcharhinidae; genus Sphyrna; species Sphyrna mokarran. The sequence goes on along the minus strand of JAGIQG010000014.1, from coordinate 81,890,369 downwards.
TTCTCTTTCCTCAGACTCTGCATTTTCGCTTTCAAGTGTTTATCCTATTTGAAAGTTACTTTTCAATCCACTTCCACCATCCCTTCAGACAGCACACTCCAGATCACAACTTGCTGCATAAAAAAATTCTCAATTTAAACAACGTCTAATTATTTACTCCATCAAACTCCTCGTGAATTTGAAAATCACAACTGAATCTGCCCTTAATCTTCTCTGCTCTAAGGAGAACAATCACAGATTTCCAAATCATGTCATATGCAAATAAAACAACGACAAAAACTTGAATAAATTCGGTCTAATGAGTCACTCATTATTTACGGAATTCAGTTGAAATGTTCCCTGGACAAATGGCAGCAGATCTGTAACATCCTTCCCTTTCTTATTTTGACTGGACACCTGACCGCTGCTGGCAGCTGTTTCAATGTTATTCTCTTGTCAAGGATTTTGCCCCTGAAAATAACAAACATAGAATAATATCCATTGCAGCTTGTTCCGTGGAAACAGGAACTGGCTGACGAGAGAGATTAGGAAGCACTCTGAGCCACTGCTTCCACCCACATCATGTTGAATCCATGTTCAGAGGAACTGTTCCAAAATCTGATTCAAACTGAAAAACACAAGGTAGTGTAATAGAGAACTGTCAACGTATTCAAATTTGCTCATTTGATGTTGACATAGATATTGATTCAGATCTTTATCTAACTCAGTAAAGACGTGTCAAATTTTACAACATAATCTTTATTCAAAGAGGAGTCTTCGAATTGACTGGGAATGGATGTACTACTGTGACAAAGGTGTGAAAGCTCGGGGGATTACTATCAAATAAACTGGTTGGACTCTAAGCTGGTGTTAGAACAAAGAACAAAACAGCACGGCAATTAGGCCCTTCAGCCCAACGAGCCCACACCGCCACCCCGAGGTTTCCACCTCTACCCGCGATCCCTGTCCATGTTTATAGATCTATGGATTAAAAACCAAATTTGAGACAATTTAGGGAGAATTTGTTTTGCCAATTAGCCTAAGATCACATCTTTGGGATGTGGGAGGAAACCGGAGCTCCCGGAGAAAACCCACGCAAGCACGGGGAGAATGCGCAAACTCCCACAGACACAAGCCCAAATCCATGTATCTGCACAGCACAGCTATAGTCACTGAGCTGTCGTGTTGCCCATCAAATGGTCCGGGTCAAGCTAACGATGTAAAGCACTAAGATACTCTTGAAAAAATCTAAGAGCAGCCCTCTCACGACCCATCGTGTGTATGCCCCTTGTTAGACAACAAAGTGGACCAAAGCACCTGTAGGATAAAAACAAGTACATCAATATCATTATCTATTTACACACTTCCCAGGGACTCCCAAGGCTCATGATCCCTATTTTAAATCAGTTTTCTATACCCCTCTATTCCCATTCTGTTCATGGTTTCGTGAAGGGTAGGTCATGCCTTACTAACCTCATTGAGTTTTTTGAGAAAGTGACCAGAGAGGTGGATGGGGGTAAGGCGGTTGATGTAGTATATATGGACTTTAGTAAGGCGTTTGATAAGGTGGCCCATGAAGACTTCTACAGAAAATGCAGATGTGTGGAATAGAGGGTGATTTAGCTAATTGGATTAGGAATTGGCTGGCAGATAGAAGACAGAGGGTGGTGGTTGATGGAGATATTCATCGTGGAGTTCGGTGACAAGTGGTGTACCTCAGGGGTCTGTTTTGGGGCCCCTGCTGTTTGTAATTTTTATAAATGATCTGGATGAGGGTATTGAAGGATGGATTAGTAACTTTGCAGATGACACTAAAGTCGGTGGAGTGGTAGATAGTGAAGAGGGGTGTTATAGTTTGCAGAGGGACTTGGACAAGTTGCAGAGCTGGGCCGAGAGGTGGCAATGGAGTTTAATGTGGAAAAGTGTGAGGTAATGCACTATGGCAGAAATAATAAATGTGTAGAGTATAGGGCTAATGGTAGGATTCTTAATAGTCTTGATGAACAGAGGGATCTTGGTGTGTTTGTGCATAGATCCCTGAAAGTAGGCAGTCAAGTCGAGAAGGTTGTTAAGAAGGCATATGGAGTCTTAGCTTTTTTTGGTAGGGGGATTGAATTTCGGAGCCGCAACGTCATGTTGCAACTGTACAAAACTCTAGTGCGGCCGCACTTGGAGTATTGTGTGCAGTTCTGGTCGCCACATTTTAAGAAAGATGTGGAGGCATTGGAGAGGGTACAGAGGAGGTTTACCAGGATGTTGCCTGGTATGGAGGGCAGGTCTTATGAAGAGAGGCTGAGGGATTTGAGTTGTTTTCGTTAGAAAGAAGGCGGCTAAGAGGAGACCTTATTGAAACATATAAGATGATTAGAGGTTTAGATAGGGTGGACAGTGATAGCCTTTTTCCTAGGATGGAGAAAGCTAGCGCGAGGGGACACAGCTTTAAATTAAGGGGTATGAGTTATAGGACGGATATCAGAGGTAGGTTCTTTACTCAAAGAGTGAGTAGGGAGTGGAATGCCCTGCCTGCAGCTGTTGTAGATGCGCCAAGTTTGGTGGCGTTTAAGAGGTTAATTGATAAGGATATGGAAGAGAATGGAATGGTTTAGTTTGGAGGGGCATTGCTTTTTATTTTGGTCGGCACAACATCGAAGGCCGAAGGGCCTGTTCTGTGCTGTATTGTTCTATGTTCTATGTGGCCATCTAAGTATTTCTTAAATAACTCCAGAGTACCTGCCTCCACCACTTTACTTGGCAGCGCATTCCATATCCCCACCACCCTCAGTGTGAAAAAACTCCCTCTAGCATCCAAATTATACCTTACCCCCCTCACCCTAAGCCCGTGACCCCTCGTGCTATTTGAGTCCATCCTAGGAAAAAGCTTAACCCTGTTTACTCTATCAATCCCCTTCATAATCTTGTACACCTCTATTAGATCTCCTCTAAGTCTACGTCTTTCTAAGGAAAACAGTCCCAATTTGCCTAATCTCTCCTTGTAACTCAGACCTTCCATACCAGGCAGCATCCTGGTAAACATCCTCTGCACTCTCTCCAGAGTCTCCACATCCTTCCAGTAGTAAGGCGACCAGAACTGGATGCAGTATTTCAAATGAGGTCTAACTAACGTTTTATACAACTGCAACATTAAAGGCCAGCTCTTGTACTCTATACCCCTTCCTATAAAGGTTAGCATACTATATGCTTTCTTTACAACCTTCTCCACTTGCTCTGTCACCTTCAGAGACTTGTTCACCTGCATCCCCAGGTCCCTCTGCGTTTCTATACTCTTAATAGGTCTACCCTTTATCATATACCTCCCCCCTACATTCTTTCTCCCGAAATGCATCACCTCACATTTATCAGGATTGAATTCCATCTGCCATCTGTCTGCCCAAGCTACCAGCCTATCTGTGTCCTGCTGCATCGCCTGACAATGCTCCTCACTATCCGCAAGTCCAGCCATCTTTGTATCGTCTGCAAACTTGCTGATCACTCCACTTACTCCCTCTTCCAAGTCATTTATATATATTACAAATAGAAGAGGTCCCAGTACTGAGCCCTGTGGCACACCACTAGTGAGCAACCTCCAGCTGGAAAAACACCCTTCCACTATTACTCTCTGTTTCCTATTACCAAGCCAGTTACTAATCCATCTAGCTACCTGTCCTTGTATCCCATTAGCCTTGACCTTTTCAACTAACCTCCCATGAGAGACTTTGTCAAACCCTGTTGTCAGATTTCTGACTATGACAAAGGTGGTAAACACAGTAAGTAGTCTGACAAAACCAGGTTTAAATCCGACCGATTTATCTGTTAGTAAACTCGGAAGCTTTCGACTCTATGGTCTTCGTCAGGTGAATGAGGTGTTCTGGTCTCCAACAGCACACATACCAGCACAGACTGTTTACAGATTACTGATTAGAATGTGAATCTTTACACCTAACCTGCTATTTAAGTCTTAAAGTGGTTAACAATGTGTGTGAAAGGAGCACTGAGCACAGGTTAGAGAGATGTATATTGTCTCCAGACAGCACAGTAAGTGAGGTTTTTTGCTAACCCAGGCAAGTCATGGGGGTTACAGATAGTGTGACATGAACCCAAGATCTCAGTGAATTCAATGAGACAGCTAATGAACCTGAACAGCCAACAGAGGGATCCGCAGTGCAGCAACCAAAGAGGAAGGAATCCAATTGGACTCCTCCGGAAGGCCGCTGCCCCCGACTGGACATGTATACCCAAGCCATCAGGAGGTGCGTGAACACCAGATTCATCAACCGCACTTACAAGATGGTCCCGAACATCACCCAAGTACAAAGCAAGGCCATCCGTGCTCTCAAGACCAACCGCAACATTGTCATCAAACCAGCAGACAAAGGAGGCGCCACCGTCATACTGAACAGAACGGACTACTGTGAAGAAGTGTACCGACAACTAAACAACGAGAAACACTACAGACAGTTACCAGCAGATCCGACTAAAGAACATACTTGTCAACTCAACATTCTGATCAAGACTTTTGATCCGGACCTTCAGAACACCCTCCGGGCTCTCATTCCACGTATTCCCCAGTTGGAGACCTCTACTGCCTCCCAAAGATACACAAGGCAAACATACCCGGCCGTCCCATCGTATTGGGCAATGGGACCCTGTGTGAGAACTTCTCCGGCTATGTCGAGGACATCCTGAAACTCATTGTACAAAGAACCCCCAGCTTTTGCTGCGACACTACGGATTTCCTATGGAAACTCAGCACACATGGAGCAGTTGAACCAGGGACATTCCTTGTCACAATGGATGTCTCGGCTCTCTACACCAACATCCCCACGATGATGGTATTGCTGCAACTGTCTCAGTACTCAATGCCAACAACCACCAGTTTCCGGATGCAATTTTACAACTCCTCCATTTTATCCTGGACCACAATGTCTTCACCTTCAACAACCAGTTCTTCATCCAGACATACAGAACGGCCATGGGGACCAAATTGCACCTCAATATGCCAACATCTTCATGCACAGGTTGAAATAAAACTTCTTCACCGCACTGGATCTTCAACCAAGGCTATACACAAGACACATTGATGACATTTTCTTCAAAGAACAAAGAACAAAACAGCACAGGAAACAGGCCCTTTGGCCCAACGAGCCCACGCCGCCACCCCAATGTTCCCACCTCTACCCATGATCCCTGTCCATGTTTATAGATCTATGGATTAAAAATCAAATTTGAGACAATTGAGGGAGAATTTGTTTTCCCAATTAGCTGGAGAGCACATCTTTGGAATGTGGGAGGAAACCGGAGCACCCTGAGAAAACCCACGCAAGTACGGGGAGAATGCACAAACTCCCATAGACACAGGCCCAAATCCATGTATCTGCACAGCACAGCGATAGTCACTGAGCTGTCGTGTTGCCCATCAAATGGTCCAGGTCAAGCATACACTAACGACGTGAAGCACTAGTATACTCTCGTTAAAGATCCAAGAGCAGCCCTCTCACGACCCATCACATGTATGCCTCTCGTTAGACAACAAGGTGGACCAAAGCACCTGTAGGATACAAACAGGTACATCAATATCATCATCTATTTACACACTTCCCAGGACTCCCAAGGCTCATGATCCCTATTTTAAATCAGTTTTCTATACCCCTCCATTCCCATTCTGTTCATGTGCCCATCTAAGTATTTCTTAAATAACTCCAGAGTACCTGCCTCCACCACTTTACTTGGCAGCGCATTCCATCCCCCCACCCTCTGTGTGAAAAAACTCTCTCTAGCATCCAAATTATACCTTACCCCCCCTCACTCTAAGCCCGTGACCCCTCATGCTATTCGAGTCCATCCTAGGAAAAAAGCTTAACGCTGTTTACTCTATCTATCCCCTTCAGAATCTTGTACACCTCTATTAGATCTCCTTCCTTTGGACTCATGGTGAACAAGCATTGAAACAACTGTATGATGATATCAACAAGTTCCATCCCACCATCAGACTCACCATGGACTATTCTCCAGAATCAGTTGCATTCTTGGACACACGCATCTCCATCAAGGACGGTCACCTCAGCACACCTCACTGTACCGCAAAGCGACGGACAACCTTACAATGCTCCACTTCTCCAGCTTACATCCTAAACACGTTAAGAGGCCATCCCCTACAGACAAGCCCTCCGTATACATAGAATTTGCTCAGATGAGGAGGATCGTGACAGACACCTCCAGACGCTGAAGGATGCCCTCATGAGAACAGGTTATGGCGCTCGACTGATCGATCAACAGTTCCGACGTGCCACAGTGATAAACCGCACTGACCTCCTCAGAAGACGAAACGGGACATTGATGAAGACAAACATCTCACCTGTGCCATCCCCACCCCTCCACTTCTTGCTGCTTCAGACAACCGCGCAACCTCAAAACATACCATTATCCGCAGCAACTACCCAACCTTCAGGAGAACAGTGACCACAATACCACACAACCCTGCCACAGCAACCTCTGCAAGACATGCCGGATCATCGACATGGATGACATCACCACACGTGAGAACATCATTCACCAGGTACACGGTACATACTCTTGCAACTTGGCCAACGTTTTTCTACCTAAAACGTTGCAAGAAGAATGCCCCGAAGCGTGGTACATTTGGGAGACCATGCAAACACTATGACAGCGGATGAATGAACATTGCTCGACATTGATGTAGAAATAACAGAGTTGTTTGTGATGGGAGACTTCAATTTCCCAAACATCGACTGGAATATCCCAAGGGTAAGGGTTTGGATGGGGAGGAGTTTGTTAGGTGTGTTCAGGAGGGTTTCCTGACACAGCACGTGGACAAGCTACAAGAGGAGAGGCTGTACTGGACCTGGTACTAGCTAATGAACCAGGACAGGTGATGGATCTCTCAGTAGGAGAGCATCTTGGGGATGGAGATCATAATTCTATCTCCTTCACCCTTGCATTGGAAAAGGATAGGATCAGGCAGGCTAGGAGGTGTTTGTCTGGAATAAGGGGAAATATGAAGACATCAGGCAGATGTTGGGGCGCGAATAAACTGGAAGGAGGTGTTCTTGGGAAAAGCACAGAAGGAAGGTGGCAGATATTCAAGGAATGCTTGTCTGGAGCTTTGCACGACAACGTTCTGGTGAGACAAGGAGGTTTTGGTAGGACGCGGGAACCGTGGTGCACGAGGCAGTGGTGAACGTAGTCAGGAAGAAAGAAAGGTGTATAAAAGGTTCAAAGAGCTAGGAGATGTTGGGGATCTAGAGAAGTTATAAGGCTTATAGAAGAGAGCTTAAAAAGGAAATTAGGAGAGCCAGAAGGGGTCATGAGAAGGCCTTGGCTGGTAGTATTAAGGAATCCCAAGGCCTTCTACAAATATGTGAAAAGTAAAAGGATGAGAAGAGAAGGGATAGGACCTATAAAAGGTGAAGGGGAAAAGTCTGTATGGAACCGGAAGAAATGGCAGAGGTGCTTAATGAGTACTTTGCCTCAGTATTCACGGTGGAAAGTGATCTGGGAGGATGCACTACAAGTTTGGGGCAGACTGAAAAGATTGAGTATGTAGATATTAAGGAAGCGGATGTGTTAGAACTTTTAATGCTATCAAGATAGACAAGTCTCCGGGACCAGATGGGATGTACCCCAGGTTATTGTGGGAGGTGAGGGATGTCATTGCAGAGCCCCTGGCGATGATCTTTGCGTCATCGATGGAGACGGGAGAGGTTCCGGAGGATTGGAGGATTGCGGGTGTGGTCCCTATTTTCAAGAAAGGGAACAGGGATAGTCCTGGAAATTACCGACCAGTGTGTCTGACCTCAGTGTTGGTAAGCTGATGGAGAGGCTTCTGAGGGACAAGATTTACGAGCATTTGGAGAAGTTTAGGTTGATTAGAATAGTCAACATGGTTTTGTAAAGGCAGGTCGTGCCTTACGAGCTTAATTGAGTTCTTCGAAAATGCGCCTGAACACATTGATGAAGGAAGAGCAGTGGACGTGGTGTACATGGACTTCAGCAAGGCATTTGACAAGCTCCCACATGCAAGACTTCTTGAGAAGGTGAGAGGCATGGGATCCAAGGGGCTTTGGCCTTGTGGATCCAGAACCGGCTTGCCTGCAGAAGGCAGAGGGTGGTTGTGGATGGCTCTTTTTCTGCATGGAGGTCGTCACCAGTGGAGTGCCCCAGGGATCTGTTTCTAGGACCCTTGCTGTTTGTCATTTTCATAATGACCTGGATGAGGAAGTGGGGGGATGGGTGAGTAAGTTCGCCGATGACACGAAGGTCGGAGGTGTTGTGGATGGTCTGGAGGGATGTCAGAAGTTGCAGCATGACACCGACAGGATGCAAGACTGGGTGGAGAAGTGGCAGATGGACTTCAACGTGGATAAATGTTGTGGTCCATTTTGGCAGATCCAACGGGATGAATGAGTACACTATCAAAAGTAGGAGTGTTAGCTGTGTGGAAGAGCAGAGGTATCTTGGGGTCCGGGTCCATAAGACTCTCAAATCGGCCTCCCAGGTGGAGGATGTGGTTAAGAAAGCTTACGGTGTACTGGCCTTCATTCATCGAGGGATTGAGTTCAGGAGTCAGGAGGTAATGCTGCAGCTTTATAGGACCCTTGTCAGACCACACTTGGAGTACTGTGCGCAGTTCTGGTCGCCTCACTATAGGAAGGACGTGGAAGCTATTGAAAGGGTGCAGAGGAGATTTACAAGGATGTTGCCTGGATTGGGAGGCATGCCTTATGAAGACAGTTGAGGGAGCTGGGACTGTTCTCCCTGGAGAGATGAAGGTTGAAGGCGACCTGATAGAGGTTTACAAGATGTTGAGAGGAATAGATAGGGTGGAGTCTCAGAGACTATTTCCCAGGGCTGAAATGGTCGCGACGAGAGGGCACAGATTTAAGGTGCAGGGAAGCAAGTACAGAGGGGATGCTAGGGGAAAGTTTTTCACTCAGAGGGTGATGTGAATGGAATCGGCTGCCGTCGGTGGTGGTCGAGGCGAACTCGCTGGGGTCTTTTAAAAGACTTCTGGATGAGTATATGGGATCCAATGGGATTGGGGGTTATAGATAGTTCTTTGGCTGGGTAGGTTTGATGTGTTCGGCACAACTTGTGGGCCGAAGGGCCTGTTTGTGCTGTAGTGTTCTATGTTCTATGTTCTATAATCACCAGCAAGTCTGTTCCTTTCCTGTTGGCGAACACTTCAGTGGTTACAGGCATTCGGCCTTTGACTTTGGTAAACGTTCTTCAAGGGGGCCTTCATGACACACGACAGCGCAGAGTCGCTGAGCAGAGACTGATAGCCATGTTCCGCACACATGAGGACGGTCTCAAACAGGGATCGTGGCTTCATGTCACACTATCTGTAATCCCCATGACTTGCCTGGGTTAGCAAAAAACCTCACTTACTGTGTTGTCTGGAGACAATACACATCTCTCTAACCAATGCTCAGTGCTCCATCCACTCACATTGTTAGCCACTTTCAGACTTGAATAGCAGGTTAGGTATAAAGATTAGCATTCTAATCAGTAATCTGTAAACAGTCTGTGCTATATATGTGCGTGGAGACCAGAACACCTCATTCAACTGACGAAGAGGGAAACCTTGAAAACTTGTGAGTTTACTATCAAATAATCAGTTGGACTTACACCCGTGTTATCAGACCTCTACTACATTTACCCCAGTTCAATGCCAGCATCTCTATATCATTCTCAAACTGACCCTTTGCTCTTCTGCCTTGTGCCATTAGCTGGGCTTGTGGTGAGCAGGGAAGCAACATAAGGTTGCAGGAGGTGGGAAATGATGGCAGATCTTTTGTGACCACCGCAGCGGGATAACAGCAAGATGGCAGATTGAAATTTCAACCAAAGATGGTCAGGAAGCCATTTAGCATGTAATTAAGGGGATTGGACGCGACCTGAATTGTCACCCCAACCAGCATCCACGCCCCCCCCCCCCCCCCCCCCCCCCCCCCCCCCCCCCCGCCAACTGCCCCGTCTATCATCCATTCCCATTGACAGGAGTCCAGTCTGAAACACAAATTATAAATGTGGACATTTTGTGTGCTCATATGGCCAGTACGACTTTGCTGTGGAGATGCCGGCGTTGGACTGGGGTGAACACAGTAAGAAGTCTGACAACGCCAGGTTTAGAACATAGAACATTACAGCGCAGAACAGGCCCTTCGGCCCTCGATGTTGCGCAGACCAATTAAGAAAAAGCAATGACCCTCTAACCTAAACCATTCTATTTTCATTCATAAACCTATCCACTGACCTCTTAAATGCCCCCAAACTTGGCATATCTACAACTGCAACAGGCAGGGCATTCCATACCCTTGCCACTCTCTGGGTAAAGAACCTACCTCTGACATCCGTCCGATAACTACCACCCCTTAATTTAAAGCTATGTCTCCTCGTGCTAGCTTTCTCCATCCGAGGAAAAAGGCTATCACTGTGCACCCTATCTAAACCTCTAATCATCTTATAAGTTTCAATAAGATCTCCTCATAGCCGCCTTCTTTCTAACGAAAACAACCTCAAATCCCTCAGCCTTTCCTCATAAGACCTTCCCTCCATAACAGGCAACCATTGCCTTGGTTTAAGTATGGCTTTGAACAGAGGCTGGGTGTTTGGTGACAATGGGAGAAAAATCATTTGATTTTTCTAACTTTTTCACCCTGTAGGAATTGATTTATAGAACATAGAACATAGAACATTACAGCACAGAACAGGCCCTTCGGCCTTCGATGTTGCGCCGACCAATATAAAAAGCAATGCCCCTCCAAACTAAACCATTCCCTTCTCTTCCATATACTTATCAACTAACCTCTTAAACGCCACCAAACTTGGCGCATCTACAACTGCTGCAGGCAGGGCATTCCACTCCCTAATCACTCTTTGGGTAAAGAACCTACCTCTGATATCCGTCCTATAACTCACACCCCTTAATTTAAAGCTGTGTCCCCTCGTGCTAGCTTTCTCCATCCTAGGAAAAAGGCTATCACTGTCCACCCTATCTAAACCTCTAATAATCTTATATGTTTCGATTAGGTCCCCTCTTAGCCGCCTCCTTTCTAACGAATACAACCTCAAATCCTTCAGCCTCTCTTCATAGGACCTGCCCTCCATACCAGGCAACATCCTGGTAAACCTCCTCTGTACCCTCTCCAATGCCTCCACATCTTTCTTAATGCGGGGACCAGAACTGCACACAATACTCCAAGTGCGGCCGCACTAGAGTTTTGTACAGTTGCAACATGACGTTGCGGCTCCGAAATTCAATCCCTCTACCAATAAAAGCCAAGACTCCATATGCCTTCTTAACAACCTTCTCGACCTGACTGCCTACTTTCAGGGATCTATGCACATACACACCAAGATCCCTCTGTTCATCTAGACTACTAAGAATCCTACCATTTGCCCTATACTCTACACATTTATTATTTCTGCCATAGTGCATTACCTCACACTTTTTCACATTAAACTCCATTTGCCACCTCTCGGCCCAGCTCTGCAACTTGTCCAAGTCCCTCTGCAAACTATAACACCCTCTTCACTATCTACCACTCCACCGACTTTAGTGTCATCTGCAAGTTTACTAATCCATCCTTCAATACCCTCATCCAGATCATTTATAAAAATTACAAACAGCAGGGGCCCCAAAACAGACCCCTGAGGTACACCACTTGTCACGGAACTCCAAGATGAATATCTCCCATCAACCACCACCCTCTGTCTTCTATCTGCTAGCCAATTTCTAACCCAATTAGCTAAATCACCCTCTATCCCATACATCTGCATTTTCTGCAGAAGTCTTCCATGAGCCACCTTATCAAACACCTTACTAAAGTCCATATATACCACATCAACCGCCTTATCCCCATCCACCTCCTTAGTCACTTTTTCAAAAAACTCAATGAGGTTAGTAAGGCACGACCTACCCTCTCTGTTCTCTGTTTCTGTTGTTGGGAGGTGAGCCGCTGATGAGTGCCTGGTGAATATCCCATAAGTTGTCAAGGTCTAGTTTCCAAACGTTTAAATTTGTCTTATAGTTTGTGGTAGAAGGCGGCTAAGGACGGATGTCAAAGGTAGGTTCTTTACCCAGAGGGTGGTAAGGGTATGGAATGCCCTGCCTGTTGCAGTTGTAGATGCGCCAAGTTTGGGGGCATTTAAGAGGTCCGTGGATAGGTTTATGGATGAAAAGGGAATGGTTTAGGTTAGAGGGTCATTGCTTTTTCCTAATTGGTCGGCGCAACATCGAGGGCCGAAGGGCCTGTTCTGCGCTGTAATGTTCTATGTTCTATGTTGTATAAACTGGAAGGAGTGCAGAAAAGATTTACTTGGATGCTACCGGGACTTGATGGTTTGAGTTTTATGGAGGCTGAATAGTCTGGGACTATTTTCTGTAGAGCGTAGGAGGCTGAGAGCTGATCTTATCGAGGTCTATAAAATAATGAGGGGCACAGATCAGCTAGAGAATCAAGATATTTTCTCAAAGGTAGGGGAGTCCAGAAATAAAGGACATAGATTTAAGGTGAGAGGGTAGGGATACAAATATATCCAGAGGGGCAATTTTTTCCTCACAGAGGCTGGTGCATGTCTGGAATGACCTGCCAAAGTTAATAGTAGAGGTGGGTACAATTTTGTAATTTAAAAAGATTTTTGACAGTTACATGAGTAAGATGGGTGCAGAGAGATATGCGTCAAATACAGGCAATTGGAATCAGCTTAGCAGTTTCAAACAAAAAGGTGGCATGGACAAGTTGTGCCAAAGGACCTGTTTCCATGTTGTAAACCTCTATGAATCTAGGACTCTAAGTCAGAGTCAATGATTTGGAGGCTGAACTAGTGACACTGCGACACGTCAGGTAAGGGGAGAATTACCCCTTTGGTTTACAATTGGTTTTGTAAAAGGCAGGTTGTGCCTTACGAGCTTAATTGAGTTCTTCAAAAATGTGACTGAACACATTGACGAAGGAAGAGCAGTGGACGTGGTGTACATGGACTTCAGCAAGGCATTTGACAAGGTCCCACATGCAAGACTTCTTGAGAAGGTGAGAGTGCATGGGATCCAAGGGGCTTTGGCCTTGTGGATCCAGAACTGGCTTGCCTGCAGAAGGCAGAGGGTGGTTGTGGATGGCTCTTTTTCTGCATGGAGGTCGGTCACCAGTGGAGTGCCCCAGGGATCTGTTCTAGGACCCTTGCTGTTTGTCATTTTCATAAATGACCTGGATGAGGAAGTGGGGGGATGGGTGAGTAAGTTCGCCGATGACACGAAGGTCGGTGGTGTTGTGGATGGTCTGGAGGGATGTCAGAAGTTGCAGCATGACATCGACAGGATGCAAGACTGGGCGGAGAAGTGGCAGATGGACTTCAAAGTGGATAAATGTGTTGTGGTCCATTTTGGCAGATCCAACGGGATGAATGAGTACACTATCAAAGGTAGGAGTCTTAGCTGTGTGGAAGAGCAGAGGTATCTTGGGGTCCGGGTCCATAAGACTCTCAAATCGGCCTCCCAGGTGGAGGATGTGGTTAAGAAGGCTTACGGTGTACTGGCCTTCATTCATCGAGGGATTGAGTTCAGGAGTCAGGAGGTAATGCTGCAGCTTTATAGGACCTTTGTCAGACCACACTTGGAGTACTGTGCGCAGTTCTGGTCGCCTCACTATAGGAAGGACGTGGAAGCTATTGAAAGGGTGCAGAGGAGATTTACAAGGATGTTGCCTGGATTGGGAGGCATGCCTTATGAAGACAGGTTGAGGGAGCTGGGACTGTTCTCCCTGGAGAGACGAAGGTTGAGAGGCGACCTGATAGAGGTTTACAAGATGTTGAGAGGATTAGATAGGGTGGACTCTTAGAGACTATTTCCCAGGGCTGAAATGGTCGTGACGAGAGGGCACAGATTTAAGGTGCAGGGAAGCAAGTACAGAGGGGATGCTAGGGGGAAGTTTTTCACTCAGAGGGTGGTGAGTGAATGGAATCGGCTGCCGTCGGTGGTGGTCGAGGCGAACTCGCTGGGGTCTTTTAAAAGACTTCTGGATGAGTATATGGGATCCAATGGGATTGGGGGTTATAGATAGGTCTATGGCTGGGTAGGTTTTGATGTGTTCGGCACAACTTGTGGGCTGAGGGGCCTGTTTGTGCTGTAGTGTTCTATGTTATGTTCTACCCAAATACTCTGTACCAGGAAGTGATCACATCTCTTACGATGGAATCTTCTGGTCTGGATAGTGGTCAGGGACAGGACGGTGTGACTGCAGCTGAGGCAGGCAAGTGAACCCAGAGGACAGGAGTGTCAAATCTGCAATCGTCCAACAGATTTGAGTTTCTCTTAGCTTGTTTGGATGAGAGTGGGAGCTGCAGGGTCGATGGGCGAATTGAGCATGGCACCGTGGTATAGAAAGATCTTGAAGTGTGAAGAGAATATAAGATTGTAGTACAGTAGAAGTGAGTGTAGTGAGGGGGATTGACACTGTCCTCTGCAGCAAGGAGCACGAGTCCACGTGGCTCAAGCCAGCTTTCAAAGCATCTGATCCGGGCTGGTGGAAGTAGAAGGATCCTGTTGTCATGGTCCATGAAGGTACCATCAAGATTGGTACAATGAGGAAAGAGGTTCTACGTAGAAGGTTTGAAGAGCTAGGCACTAAATTAAACATCAAAACCACCAGTTATAATCTCTGGATTATTATTTGCGTTACATGCAAATTGGCATAGAGTGCATTAAATTAGAGAGATGAATATGTGCCTGGAGTGGGAGAAGTGGGTCTCAGTTTGTGGGACATTGGCGTCAGCATTGGGGAAACTGGAATTGTACTGTCGGCATAGTCTACACCTGAACTGTGCTGGGACCTGTGTTCTTGCAAACCACGTTGCTAGGGAAGTGCAGATGAAAGAGAGACCTTCCAGGGAATTATAGGCCAGTGAGTCTTACTTCTGTTGTGGGCAAAGTATTGGAGAGAATTATTAGGGATAGGATTTTATAGTTATTTAGAGAGAAATGAATTGATTGGGGATAGTCAGCATGGTTTTGTGAAGGGTAGGTCGTGCCTTACTAACCTCATTGAGTTTTTTTTGAAAAAGTGACTAAGGAGGTGGATGGGGGTAAGGCGGTTGATGTGGTATATATGGACTTAGTAAGGCGTTTGATAAGGTGGCCCATGGAAGGCTTCTGCAGAAAATGCAGATGTATGGGATTGAGGGTGATTTAGCTAATTGGGTTAGGAATTGGCTAGCAGATAGAAGAAAGAGGGTGGTGGTTGATGGGAGATATTCATCGTGGAGTTCGGTTACTAGTGGTGTACCTCAGGGGTCTGTTTTGGGGCCCCTGATGTTTGTAATTTTTATAAATGATCTGGATGAGGGTATTGAAGGATGGATTAGTAAATTTGAAGATGACACTAAAGTCGGTGGAGTGGTAGATAGTGAAGAGGGGTGTTATAGTTTGCAGAGAGACTTGGATAAGTTGCAGAGCTGGGCCGAGAGGTGGCAAATGGAGTTTAATGTGGAAAAGTGTGAGGTAATGCACTTTGGCAGGAATAATAAATGTGTGGAGTATAGGGCTAATGGTAGGATCTTAATAGTGTTGATGAACAGAGGGATCTTGGTGTGTATGTGCATAGATCCCTGAAAGTAGGCAGTCAAGTCGATAAGGTTGTTAAGAAGGTATATGGAGTCTTAGCTTTTATTGGTAGGGGGATTGAATTTCGGAGCCGCAACGTCATGTTGCAACTGTACAAAACTCTAGTGCGGCCGCACTTGGAGTATTGTGTGCAGTTCTGGTCCCCACGTTATAAGAAAGATGTGGAGGCGTTGGAGAGGGTACAGAGGAGGTTTACCAGGATGTTGCCTGGTATGGAGGGCAGGGTCTTATGAAGAGAGGCTGAGGGATTTGAGGTTGTTTTAGTTAGAAAGGAGGCGGCTAAGAGGGGACCTTATTGAAACATATAGATGATTAGAGGTTTAGATAGGGTGGACAGTGATAGCCTTTTTCCTAGGATGGAGAAAGCTAGCAAGAGGGGACACAGCTTTAAATTAAGGGGTGATAGTTATAGGAAGGATATCAGAGGTAGGTTCTTTACCCAAAGGGTGGTTCGGGAGTGGAATGCCCTGCTGCAGCAGTTGTAGATGCGCCAAGTTTGGTGGCGTTTAAGAGGTTAGTTGATAAGTATATGGAAGAGAAGGGAATGGTTTAGTTTGGAGGGGCATTGCTTTTTCCTAATTGGTCAGCGCAACATCGAAGGCCGAAGGGCCTGTTCTGTGCTGTAATGTTCCAAGTTCTATGTTCTATGTTCTATGAAATAGAAGAGGGGATGGTTCTGCAGAAGGGACAGGGAGGCTTACAAAGCAGAAGGATGTGACAGCATTACAGAGTGTGTAGGAAAGAGCAGAGGGTATAAACATAAAAATCATCACAAATCGGACTCAATTGGGAAAAAATGGTAACAAGGCTCTCTTCTGTAAGATTCAGCACAAATCAATTTCATTTGATTTATTATCGTTATATGTATTAGTAAATGAAATAATTAATGGAAACAAATTGAGGTTAATGAGTTTGACCTTATTGACATTATAGGGACATGGTTACTCAGAGATCACAAATGGGAACTCAACATTCTGGGATATGTGACATTTCATATGTACGGACAGGAAGGAAAGGGTGCTGGAGTAGATTTGTTAGAGTTAGGCGGCAGGATGGCACAGTGGTTAGCACTGCTGCTTCATAGTGCCAGGGACATGGGTTTGATTCCTAGCTTTGGTCACTGTCTGTGTGTCTCTGTGCATTTCTTCTGGTGTTCCAGTTTTCTCTCACAATCCTGAAGACATTCTGGTTAGGTGCATTAATTGTGCTAAATTCTCCTTTAGCGTACAGGCACTGGAGTGTGGTGACAAGGGCATTTTCACAGTAACTTCATTGCAGTGTTAATGCAACCTACTTGTGACACAAATAAGTAAACTCTAGACTTTGTTAGTAGGAGGTAGAATAAGAACGATAGCAAGAAATGATCAAGGACTGAAGGATCTAGAACCAATACGGATTGAGGTAAAAAGTAAGAAGGGGAAGACAACACAGGTGGGAGTAATCTGCAGGACCCCGAACAGTGACGATGCTGCAGGATGGAGAATAATCCAAGAGATAATGAGGGCATATAAAACAGGTAGACTTTAACCGCAGATGATTTTAACCTCAATGTGAGTTGAGAAAATCAAATTGGCAGAGGTAGCCATGAGGAAAAATTCAGATAATATCATCCGGACAGTTTCCTAGAGCAATAATGTTGGGAAAATGAAAGTATCTATGCAGTATAATGTCAGACCATTGAGAAATTCACAATGTAATCAAATAGATTCAATACGGCTTCACAAACTAGAACATAGAATATAGAAAAACTACAGCACAGACTAGAAATCAGACCTGACAATGCATCTGAACTATTTGAGGTCGTAATGACCTGTACTGAGGGAGGACACTTTGGAGGGTTCAGACGGCGAGGCAATATGCGTAGAGCCAGGAACAAGAAAGGTGCAGTCACAGCGTTGGGTATTTATTACAGGCCTGCAATAGCCAGTGGGAAATAGAAGAGCAGATATGGAGAGTATAGAATGGGAGAGGCCGCTTGAGGGGAAATCAACATCCAACATGTGGGAGTCTTTCAAATGTCAATTGATTGGAATTCAGGACTGGCATGTGCCTGTTAGGATGAAGGATAATTGTGGCAAGTATCAGGAACTCTGGATAATGAGGGATATTATGAGCCTTGCTAAAAAGAGCAGGAATGCACTCATGAAGTCAAAAAGGCTGAAGTCAGATGCAGCCCCTGAAGAATAGTTGATAAGTATATGGAAGAGAAGGGAATGGTTTAGTTTGGAGGGGCATTGCTTTTTATTTTGGTCGGCACAACATCGAAGGCCGAAGGGCCTGTTCTGTGCTGTATTGTTCTATGTTCTATGTTCTAATATAAAGAACATAGGAAAGGAGTAAGGAGGGCTAAAACGGGTTATGAAAAATCTTTGGCAAACAGGATTAAAGAAAATCCTGAAGCATTTTGTACGTGCACAAAGAGCAAGAAGGTGTACAAGATTATGAGGGGTATAGACAGAGTACTCTTAAATCAGCCTCACAGGTGGAACATAGAACATAGAACATTACAGCGCAGAACAGGCCCTTTGGCCTTCGATGTTGCGCCGACCAATTAGGAAAAAGCAATGACCCTCTAACCTAAACCATTCCCTTTCCGTCCATAAACTTATCTACTAACCTCTTAAACGCCAACAAACTTGGCGCATCTACAACTGCAGCACGCAGGGCATTCCATACCCTTACCACCCTCTGGGTAAAGAACCTACCTCTGACATCCGTCCTATAACTACCAGCCCTTAATTTAAAGCTATGTCCCTCGTGTTGGCTTTCTCCATCCTAGGAAAAAGGCTATCACTGTCCACACTATCTAAACCTCTAATCATCTTATATGCTTCAATAAGGTCTCCTCTTAGCCGCCTTCTTTCTAACAAAAACAACATCAAATCCCTCAGCCTCTCTTCATAAGACCTGCCCTCCATACCAGGCAACATCCTGGTAAACCTCCTCTGTATCCTCTCCAATGCCTCCACATCTTTCTTATAATGCGGGGATCAGAACTGTACACAATACTCCAAGTGCGGCCACACTAAAGTTTTGTACAGTTGCAACATGACGTTGCGGCTCCAAAATTCAATCCCTCTACCAATAAAAGCTAAGATTCCATATGCCTTCTTATCGACTTGATTGCCAACTTTCAGGGATGTATTAACATATACCCAAAAAAAATTCGCTCTTAGGCTGATTGGGAAACAAATTGTCCCTACATTGAGATTCTTCCATATTAGGAATAACCTAAAATTAGAATAGGATAATGGAATAGTTACTATATAGTTATGACGGCGGCGTGGGCTCGTTGGGCTGAAGGGCCTGTTTCCCGTGCTGTGTTGCTCTAAAAAAAATATACACCAAGATCCCTCTGTTCATCAACACTATTGAGAGTCCTACCATTAGCCCTATACTCTACACATTTGTTATTCCTGCCAAAGTGAATTAGCTCACACTTTTCCACATTAAACTCCATTTGCCACCTCTCGGCCCAGCTCTTCAACTTGTCCAAGTCTCTCTGCAAACTATAACACCCCTCTTCACTATCTACCACTCCACCGACTTTAGTGTCATCTGCAAATTTACTAATCCATCCTTCAATACCCTCATCCAGATCATTTATAAAAATTACAAACAGCAGGGGCCGCAAAACAGATCCCTGAGGTACACCACTTGTAACCGAACTCCACAATGAATAACTTCCATCAACCACCACCCTCTGTCTTCTATCAGCTAGCCAATTCCTAATCCAATTAGCTAAATCACCCGCAATCCCATACATCTGCATTTTCTGCAGAAGCCTTCCATGGGCCACCTTATCGAACGCCTTACTAAAGTCCATATATACCACATCAACTGCCTTACCCCCATCCACCTCTTTGGTCACTTTTTCAAAACACTCAATAACATTAGTAAGGCACAACCTACCCTTCACAAAACTATGCTGACTATCCCCAATCAATTTGTTTCTCTCTAAATAACTATAAATCCTATCCCTAATAATTCTCTCCAATACTTTGCCCACAACAGAAGTAAGACTCACCAGCCTGTAATTCCCCTGAAAGTCTCTCTTCCCCTTCTTGAACAATGGGACCACATTCGCTATCCTCCAGTCTTCTGGCACTATACCCGTAACCAACGATGACCTGAAGATCAGAGCCAGAGGCTCTGCAATCTCCTCTCTCACCTCCCAGAGAATCCTAGGGTAAATCCCGTCCGGCCCAAGGGACTTATCTAACTTCAAACCCTCAAGAATATCTAGCACATCCTCCTTATCTACTTCAATACTTTCCAGTTTGCAACCCTGTACCTCAGTGTTCTCCACAACTACATTTACATCTCCTTGCGTGAATACCGAAGAGAAATATTTATTCAGTGCCTCTCCAATCTCTTCAGGCTCCACGCACAACTTCCCACTGCTGTCTATGACTGGCCCTAATCTTGCCCTAACCAATCTTCTATTCTTAACATATCTAAAGAAAGCTTTAGGATTCACCTTGATCCTATCAGCCAAAGTCTTCTCGTGTCCCCTTTTAGCTCTCCTCAACTCACTCTTTAGCTCCCTCCTGGCTAATCTATAGCTATCCATTGCACTAACTGAGCCTTCAAGCCTCATCCTGACATAAGCCTCCTTTTTCCTTTTAACCAGCAAATTAACTTTTTTAGTACACCATGGTTCCCTTACTCGACCATTTCCTCCTTGCCTGACAGGGACATACTTATCAAGGACTCGCAGCAGCTGCTCCTTGAATAAGCTCCACATTTCAGATGTTCCCAGTCCCTGTAGTTTCCTAGTCAACCTATGCACCCTAATTCCCTCCTTATGGCCTCATAATTACCATTCCCCCAGCTATAACTACTGCCCCCAGCTTCATGCCTATCCCTATCCATCACTAAGGTGAACGTAACCGAATTGTGGTCACTATCACCAAAATGTTCACCAACTTCCAAGTCTAACACCTGGTCTGGCTCATTGCCCAGCATCAAATCCAATGTAGCCTCACCTCTAGTTGGCCTATCTACATACTGAGTCAAAAAACCTTCCTGCACACTTTGTACAAAAACTGACCCCTCTAACGTGCTAGAGCTATAGCTTTTCCAATCAATATTAGTAAAGTTAAAGTCCCCCATAACAATTACTCTATTACTTTCACTCCTGTCCAGGATCGACTTTGCAATCCTTTCCTCTACCTCTCTAGAACTTTTAGGAGGTCTATAAAAGACTCCCAACAGGGTGGCCTCTCCTCTCCTGTTTCTAATCTCAGCCCATACTACCTCAACAGACAAGTCCTCATCAAACTTCCTTTCTGTCACTGTGATACAGTCTTTGACTAATAATGCCACTCCTCCCCCCTTCTACCTCCTTCTCTACTCCGACTGAAGCATTTGAACCCCGGAACCTGCAACAACCATTCCTGTCCCTTCTCTATCCATGTCTCTGAAATGGCCACAACATCGAAGTTCCAGGTACTGGTCCAAGCTGCAAGTTCCTCCACCTTATTGCGAATACTTCTTGCATTAAAGTATACGCATTTCAAACCATGCCCTACTCCACCTGAACGCTGCTATGCTTTACAGTTCTCATCTATGACCCCCCCTGTTCTCGTCCCTCCTAACATCCAAACTACTCAGGATCCCACCCCCCTCTGAATCAGTTTAAAGCCCCCTGCATAGCCTTTGCAAATTTTCCCCCCAAGATATTGGTTCCCCTCTGGTTCAGGTGTAGACCATCTCTCTTGTAGAGGTCCCACCTACCCCAGAATGAGTCCCAATTGTTCAGGAACCTGAACCCCTTCCTCCTGCACCATACCCGCAGCCACGAGTTCAAACATTCCCTCTCTCTGTTCTTCTCTAAACTATCCCGTGGTACAGGCAAGAGTCCAGAGATAAGCACTCTGTCTGTTTTGGCCCTAAGCTTCCACCCCAACTCCATAAATTTCGGTTTAATATCCCCTTCCCTTGTCCTACCTACATCATGTGTCCCTACATGAACTATGACTTGGGGCTGACTCCCCTCTCCCTTAAGAATCTTAAAAAACCACTCTGAGACATCCTGGACCCCAGCCCCTGGGAGGCAACACACCAGCCCTGAGTCCCGTTTATTACTATTTACTCTCCTATCTGTCCCCCTAACTATGGAGTCCCCAATTACCAGGCCCAATCCCTTATTCCCCCTACCCACCTGAGCATTCCCAGCAGGCTCACCCCCAGAGACCTGCTCACTTTGACTATCTCCAGTTGATTCTTCCTCAACTGTAGCCTCCAGGACAGAAAACTTATTTTGGAGGGGAACAGCCCTGGGGGATTGTCTCCCCGATTGCTTCTTACCCCCCTTCCTAATAGTTACCCACGAATCTCTTTTAGGAGTGACTATCTCTTTGTAACTCCTGTCAATATCCACCTCAACCTCCCGAATTATCCTGAGTTCCTCTAATTCCAGCTCCAGCTCCTTAACACAATCCTCAAGGAGCTGCAAATGGGCACACTTCCCGCAGGTATAATCAGCAGGAACACTACTGGTGTCCCTCACGTTGTACATACCGCAGGAAGTGCAACGTACTGCCTGCACTGCCATCCCTGATACTTTAATTTCTAGGAGGGAAATTAAAAAAAAACTTCCCACACACTTTTATTATTAGGTTAGAGGAGGAGGGAGGGTGGGATACTCTACCTGTGTAGAGTATCGGGTTTCCTCTCTGGACCAACTTATAGAGACAGAGAGAAAAACTACAACTACCGGCAAGCCTCCTAATGACGACTTCCGGTTTCCAGTTAGTTTAAAAAAAATGCAAAAAACTCCCAACACTCGCTACTTTAACCAAAAAGAGAATGTTAAAAATTACTTAAAACTCGAACTTTATACTCAAATCGCTGCCTCTCCATGCTGCTCCACAGGAACAATGAATGGAGGAAGTGCTCAAGAAGGTGTACGGTGTACTGGCCTTCATTAATCGAGGAATAGAGTTTAGGAGTGAGGAGATAATGATGCAGCTCTATAAGACTCTTATCAGACACCAGTTGGAGTACTGTGTGCAGTTCTGGTCGCCTCATTATAGGAAGGATGTAGAGGCTATTGAGAGAGTGCAGAGGAGATTTACAAGGATGCTGCCTGGATTGGGAGGCAGACCTTATGAAGATAGGTTGAGGGAGCTGGGACTCTTCTCACTGGAGAGATGTAGGTTGAGAGGCGACCTGATAGAGGTTTATAAAATGTTGAGAGGGATAGAGCGATAAAATGTTGAGAGGGTACTAAAGAAGTTAATTCGCTGGTTAAAAGGAAAAAAGAGGCTTATGTCAGGATGAGGCTTGAAGGCTCAGTTAGTGCAATGAATAGCTATAGATTAGCCAGGAGGGAGCTAAAGAGTGAGTTGAGGAGAGCTAAAAGGGGACACGAGAAGACTTTGGCTGATAGGGTCAAGGAGAATCCTAAAGCTTTCTTTAGAACATAGAACATTACAGCACAGAACAGCCCTTCAGCCTCGATGTTGCGCTGACCAATATAAAAAGCAATGCCCCTCCAAACTAAACCATTCCCTTTCTCTTCCATATACTTATCAACTAACCTCTTAACGCCACCAAACTTGGCGCATCTACAACTGCTGCAGCAGGGCATTCCACTCCCGAAACCACCCTTTGGGTAAAGAACCTGCCTCTGATATCCGTCCTATAACTATCACCCCTTAATTTAAAGCTGTGTCCCCTTGTGCTAGCTTTTTCCATCCTAGGAAAAAGGCTATCACTATCCACCCTATCTAAACCTCTAATCATCTTATATGTTTAATATGTTTAGAATTAGATTGATTGGTTTAGGGCAAGGTTAGGGCAGTTAGGGACAGCAGTGGGAAGTTGTGCGTGGAGCCTGAAGAGATTGGAGAGGCACTGAACAAATATTTCTCTTCGGTATTCACGCAGGGAGATGTAAATGTAGTTGTGGAGAACACTGGGATACAGGGTTGCAAACTGGAAAGTATTGAAGTAGATAAGGAGGATGTGCTAGATATTCTTGAGGGTTTGAAGTTAGATAAGTCCCCTGGGCCGGACGGGATTTACCCTAGGATTCTCCAAGAGGTGAGAGAGGAGATTGTAGAGCCTCTGGTTCTGATCTTCAGGTCGTCGTTAGTTGCGGGTATAGTGCCGGAAGACTGGAGGATAGCGAATGTGGTCCCATTGTTCAAGAAGGGGAAGAGAGACTTTCCGGGGAATTATAGGCTGGTGAGTCTTACTTCTGTTGTGGGCAAAGTATTAGAGAGAATTATTAGGGATAGGATTTATAGTTATTTAGAGAGAAATGAATTGATTGGGGATAGTCAGCATGGTTTTAATAGAACATAGAACATAGAACACTACAGCACAAACAGGCCCTTCAGCCTACAAGTTGTGCCGAACACATCAAAAACCTACCCAGCCATAGACCTATCTATAACCCCCAATCCCATTGGATCCCATATACTCATTCAGAAGTCTTTTAAAAGACCCCAGCGAGTTCGCCTCGACCACCACCGACGGCAGCCGATTCCATTCACTCACCACCCTCTGAGTGAAAAACTTTCCTCTAGCATCCCCTCTGTACTTGCTTCCCTGCACCTTAAATCTGTGCCCTCTCGTCACAACCATTTCTGCCCTGGGAAATAGTCTCTGAGAGTCCACCCTAGAAGGGTAGGTCGTGCCTTACTAACCTTATTGAGTTTTTTGAAAAAGTGACCAAAGAGGTGGATGGGGTAAGGCAGTTGGTGTGGTATATATGGACTTTAGTAAGGCGTTCGATAAGGTGGCCCCTGGAAGGCTTCTGCAGAAAATGCAGATGTATGGGATAGAGGGTGATTTAGCTAATTGGATTAGGAATTGGCTAGCAGAGAGAAGACAGAGGGTGGTGGTTAATGGAAGATATTCATCGTGGAGTTCGGTTACTAGTGAAGTACCTCAGGGATCTGTTTTGGGGCCTCGGCTATTTGTAATTTTTATAAATGATCTGGATGAGGGTATTGAAGGATGGATTAGTAAATTTGCGGATGACACCAAAGTCGGAGAAGTGATAGATAGTGAAGAGGGGTGTTATAGTTTGCAGAGAGACTTGGACAAGTTGCAGAACTGGGCCGAGAGGTGGCAAATGGAGTTTAATGTGGAAAAGTGTGAGGTAATTCATTTTGGCAGGAATAACAAATGTGTCGAGTATAGGGCTAATGGTAGGACTCTTAATCGTGTTGATGAACAGAGAGATTTTGGTGTATGTGTGCATAGATCCCTGAAAGTTGGTAATAGAACATAGAACATAGAACAATACAGCACAGAACAGGCCCTTCGGCCTTCGATGTTGTGCCGACCAAAATAAAAAAGCAATGCCCCTCCAAACTAAACCATTCCCTTCTCTTCCATATACTTATCAATTAAACCTCGTAAAACGCCACCAAACTGGGCCGCATCTACAACAGCGCATGCAGGGCATTCCCCTCCCTAATCACTCTTGAGTAAAGAACTACCTCTCATATCCCGTCCATATAATCATAACCCTTAATTTAAAGCTGTGTCCCCTCGTGCTAGCTTTATTCCATCCTAGGAAAAAGGCTATCACTGTCCACCCTATCTAAACCTCTACATCTTATATGCTTCAATAAGATCCCATTTAGCCGCCTCCTCTTCTAACGAAAACAAACCTCAAATCTTCAACCTCCTCTAATAGGACCTCCCTCCATAACAGGCAAATCCTGGTAAACTCCGTGGGACCCTCGCCAAATGCTCCTACATTTCTTTTCTGAAATGGGGCGACCAGAGAACTGACACCACAAACTCCAAGTGCGTCCGCACTAGAGTTTTGTACAGTTGCACACATGATGCTGCGTCTTCCTAATTCAATCCCCTCTTACCATAAAGCCTAAGACTCATATGCCTTCTTAACAACTTTATCCCAATTGACTGCTACTTTCAGGGATCGAATGGACAATACACAAGATCCTTTGTTTTTTTTCCTCAAAACTATAAGAGCCCTACCATTAGACCTATACTCTACACATTAATTTGCCTGCCAAAGTGCATTACCTCACACTTTTCCACATTAAACTCCATTTGCCACCTCTCGGCCCAGCTCTGCAACTTGTCCAAGTCACTCTGTAAACTATAACACCCCTCTTCACTATCTACCACTCCACCGACTTTAGTGTCATCTGCAATTTACTGATCCATCCCTCAATATCCTCATCCAGATCATTTATAAAAATTACAAACAGCAGGGGCCCCAAAACAGACCCCTGAGGCACACCACTCGTCACCGAACTCCACGATGAATATCTCCCCATCAACCACCACCCTCTGTCTTCTATCTGCCAGCCAATTCCTAATCCAATTAGCTAAATCACCCTCTATTCCACACATCTGCATTTTCTGTAGAAGTCTTCCATGGCCACCTTATCAAATGGCTTACTAAAGTCCATATATACTACATCACCGCCTTACCCCCATCCACCTCTCTGGTCACTTTCTCAAAAACTCAATGAGGTTAGTAAGGCATGACCTACCCTTCACGAAACCATGCTGACTATCCCAATCAATTCATTTCTCTCTAAATAACTATAAATCCTATCCCTAATAATTCTCTCCAATACCTTGCCCACAACAGAAGTAAGACTCACTGGCCTATAATTCCCTGGAAGGTCTCTCTTCCCCTTCTTAAACAATTAAACAATCAAGTCGATAAGGTTGTTAAGAAGGCATACGGTGTCTTAGCTTTTATTGATAGGGGGATTGAATTTCGGAGTCGCAATGTCATGTTGCAACTGTACAAAACTTTAGTGCGGCCACACTTGGAGTATTGTGTACAGTTCTGGTCCCCGCATTATAAGAAAGATGTGGAGGCATTGGAGAGGGTACAGAGGAGGTTTACCAGGATGTTGCCTGGTATGGAAGGCAGGTCTTATGAAGAGAGGCTGAGAGATTTGAAGTTGTTTTTGTTAGAAGGCGGCGGCTAAGAGGAGACCTTATTGAAGCATATAAGATGATTAGAGATTTAGATAGAGTTGACAGTGATAGCCTTTTTCCTAGGATGGAGAAAGCTAGCACGAGGGGACACAGCTTTAAATTAAGGGGTGGTGGTTTTTGGACAGATGTCAGAGGTAGGTTCTTTACCCAGAGGGTTTGTAAGGGTTATGGAATGCCTTGCGCTGCATGTTGTAGATGCACAAGTTTGGTGGCATTTAAGAGGTTAGTAGATAAGTTTATGGATGAAAAGGGAATGGTTTAGGTTAGAGGGTCATTGCTTGTTCCTAATTGGTCGGCGCAACATCGAAGGCCAAAGGGCCTGTTCTGCGCTGTAATGTTCTATGTTCTATAGGGTGGAATCTCTGAGACTATTTCCCCAAGCTGAAATGGTCACTACGAGAGGACACAGATTTAAGGTGCAGGGAAGCAAATACAAAGGAGATGTCAGAGGTAGGTTTTTCACTCAGAGTGTGGTGAGTGAATGGAACCGACTGCCGTCGGAGGTTGTTGAGGCAAACTCACTGGGGTCTTTTAAGAGACTTTTGGATGAGTACATGGAAAAGAATAGGATAGGGGGTTATAGATAGGTCTGTGGATTGGTAGATGTGATCGTCGCAACTTGTGGCCCGAAGGGCCTGTTTGTGCTGTATTGTTCTATGTTCTATGTTCTATGTTAACAGGGTTAAGCTTTTTCCTAGGATGGATTCGAATAGCACGAGGAGTCACGGGCATAGGGTGAGGGGGTATAAGGTATAACTTGGATGCTAGAGGGAGTTTTTTCACACAGAGGGTGGTGGGAGGATGGAATGCGCTGCCAAGTAAAGTGGTGGAGGCAGGTACTCTGGAGTTATTTCAGAAATACTTAGATGGGCACATGAACAGAATGGGAATGGAGGGGTATAGAAAACTGATTTAAAATAGGGATCATGAACCTTGGGAGTCCCTGGGAAGTGTGTAAATAGATGATGATATTGATGTACTTGTTTTTATCTTACAGGTGCTTTGATCCACCTTGTTGTTTAACGAGGGGCATACACGCGATGGGTTGTGAGAGGGCTGCTCTTGGACCTTTTTTGAGAGTATCCTAGTGCTTCACGTCGTTAGTGTATGCTTGACCTGGACCATTTGATGGGCAACACGATAGCTCAGTGACTATCGCTGTGCTGCGCAGATACGTGGATTTGGGCCTGTCTGTGGGAGTTTGCGCATTCTCCCTGTGCTGGCATGGGTTTTCTCCAGGCGCTCCGGTTTCCTCCCAGATCCCAAAGATGTGCTCTTAGGCTAATTGGCAAAACAAATTCTCCCTAAATTGTCTCAAATTTGGTTTTTAATCCATAGATCTATAAACATGGACAGGGATCACGGGTAGGGGTGGGAACATCGGGGTGGCAGAGCAGGCTTGTTGGGCTGAAGAGCCTGTTTCTCGTGCTTTTTTTTGTTCTTTGTAGCCAGGAAAATGGTTGAAACATAGAACGTAGAACATTACAGTGCAGAACAGGCCCTTCGGCCTTCGATGTTGCGCCGACCAATTAGAAAAAAGCAGTGACCCTCCAGCCTAAACCATTCCCTTTTCGTCCATAAACTTATCTACTAACCTCTTAAATGCCACCAAACTTGGCGCATCTACAACTGCAGCAGGCAGGGCATTCCATACCCTTACCACCCTCTGGGTAAAGACCACCCTTGGTCCACTCAAGGATTGTGAAGAGAATCTATGCATGGAACCGGAGGAAATGAATACTGTACCTCACTATTCATTAAAGAAAGGGAATTACTAGATGAGGAGCCTGGGGTAGAGTGAATCGATATTATGGTCACGTTGATATGAAAAAGGAGATGTATTGGGCGTCTTAAAAGCATTAACGTAGATAAGTCCCTAGGGCTTGATGAGATTGATCCCAGAATATTGATGGAGGCAAAGGTGGAAATTGCTGAGGCCTTGAGAGAAACGTTTATATTCTGATTCACTACAGGTGAAATTCCAGAGGACTACAAGATAACCGATGTTGTTCTGTTATTTAAGTAGGACAACAGGAATAATTCAGGAAATTATAGGCTGGTGAGTCTTATGTCAGTGGCATGGAAATTATTGGAAAAAGTTCTTTGGGACAAGATTTTGTCACATTTGGAAACAAATGGACTTACTAGTGATCGGCAACACGGTTTTGTGAAGGGGAGGTCGTGTCTCATTAACTTGATCAAATTTTTTAAGGAAGTGATGAAGATGATAGATGAAGGAAAGACAGTGGATGTTGTCTGCATGGCCTTTGATAAGATACCTCATGGTAGAGTGGTGCAGAGACGAAGTCACGTGGGATCAGAGGAGAGCTGGCAAGATGGATACAGAACTGTCTTGATCATAGAATGTAGAGATGGATTTAAAATTGGTGTTGCTACACAAATTTACTATCAAATAAATTGGTTGGATTTAAAATTGGTGTTGCTACATCTCTACATCATGACTACTATCAACACCGCATACTGCCGGATCCAAGTGGAGAGGATCTCCAAGAGGATTGCACATATTGACACAGACATCAAGTTTCTACAGAGATGCAAGAAAGCAGACAGGATACCAAAGGGACTACAGATCACGAACCCACTCAGGTCAACCTATAACACAGACTACGCTGAGAGGCTTTGCCGTCGCACCTCTCTCACACTCCTCAATCACCTCATACACCAGCTCTATAGCAAACGCCGCACCCTGGAAAGTAAAATGGAATACATATTCTCAACTTGCGCTCAGGACGCAGATCAGCTGCGAAACTTTGCCAAGCAGATGAGACGAAGAAACTACACCATTTACATGCACACCAAGAACAGGAAACTTGAAAAACTCGGCATCGCCACCAGCAACAACCAAACCTCCCTTGGCACCACAGTAGAAAACAACACTACCGCAGGGAGGTCCATTGTTAACCTGTCGGACTACACACTTCAATCAGAGGAAATCGAAGTTCTCAGCCAAGGGTTCAATTTCTGTCCCACCACCAAAATGGACCCCATCAATCTTGCAGCGGACACAGAGGAATTCATCAGGCGAATGAGGCTGCGTGAGTTCTTCCACAAACCCCAAGAGGCCAATAGCGGACTCAATGAGATAGCTAATGAACCAGAACAGCCGACAGAGGGATCCGCAGTGCAGCAACCGAAGAGGAATGAATCCAATTGGACTCCTCCGGAAGGCTGCTGCCCCCGACTGGACATGTATGCCCAAGCCATCAGGAGATGCGTGAACACCAGATTCATCAACCGCACTTACAAGACAGTCCCGAACATCACCCAAGTACAAAGCAAGGCCATCCGTGCTCTCAAGACCAACCGCAACATTGTCATCAAACCAGCAGACAAAGGAGGCGCCACTGTCATTGTGAACAGCACGGACTACTGTGAAGAAGTGTACCGACAACTAAACAATGTGAAACTCTACAGACAGTTACCAGCAGATCCGACCAAAGAACACACTCGTCAACTCAACACTCTGATCAAAACCTTTGATCCGGACCTTCAGAACATCCTCCAGGCTCTCATTCCACGTACTCCCCGCATTGGAGATCTCTACTGCCTCCCAAAGATACACAAGGCAAACATACCCGGCCGTCCCATCGTATTGGGCAATGGGACCCTGTGTAAGAACCTCACCGGCTATATCGAGGGCATCCTGAAACTCATTGTACAAAGAACCTCCAGCTTTTGCCGCGACACTATGGACTTCCTACAGAAACTCAGCACACATGCAGCAGTAGAACCAGGGACACTCCTTGTCACAATGGATGTCTCGGCGCTCTACACCAACATCCCCCACGACGATGGTATTGCTGCAACTGCCTCAGTACTCAATGCCAACAACTGCCAGTTTCCGGATGCAATTTTACAACTCATCCGCTTCATCTTGGACCACAATGTCTTCACCTTCAACAATCAGCTTTTCATCCAGACACACGGAACAGCCATGGGGACCAAATTCGCACCTCAGTATGCCAACATCTTCATGCACAGGTTCGAACAAGACTTCTTCACCACACAAGATCTCCAACCAAGGTTATATACTAGATACATTGATGACATCTTTTTCCTTTGGACTCATGGTGAACAATCATTGAAACAACTGTATGATGATATCAACAAGTTCCATCCCACCATCAGACTCACCATGGACTATTCTCCAGAATCAGTTGCATTCTTGGACACACGCATCTCCATCAAGGACGGTCACCTCAGCACCTCACTGTACCGCAAACCGACAGACAACCTCACAATGCTCCACTTCTCCAGCTTCCACCCTAGACACGTTAAAGAAGCCATTCCCTATGGACAAGCCCTCCGTATACACAGAATTTGCTCAGATGAGGAGGATCGTGACAGACACCTCCAGACGCTGAAGGATGCCCTCATGAGAACAGGATATGGCGCTTGACTCATCGATTGACAGTTCCGACGTGCCACAGCGATAAACCACACTGACCTCCTCAGAAGACGAACACGGGACACGGTGGACAGAGTACCCTTTGTTGTCCAGTACTTCCCCGGAGCGGAGAAGCTATGCCATCTTCTCCGGAGTCTTCAACATATCATTGATGACGATGAACATCTCGCTAGGGCCATCCGCACCTCCCCACTTCTTGCTTTCAGACAACCGCACAACCTCAAACAGATCATTGTTCGCAGCAAACTTCCCAACCTTCAGGAGAACAGTGACCACAATACCGCACAACCCTGCCACAGCAACCTCTGCAAGACATGCCAGATCATAGACATGGACGACATCATCAAACGTGAGGATACTATTCACCAGGTACGCGGTACATACTCTTGCAACTCGGCCAACGTTGTCTACCTAATACGTTGCAAGAAAGGATGTCCCGAAGCATGGTACATTGGGGAGACCATGCAGACACTACGACAGCGGATGAATGAGCATCGCTCAACAATCACCAGGCAAAATAGTTCCCTTCCTGTGGGCGAACACTTCAGCAGTCATGGGCATTCGGCCTCCGACCTGCAAGTAAATGTTCTTCAAGGGGACCTTCGTGACACACGACAGCGCAGATTTGCTGAGCAGAGACTGATAGCCAAGTTCCGCACACATGAAGACAGTCTTAATAGGGATCTTGGCTTCATGACACACTACCTGTAACCCCCATAACTTGCCTGTGTTAGCAAAAAACCTCACTTACTGTGCTGTCTGGAGAAAATACACAATTCTCTAACCAATGCTCAGGATTCCCTTCACACACATTGTTAGCCACTTTAACACTTGAATAGCAGGTTAGATGTAAGGATTCGCATTCTAATCAGCAATCTGTGACTGTCTGTGCTGATATGTGTGCTATTGCAGACCAGAACACTGCATTTGCCTGACAAAGACGAAAAGATCGAAAGCTCTCAAATTTACTATCAAATAAATCGGTTGGATTTAAAATTGGTGTTGCTAGATTCTTACTGTGTTCTTGATCATAGAAGACAGAGGATAGGAGTAGGGAGGTTCTTTTTGGAATGGAAGGCTGTGACTATCAGTGTTTCACAGGGATCAGTTCTAGGACCTTTGGTGCCTATCGTGTATATACATGATTTAGAAGAAAATGTAGTTGGCCTGATTGGTAAGTTTGCAGATGATACAAAAATAGGTGGAGTTGCAGGTTGTGAAGAGAGGGTGCAATAAGATGTAGACTGGTTGAAGACTTGGGCAGAAAAATAGCAGATGGAGTTTAATCTGGACAAATGTGAGATAATGCATTTTGGAATGTAGGAATTATACAGTAAATAGTACAACCCTTAAGAGTATTGACAGGCAAAGACATCTGTGTACATTTCCACTGATCACTGAAAGTGGCAATGCAGGTCATAAAGACAAAGGATCATTGAGGTTTACAGCATGGAAACAGGCCCTTCAGCCCAACTTGTCTATGCTGTCCTTTTTTTAAAATCCCTAAACTCATCCCAATTGCCCATATCCCTCTATATCCATCATACCCATGTAACTGTCTAAATGTAGGAAATTAAACAAATAAACTGGAAGGAAGTATTCTCAGAGAAAAGTACCAAAGTAAGGTGGCAGATTTTCAAGGAATGTTTGTCTGGAGTTCTGCATGACAACATTCCAATGAGACAGGGAGATTTTGGTGGTTACGGGAATCGTGGTACAAGGAAGTTGTAATGAACCTAGTCAAAAAGAAAAGCATACAATAGAAACAAAGAGTTAGGCAATGTTAGGGATCTAGAGGAGTATACGGCTTGTAGGAAGAAACTTAAGAAGGAAATTAGGAGAGCCGAAAGGTGTCATGAGAAGGCCTTGACAGGTAAAATTAAGGAGAATCCCAAAGTGTTCTACAAATATGTGAAGAGTAAAAGGATGAGATGTGAAGGAATAGGACCTATAAAAGGTGACAGTAGGAAAGTTTGTTCAGAACCGGTAGAAATAGTAGAGGTGCTTAATGAATACGTTACCTTAGTATTCACAATAGAAAATGATTTGGGAGGTTGTACTGCAGGTTTGCGGCAAACTGAAAAGATTGAGTACGTGGACATTAAGAAAGAGGATGTGTTGAAACTTTTAAATTCTATCAAGATAGATAAGTCGCCGGGACCGGATGGGATGTACTCCAGGTTACTGTGGGAGGTGAGGGAAGAGATTGCAGAGCCCCTGGCGATGATCGTTGCATCATTGATGGAGACGGGAGAAGTTCCAGAGGATTGGAGGATTGCAGATGTGGTTCCTATTTTCAAGAAAGGGAATAGAGACAGCCCAGGAAATTAGCCACCGGTGAGTCTAACCTCAGTGGTTGGTAAGTTGATGGAGAAGATCCTGAGGGATAGGATTTATGAACATTTAGAGAAGTTTAGTATGCTCAAAAGTAATTAGCATGGCTTTGTCAAAGGCAGATTGTGCCTTATGAGCCTGGTTAAATTCTTTGAAAATGTGACTAAACACATTGAGGAAGGAAGAGCGGTGGATGTGGTTTACATGAACTTCAGCAAATGTTTGATAAGGTCCCCAATGCAAGGCTTTTTGAAAAAGTGAGAGCATATGGGTTCCAAAGGGCTGTTGCCTTGTGGATTCAGAACCAGCTTCCCTGCAGAAGGCAGAGAGTAGTTGTGAATGGATCTTTTTCTGCATGGAGGTCAGTCACCAGTGGAGTGCCCCACAGACTGGTTCTGGGACCCTTGATGTTTGTCATTTTCATAAATGACCTGGATGAGGAAGTGGAGGGATGGGTTGGTAAGTTTGCCAATGACACGAAGGTTGGTGGTGTTGTGGATAGTCTGGAGGGATGTCAGAAGTGCAGCGTGACATAGATAGGATGCAAGACTGGGCGGAGAAATGGCAGATGGACTTCAACCCGGATAAATGTATAGTGGTACATTTTGGCAGGTCCAATGGGATGAAGTAGTACAATATTAAGGGTAGGAGTCTTACAGTGTAGAGAATCAGAAGGACCTTGGAGTCTGGCTCCATAGGACTCTGAAATCGGCCTTGCAGGTAGAGGATGTGGTTAAGGCGGCGGTATGGTGTGCTACCCTTCATTAATCAAGGGATTGAGTTTAGGAGTCAGGAAATAATGCTGCAACTTCATAAGACCCTTGTCAGACCCCAGAGTACTGTGCTCAGTTCTGGTCGTCTTACTACAGGAAGGACATAGAAGCCATAAAAAGGATGCAAAGGAGATTTACAAGAACGTTGTCTGGATTGGGTGGCATGCCTTATGAGGACAGGTTGAGGGAGCTCAGTCTTTTCTCCCTGGAGAGACAAAAGATGAGAGGTGACCTGATAGAGATTTATAAGATGTTGAGAGGTATTGATCAGGTGGATTCTCAGTTGTTTTCCCCCAGGGCTGAAATGGTTGCTTACAAGGAGACACAGGTTTAAGGTGCTGACAGAGGAGATGTTAGGAGTAATTTTTTCACTCAGAGGGTCGTGGGTGAGTGGAATTGGCTGCCATTGGTGGTGTTGGAAGCAAATGCGATAGGGTTTTTTAAGAGACTTCTGGATGAGTACATGGACTTAATATGATTGGGGGTTATAGATAAGCCTAGTAGATAGTGATATAAATCAGTGCAACTTGTGGACCAAAGGACTGTTTGTGCTGTAGTTTTTCTATGAACATAGAACACTTCAGCACAAACAGGCCCTTCGGCCCATAAGTTGCGCCGATCATATCCATACTTACCAGACCATAGAACTATCTATTCTGAGAGAAGTCAGTGCAGTCACCTTGACTGTACAGACTGATCAAAGCCTTGACCGATAGAAGTCAAGTCCAAGTTTAAGGTGCTTGGGGAAAAGTTTAGAGGAGATTTGCAAAGGGGAGGTTTTTTTTTTACACAGAATGGTGAATATTTGGAAGAGGGTGCCCAGAGAGGTGATTGGAGCAGGTGCAATAACGGCATTTAAGGGGCAACTGGACAAATATATGAATAGGATGGGAATGGAAGAATAACTGAGTCCGGATCTTCGGGCATCCTCCGGGCTCTCATTCCACATATTCCTCGCGTTGGAGACCTCTACTGCCTCCCAAAGATACACAGTTTAGTCAGGCATCAAGATCAGCACAGGTTTAGAGGACAAAAGAGCCTGTTCCAATGCTGTACTATTCTTTATTTTTTGTGATAACAAGAAGGATAGATAAAGTGGAACCAGTTAATGTAATATACCTGGATTTCCAAAAATCATTCCACAGAAAAGATGACTCAGTAAGAGACCCTGGTGATAGATCGTATATTGAGATGGATAGAGGATTGGCTAACTGATAAATTAATTGGGATAAATGGGACATTTTCAGGTTGGGATAGAAATACAGAGGCAAGAGGAGGCCATTCACTCTTTTGAGTCTTACCACCATTCATTATGATCATGGTTGATCATCCAACTCAATCGCCTGATCCACAGC
Source organism: Sphyrna mokarran (assembly GCA_024679065.1). NCBI lineage: Eukaryota > Metazoa > Chordata > Chondrichthyes > Carcharhiniformes > Carcharhinidae > Sphyrna > Sphyrna mokarran. The sequence goes on along the minus strand of JAGIQG010000014.1, from coordinate 81,854,909 downwards.
CCCCCCCCCCGCTCCTGAAAATATGCCTTGGTCCTGGTCCCCAATTCAATCTTTACAAATTATAATCAACAGAAATTATTTCTGAGACTACAAGAGATAAAATGATGAAATACTTACCTGACCTTTTGGCTTATCAATCAGCTCTTTCCCTGGTATCCCACATCTTGCTTTTATTTTGTTTGTTCTCCTCACAGTGCCTTTTTGTTTGGTTCCAGATGGAGGGCGCGAGGGAAACACTAATGTGATGCCTCAGATTCAGCTGCTCCTTGACACCAGTTCTTCCTCTTCTGATTGTACAGTCAAGGTGACCACACCGACTTCTCCCAGAATCTCCTCGATGAAATCTCTCTGCTGCTTCTGCTGGATTTCATAGGCTTGCCAGTGTCCCTGTCTCTGATCAGGAAGCTGGGAGTAAATCCGCCCCTACACGAAAGGCTATGCCTGTGGCCATTTCATAACCATTAGGCCCTCAAGCCCTTCTGCCCATTCCCCATTCCGTAGTTTGGTCTCCCTGTCCCTAACGTGGGCAAGAAGTACTACTCTCCCCATGGGCTGCCATCAATCCAATGATCAGCAGTCTTTGCAACAGCACCACTGGGATTAATGATAACTTCTGAGATTGCATCCAGTCCCCAACCACGAGGATATGTCCATGGACCAGAGTGACAGGGAAGTGGGGATGAGAAAGGTCATGCCAATGGGGAAAGCTGCAATAAGGGGTTGGGGGGGGGAAGGAGCTGGTGAGCCAGAGTATTCAGACCAAGGATGGGGGCAGGTGGGGAACTTTGAACTTGGGTGGGCGGCTCAGGACATTTTACACCCACACGGTCTGCAAACCCACCGAGTTAGCTGTAACATTCTGTCCAAATCACTGCTTCTCTTCACAGACTCTATGAGGGCTGCTGAAGAATTCTTGGTGTTTATTTCAGATATCTGCAGAATTTATTTAACTGTACATCGAGCATGAGGCACTAACTGGAGACTTTGCATTTAGGTGATGCCAAAACCTATTAATGAGAAGCTTATTACAGGATAAAATAAAACTGTTAGAATCTTCAACACTCTTTAGACAGATTCCATTTTCTCAGAATGATGAATCAATTAGGTACAGAATATTGAATATTAAAATAGATCAATGCACTCAAGATGATTGAAGATGACAATCTCAAAAATGTAAATTCAGTGACTGTCTGGATCATTCTATGAATTCTACTAAAACCCAAGAGACAATGGAATGATACATCCTCTTCCACAGGAACATATCAAAAGGAAGAAGCGATTGACTGTAAGCTCCTGTGGAGACAGTGTGAACTGATTATCATTTCAGCAGGATTTATATCCTGTACATTATGTTCCAGACGTGGATGAAAAGCCAGATGCAAACCTGGTCAGGGACCATTGGATGTACCAGAGTGTGTGACACAGAAACAAGGAAATATAACAGACCCCCATCCCACCCTGTCAGGTAAAATAAAATTCTGTCTGAGTGCTAGGGTAGATGAAACCAGGAAAGCCACAAATGAACAGAAAGCTGGACCAGTGACAGGGAACACTACAGCACAGAACAGGCCCTTCGGCCTTTGATAAGGGAAGGTGGTGGTATGGTGGTATTTGTTTCATATTGGTAAGTTGATGCTAGAGTTTTATTCCTAGGGTATTATTCACTATGTGACTGTTTCTTCTATCTGGCAGCTTACCGTCTAGTGACCTGTGACGTTACCATGAAAATATTAATGCACGGTGTTTAGTGCAGCTCCAGAGATTCAACATTAATACATAACAGTATGCTCATTGGGTGAATAATCAAGAGACCCTGGGGTTCAAATCCCACCACAGCAGATGGTGAAATTCTAATTCACTGAAAATCTGGAATTAGGAATCTACTGATGACCATGACATCATTCTGGACTGTTGGAAAAATCCATCTGATTTGATAATGTCCTTTAGGGAACAACATCTGCTGTTCTTACCTGGTCTGCCCTATATGTGGCTCCAGAGTCACAGCAATGTGGTTAACTGTTAAATGCCACAAACAACTCCACTGAAGGGCAATTAGGGGTGGGTAATAACTGCTGGCCCAACCCATATCCTGTAAAGTGAATTTAAAAGAAAACTCCTCTCACCTAAACAGCAGAACCTCTGGAACCTCAAAACCAACTATTCAACTGCTGAAGTCAACACAATTGGAATTACAAATCTACAAAAGTTGCAAACGTTTCAGCCTCTACAATTCGCTGACAAGTTAAAAACTCATCCTATATATTTAAATGTGATTTTTAAATTACTTTTTATTCCTAATCTGTGTATGTGTGTTGCATTTTATTATTTTCTCATAATAATAAACTGCCTCTAACATTAACTTATAAAAATCTGGTCATTCATTCCATTCAATAGGCCTTGGATCAGCAATGTATCTCAAAGGAAATGAAGAAGAGTATCAAATAGAAAGAAAATTCATACAAAGTGGCAAAGATTCGTGGGAACCGAGAGGATTGGGAAATCTTTAAAGGTCAGCAGAAAGCCACAAAAAAAAGGCTATAAAGAAAACTGGCTCAGAATATAAAAACAGACAGCAAAAGTTTCTACAGATATATAAAATGGAAAAGAGTGGCAAAATTAAACATCGGTCCTTTAGAAGACGAGAAGGAGGATGTAATAACTAGAAATGAGAAAATAGCTGATGCATTGAACAGGTGTTTTGTGTCGGTCTTCACAGTGAAGACACAAATATCATGCCAAAACTTGATGATAGAAAGGATTTGGCAGATGAGAACCTAGAAACTATCATTGTCATGAAAGAGGTAATGTTGGGCAAGTTAATGGGGCTAAAGGTAGACAATAATAAATGTGTAGAGTTTAGGGCTAATGGTAGGACTCTTAATAGTGTTGATGAACAGAGGGATCTTGGTGTATATGTGCATAGATCCCTGAAAGTTGGCAATCAAGTCGATAAGGTTGTTAAGAAGGCAGATGGAGTCTTAGCTTTTATTGGTAGGGGGATTGAATTTCGGAGCCGCAACGTCATGTTGCAAACTGTACAAAACTCTAGTGCGGCCGCACTTGGAGTATTGTGTGCAGTTCTGGTCCCCACATTATAAGAAAGATGTGGAGCATTGGAGAGGGTACAGAGGAGGTTTACCAGGATGTTGCCTGGTATGGAGGGCAGGTCTTATGAAGAGAGGCTGAGGGATTTGAGGTTGTTTTCGTTAGAAATGAGGCAGCTAAGAGGGGACCTTATCGAAACATATAAGATGACTAGAGGTTTAGATAGGGTGGACAGTGATAGCCTTTTTCCTAGGATGGAGAAAGCTAGCACGAGGGGACACAGCTTTAAATTAAGGTGTGATAGTTATAGGACGGATATCAGAGGTAGGTTCTTTACCCAAAGGGTGGTTTGGGAGTGGAATGCCCTGCCTGCAGCAGTTGTAGATGCACCAAGTTTGGTGGCATTCAAGAGGTTAGTTGATAAGTATATGGAAGAGAAAAGAATGGTTTAGTTTGGAGGGGCATTGCTTTTTATATTGGTCAGCACAACATCGAAGGCCAAAGGGCCTGTTCTGTGCTGTAATATTCTATGTTCATATGGAGTCTTAGCTTTTATTGGTAGGGGGATTGAATTTCAGAGCCGCAACGTCATGTTGCAACTGTACAAAACTCTGGTGCGGCTGCACTTGGAGTATTGTGTACAGTTCTGGTCCCCACATTATAAGAAAGATGTGGAGGCATTGGAGAGGGTACAGAGGAGTTTTACCAGGATGTTGCCTGGTATGGAGGGCAGGTCTTATGAGGAGAGGCTGAGGGATTTGAGGTTGTTTTCTTTAGAAAGGAGGCGGCTAAGAGGGGACCTAATCGAAACATGTAAGATGATTAGAGGTTTAGATAGGGTGGACAGTGATAGCCTTTTTCCTAGGATGGAGAAAGCTAGCACAAGGGGACATAGCTTTAAATTAAGGGGTGGTAGTTATAGGATGGATGTCAGATGTAGGTTCTTTACCCAGAGGGTGGTAAGGGAATGGAATACCCGGCCTGCTGCAGTTGTAGATGCGCCAAGTTTGGGGGCGTTTAAGAGGTCAGTGGATAGGTTTATGGATGAAAAGGGAATGGTTTAGGTTAGAGGGTCGTTGCTTTTTCTTAATTGGTCGGCGCGACATCGAAGGCCGAAGGGCCTGTTCTGCGCTGTAATGTTCTATGTTTTCTAAGTCTCCTGGCCCTGATGGAATGCATCCCAGGGTACTAAAAGAGATGGCGGGAGAAATAACAAATGCAGTAGTGATAATTTGCCAAAATTTGCTGGACTCTGGAGTGGTTCCGGCAGATTGGAAAACAGCAAGTATGACACCACTGTTTAAAAAAGGAGGTGGATAAAAGGCAGATAACTATAGGCCATAACTTTATCTTCTGTAGTAGGGAAAATGCTTGAATCTATCATCAAGAAAGAAATAGCAATCTGGATATAAATTGTCTCATTGATAAGACACAGCATTGGTTCATGAAGGGCAGGTCATGTTTGACAAACTTGGTGGAATTTTTGGAGACCATTACATGTGTAGTGGACAATGGGGAACCTGTGGATGTGGTGTATTTGGATTTCCAGAAAGCATTGACAAGGTGCTGCAAAGACTGCTACATAAGATAAAGGTGCACGGTGTTAGGGGTTAGCACAGATACAGGATTGGTTAACTAACAGAAAGTAAAGAATGGAGGTAAATGGGTACTTTTCTGGTTGGTGATCAGTGACTAGTGCTGTGCGTCAGGAATCAGTGTTGGGACTGCAATTGTTTATGATTTATATAGATGATTTGGGCCAATTGTAACGTGTCAAAATTTACAGATGACATTAAGATGGGTAAAAGAGCAAAATGTGCAAAAGACGCTGAAAGTCTGGAAAGGGATATAGATAGTCTAAATGAGTGGGTGAGAAGGCAGATGGAGTACAATGTTGATAAATATGAGGTCATTCATTTTGTAGGAATAACAGAAAATGGACTATTATTTAAATTGTAAAAAATTGCAGCATGCTGCTGTGCAGAGGGATCTGGGTGTCCTTGTGCAGGAATCGCAAGGAGTTGGTTTGCAAATGCAGCAGGTAATTAAGAAGGCAAATGGAATTTTATCCTTCATTGGTAGAGGGATGGTGTTTGAAAACAGCAAGATTACGTTGCAGCTGTATAAGGTACTGGTGAGGCCACAGCTGGAGTTACTGTGTACAGTTTTGGTCTCCTTATTTGAGAAAGGATATCCCGGCACTGGAGGGGGGGCAGAGGAGATTCACTAGGTTGATTCCACAGTTGAGAGGGTTGGCTTATGAGGAGAGACTGAGTAGACTGGGGCTATACTCATTGGAATTCAGAAGAATGAGTGGAGATCTGATAGAAATCTATATGATTATGACGGGAATCGATAAGATAGAAGCACGGAAGTTGTTTCCACTGGTGGGTGAAACTAGAACTAGGGGATGTGGCCTCAAAATAAGGGGAAGCAGATTTAGGACTGAGTTGAGGAAGAACTTCTTCACCCAAAGGGTTGTGAACCTGTGGAATTCCCTGCCCAGTGAAGCCGTTGAGGCTCCCTCATTGAATGTTTTTAAGACAAGAATACATAAATTTTTGAACAGTAAAGGAATTAAGGGTTATGGTGAACGGGTGGGTAAATGGAGCTGATCCACAAAAAGATCAGCCATGATCTTATTCAATGGTGGAGCAGGCTCGAGGAGTCAGATGGCCGACTCCTGCTCCTAATTCTTATGTTCTTTATGTACACAAATATTCAGCAATGTACTGGTTTCTGCAAGAGAAGATATTCTTTACCATCTCACTGTGACAACTTGAAAAAGAAAAAGAAACCAATTGATCACTTCTCACTTGGTGGGAGTGGGCGGGCCCTCCCCACAGGGTGGGGACGAGGGAGGGCAGGCCCTCCCCACTGAGTGGGGGTGGGGGATATTCTTCACTTGGTTGTCTGGGGGGGGGGGGGGGAGAGGGGAAGGGAGGACATCTCAGTTGGTGAGTGTGTGGTGGGTTGAGGGTGGGGAAGGTGGGGGTTACTCTTCACTGGGGGCAGGGCGTGGATACTCCTCACTGCGTGGGAGTGGGAGTGGGGAACATTCCTTGCAGAGTGAGGAGATGGGGGATATTCATCACTGGGTAGGTGGTGGGGGTGGGGACATCACAATGTTAAATTCAGGACTGAGTATCTGTAGAAACTGGACCTTGTGCCCAGACTGTTCCCATCAAGGGAACAAAACAGTGACAAACGGGGGTATCACCCGGGGGGGGGGGGGGGGGGGGGGGGGTCAGTCGTCACAATCTGTTGGTTCACATTTCAAGCTCCCCAGTAAATATTGTGGCTTTTTTTAAAAAAAGAGAACCATGAATTCTTGCCCGTGTCACTATTCAAAATGTCTTTTTTTGAAATAACTGAAATGCACAGTTTAATTGAGCATGTGCAGATGAGAGAAATGGTATTTATTTAGTTGAATAAAACTTGTTTTGTGCATTCATGAAAATCTACAAAATGTTATGCTGCCTCTAACTGGGAAAAATAGAAGCATTAGCCACTCCACATCTGTATTCTCACTAAAAGCAGCTGCAGTGTCTCGATTCTAATCAGCTTGCCCTCACCTCTGCCCTGTAAAGTGGAAAAGTAATCTTTATAATTGAAACCATAAAAGTGTTTTGGTATTTTCTAAAAATATGGCTCAATTATCCTTATTCCATAACCACAAACTGAAATCCTGCTCCAGAATCTGATACCAAATTGTTGTGACTACAAGGGGCCAATGAAGCCAGTGCTGTGTGCTAACAACGCTTTGGGTGGGAAGGAAAAGGCATTTCTGTGAAACATGGAAAGCAGCCAAACCAGTAAATGAAAAGCTAAAGGGAAACACAACCAGACCAAAGATTCACAATGGCAGCGAGGGAGAAAAGAGAATTACTGTAAACTGCTCAGAGCTTTCGTAAAACAGGATTGGGACAGATACTTTCCTGTTCTTCTATCAAACTGCTCATTTAATTTGAGTTTTAAAATATCTATTTGTGACTTCAAAATATAATCCCTTTTTGTGTGGTTTCCAAGTAAATGATTCTATTCCCTGATTAAAAATAATTTGCTTGATTTGCAAGAAACTGCATTCATTTAAATTGAATTAGACCCAAAACTGAGCTGAATTCAGTTGGATTTTGTAGAATCATAGAACATAGAACATAGAACATTACAGCACAGAACAGGCCCTTCAGCCTTCGATGTTGCGCCGACCAATATAAAAAGCAATGCCCCTCCAAACTAAACCATTCCCTTCTCTTCCATATACTTATCAACTAACCTCTTAAATGCCACCAAACTTGGCGCATCTACAACTGCTGCAGGCAGGGCATTCCACTCCCGAACCACCCTTTGGGTAAAGAACCTGCCTCTGATATCCGTCCTATAACTATCACCCTTTAATTTAAAGCTGTGTCCCCTCGTGCTAGCTTTTTCCATCCTAGGAAAAAGGCTATCACTGTCCACCCTATCTAAACCTCTAATCATCTTATATGTTTCGATCAGGTCCCCTCTTAGCCTCCTCCTTTCTAACGAAAACAACCTCAAATCCCTCAGCCTCTCTTCATAAGACCTGCCCTCCATACCAGGCAACATCCTGGTAAACCTCCTCTGTACCCTCTCCAATGCCTCCACATCTTTCTTATAATGTGGGGACCAGAACTGCACACAATACTCCAAGTGCGGCCGCACTAGAGTTTTGTACAGTTGCAACATGACGTTGCGGCTCCGAAATTCAATCCCTCTACCAAGACTCCATATGCCTTCCTAACAACCTTCTCGACCTGACTGCCTACTTTCAGGGATCTATGCACATACACACCAAGATCCCTCTGTTCATCTAGACTACTAAGAATCCTACCATTTGCCCTATACTCTACACATTAGAATCCTACAGCACAGAAAGAGACCATTCGCCGCATCGACTGCACCTACCATAATCACACACAAGCCTTATCCACATAACCACACAGCTTTACCCTAGCTTGTTTCCCTGACACTCAGGGGTAATTTAGCATGGCCAATCCACCTAATCTGTACATCTTTGTATTATGAGAGGAAATCCACACAGGCAGGGGGAAGAGCATGCAAACTCCACACAGACAGTGACCCAAGCTAGGGATTGAACCTGGGTCCCTGGCACTGTGAGGCAGCAGTACACAGTTTCTGTGGAAACATTGAATTATTGCTCTAATTACAGAACAAAACTGGAACAGACTCATAAAATTAAAGTGTAAGCTGGAAGTAGGAAAAGGTTCAAACAACTGAATAATGATCAGATGTCTGGACACTGGAGACCTGTCTACATTCCTGCACAATGGTCTCTGTTCGCCTCAGAGTATTCAATCACAATACTCATAAAACAGTGAGGAACAGAGAGAGAGAGAGAGTTTACACACTACATTCACAAAATTATAACACATTTATAAAGATGGTCTTTCACACATTTGATTAGTGAACACAAAAAGGATTTATTAACAAGAATAGTTCAGCAGTTTGATGCCTGCTGCTTAATCTCACCTGAATGATCAAACTTCACTGCTGGGGGAGATTCCCCAATCTGAGTGTCCCCCAGGCCAGCTGACCCTTAACCTGCTATCTTGTCCTTAAGGGACCAATCACCACAACATTGCAGAGAATTTATTTTTCTTCTTTCACAGGATGTGGGCATCACTGGCTGGCCAGAATTTATAGCCCATCCTTCGCTGCCTTTAAGAAGATGGTGGAATCACTGCAGCTCATAAGGTGTAGTACACCCACAGCACAGTTAGAGAAGGAGTTCCAGGACCTTGACACAGTGACAGTGAAGGAATGGTTGATATAATTCCAAGTTGCATTGGAAAGGGTGCAGAGGAAGTTTACCAGGATGTTGCCTGGTATGATGGGTAGGTCTTATAAGGAAAGGCTAAGGAACTTGAAGTTATTTTCATTAGAGAGAAGAAGGCTAAGAGATGACTTAATTGAGGCATTTAAGATGATCAGAGGGTTAGATAGGGTGGATAGTGAGAGCCTTTTTCCTCAGATGGAGATGGATAACACGAGGGGACATAGCTTTAAATTAAGGGGTGGTAATTATAGGACAGTTGGTAGATGTGGGTTCTTTATTCAGAGGGTAGAAAGGGTGTGGAATGCCCTGCCTGCAGCAGTTATGGACTCTTCAAGTTCAAATGGTCAGTGGATAGGCATATGGATAACATTGGAATAGTTTACGATACAGGATCATAAAATTGGTTCCATTGGTCAGCGCAACATCGAAGGCCGAAGGGCCTGTACTGCACTGTAATGTTCTATGTTAGAACATGAGAGAGGGTAAACTCTATCTCTGTGAGACATAGATAGAGCAGGGGCAGGAATGGTTGTTGCAGGTTCCGGGGTTCAAATGCTTCAGTCAGAGTAGAGAAGGAGGTAGAAGGGGGGGGAGGAGTGGCATTATTAGTCAAAGACTGTATCACAGTGACAGAAAGGAAGTTTAATGAGGACTTGTCTGTTGAGGTAGTATGGGCTGAGATTAGAAACAGGAGAGGAGAAGTCACCCTGTTGGGCGTCTTTTATAGACCTCCTAAAAGTTCTAGAGAGGTAGAGGAAAGGATTGCAAAGTTGCTCCTGGACAGGAGTGAAAGTAATAGGGCGATTGTTATGGGGGACTTTAACTTTACTAATATTGATTGGAATAGGTATAGCTCTAGCTCATTAGAGGGGTCAGTTTTTATACAAAAAGTGTGCAGGAAGGTTTTTCAACTCAGTATGTAGATAGGCCAACTAGAGGTGAGGCTACATTGGATTTGGTGCTGGGCAATGAGCCAGACCAGGTGTTAGGCTTGGAAGTTGGTGAACATTTTGGTGATAGTGACCACAATTCGGTTACGTTCACCTTAGTGATGGATAGGGACAGGCATGAAGCTGGGGGCAGTAGTTATAGCTGGGGGAATGGTAATTATGAGGCCATTAGGAGGGAATTAGGGTGCATAGGTTGGATTAGGAAAGTACAGGGAATGGGAAAATCTGAAATGTGGAGCTTATTCAAGGAGCAGCTACTGCGAGTCCTTGATAAGTATGTCCCTGCCAGTCAAGGAGGAAATGGTCGAGTAAGGGAACCATGGTGTACTAAAAAAGTTAATTTGTTGGTTAAAAGGAAAAAGGAGGCTTATGTCAGGATGAGGCTTGAAGGCTCAGTTAGTGCACTGGATAGCTATAGATTAGCCAGGAGGGAACTAAAGAGTGAGTTGAGAAGAGCTAACGAGGACACGAGAAGACTTTGGCTGATAGGATCAAGGAGAACAGAAGGATCTTGGTGTATGTGTCAATTGATCCCTGAAAGTAGGCAGTCAAGTGGATAAAGTTGTTAAGAAGGCATATGGAGTCTTAGCTTTTATTGGTAGGGGGATTGAATTTAGGAGCCGCAGCATCATGTTGCAACTGTACAAAACTCTAGTGCGGCCGCACTTGGAGTATTGTGTGCAGTTCTGGTCGCCACATTATAAGAAAGATGTGGAGGCATTGGAGAGGGTACAGAGGAGGTTTACCAGGATGTTGCCTGGTATGGAGGGCAGGTCCTATGAAGAGAGGTTGAAGGATTTGAGGTTGTTTTCGTTAGAAAGGAGGCGGCTAAGAGGGGATCTTATTGAAGCATATAAGATGATTAGAGGTTTAGATAGGGTGGACAGTGATAGCCTTTTTCCTAGGATGGAGAAAGCTAGCACGAGGGGACACAGCTTTAAATTAAGGGGTATGAGTTATAGGACGGATATCAGAGGTAGGTTCTTTACTCAAAGAGTGATTAGGGAGTGGAATGCCCTGCCTGCAGCTGTTGTAGATGCGCCAAGTTTGGTGGCGTTTAAGAGGTTAATTGATAAGTATATGGAAGAGAAGGGGATGGTTTAGTTTGGAGGGGCATTGCTTTTTATTTTGGTCGGCACAACATCGAAGGCCGAAGGGCCTGTTCTGTGCTGTATTGTTCTATGTTCTATGTTCTAGAATCCTAAAGCTTTCTTTAGATATGTTAAGAATAGAAGATTGGTTAGGCCAGTCAGAGACAGCAGTGGGAAGTTGTGCGTGGAGCCTGAAGAGATTGGAGAGGCACTGAACAAATATTTCTCTTCGGTATTCACGCAGGGAAATGTAAATGTAGTTGTGGAGAACACTGGGATACAGGGTTGTAAACTGGAAAGTATTGAAGTAGATGAGGAGGATGTGCTAGATATTCTTGAGGGTTTGAAGTTAGATAAGTCCCCTCGGCCGGACGGGATTTACCCTAGGATTCTCTGGGAGGCGAGAGAGGCGATTGCAGAGCCTCTGGCTCTGATCTTCAGGTCGTCGTTGGTTACAGGTATAGTGCCGGAAGACTGGAGGATAGCGAATGTGGTCCCATTGTTCAAGAAGGGGAATGGAGACTTCCCTGGCAATTACAGACCGGTGAGTCTTACTTCTGTTATGGGCAAAGTATTGCAAAGAATTATTAGGGATAGAGAGTAACGAAATGATTGGGGATAATCAGCATGGTTTTGTGAAGGGTAGGTCGTGCCTTACTAACCTTATTGAGTTTTTTGAAAAAGTGACCAAAAAGATGGATGGGGGTAAGGCAGTTGATGTGGTATATATGGATTTTAGTAAGGCGTTCGATAAGGTGACCCATGGAAGGCTTCTGCAGAAAATGCAGATGTATGGGATTGAGGGTGATTTAGCTAATTGGATTAGGAATTGGCTAGCTGATAGAAGACAGAGGGTGGTGGTTGATGGAAATTATTCATCATGGAGTTCGGTTACAAGTGGTGTACCTCAGGGATCTGTTTTGGGGCCCCTGCTGTTTGTAATTTTTATAAATGATCTGGATGAGGGTATTGAAGGATGGATTAGTAAATTTGCGGATGACACCAAAGTCGGAGGAGTGGTAGATAGTGAAGAGGGGTGTTATAGTTTGCAGAGAGACTTAGACAAGTTGCAGAGCTGGGCCGAGAGGTGGCAAATGGAGTTTAATGTGGAAAAGTGTGAGGTAATTCACTTTGGCAGGAATAACAAATGTGTAGAGTATAGGGCTAATGGTAGAACTCTTAATCGTGTTGATGAACAGAGGGATATTGGTGTATATGTGCATAGATCCCTGAAAATTGGCAATCAAGTCGATAAGGTTGTTAAGAAGGCATATGGAGTCTTAGCCTTTATTGGTAGGGGGATTGAATTTCAGAGCCGCAATGTCATGTTGCAACTGAACAAAACTCTAGTGCGGCCGCACTTGGAGTATTGTGTACAGTTGTGGTCCCCACATTATAAGAAAGATGTGGAGGCATTGGAGAGGGTACAGAGGAGGTTTACCAGGATGTTGCCTGGTATGGAGGGCAGGTCTTATGAAGAGAGGCTGAGGGATTTGAGGTTGTTTTCGTTAGAAAGGAGGCGGCTAAGAGGAGACCTTATTGAAACATATAAGATGATTAGAGGTTTAGATAGGGTGGACAGTGATAGCCTTTTTCCTAGGATGGAGAAAGCTAGCACGAGGGGACATAGCTTTAAATTAAGGGGTGGTAGTTATAGGACGGATGTCAGAGGTAGGTTCTTTACCCAGAGGGTGGTAAGGGTATGGAATGCCCTGCGTGCGTCAGTTGTAGATGCGCCAAGTTTGGTGGTGTTTAAGAGGTTAGTAGATAAGTTTATGTACGAAAAGGGAATGGTTTTGGTTAGAGGGTCATTGCTTTTTCTTAATTGGTCGGCGCAACATCGGAGGCCGAAGGGCCTGTTCTGCGCTGTAATGTTCTATGTTCTAAATCAGAATTGTGAAAGTTTGGAGAGGAGCTTACAGCTGATCGTGTTACCAGGCATTTGCCGCCCTTGTTTTTTTAGATGGGAATGGCCGTGGGTTTGGAAGGTGCCTTGGCAAATGAGGGAAGTTTAACTTGAGAGAACGGTCGTACAATCAAATGGAAGATAGAACATAGAACATTACAGTGCAGAACAGGCCCTTCGGCCTTCGATGTTGCGCTGACCAATTAGGAACAAGCAGTGACCCTCTAACCTAAACCATCCCTTTTCATCCATAAACTTATCTACTAACCTCTTAAACGCCACCAAACTTGGCGCATCTACAACCGACACAGGCAGGGCATTCCATACCCTTACCACCCTCTGGGTAAAGAACCTACCTCTGACATCCGTCCTAAAACCACCACCCCTTAATTTAAAGCTATGTCCCCTTGTGCTATCTTTCTCCATCCTAGGAAAAAGGCTATCACTGTCCACCCTTTCTAAACCTCTAATCATCTTATATGTTTCAATAAGGTCTCCTCTTAGCTGCCTTTTTTCTAACGAAAACAACCTCAAATCCCTCAGCCTCTCTTCATAAGACCTGCCTTCCATACCAGGCAACATCCCGGTAAACCTCCTCTGTACCCTCTCCAATGCCTCCACATCTTTCTTATAATGCGGGGACCAGAACTGTACACAATACTCCAAGTGCGGCCGCACTAGAGTTTTGTACAGTTGTAACATGACGTTGCAGCTCCGAAATTCAATCCCCCTACCAATAAAAGCTAAGACTCCATATGCCTTCTTAACAACCTTATCGACTTGATTGCCAACTTTCAGGGATCTATGCACACATACACTAAGATCCCTCTGTTCATCAACACTATTAAGAGTCCTACCATTAGCCCTATACTCTACACATTTGTTATTCCTGCCAAAGTGAATTACCTCACACTTTTCCACATTAAACTCCATTTGCCACCTCTCGGCCCAGCTCTGCAACTTGTCCAAGTCTCTCTGCAAACTATAACACCCCTCTTCACTATCTACCACTCCTCCGACTTTGGTGTCATCCGCAAATTTACTAATCCATCCTTCAATACCCTCATCCAGACCATTTATAAAAATTACAAACAGCAGGGGCCCCAAAACAGATCCCTGAGGTACACCACTAGTAACCGAACTCCACGATGAATATCTCCCATCAACCACCACCCTCTGTCTTCTATCTGCTAGCCAATTCCTAATGCAATTAGCTAAATCACCCTCTATCCCATACATCTGCATTTTCTGCAGAAGCCTTTCATGGGGCACCTTATCGAATGCCTTACTAAAGTCCATATATACCACATCAACTGCCTTACCCCCATCCATCCTTTTGGTCACTTTTTAAAAAAACTCAATAAGGTTAGTAAGGCACGACCTACCCTTCACAAAACCATGCTGACTATCCCCAATCAATTCATTTGTCTCTAAGTAACTAGAAATCCTATCCCTAATAATCCTCTCCAATACTTTGCCCACAACAGAAGTAAGACTCACTGGCCTATAATTCCCCGGAAAGTCTCTCTTCCCCTTCTTGAACAATGGGACCACATTCGCTATCCTCCAGTCTTCCGCCACTATACCCGTAACCAATGATGACCTGAAGATCAGAGCCAGAGGCTCTGCAAACTCCTCTCTCGCCTCCCAGAGAATCCTAGGGTAAATCCCGTCTGGCCCAGGGGACGTATCTAACTTCAAACCCTGCAGAATATCTAGCACATCCTCCTTATCTACTTCAATACTTTCCAGTTTGCAACCCTGTATCCCAGATAAGACACAAGAAATAGTGATAGGCCATTTGGGCCCCTGAGCCTGCTCCAACATTGAACAAGATCACGATTGAGTGACTTCACTCACCTTGCTGCATTATTTTCATAACCCTTAATTTCAAAGATATTTGAATTCTGAGGAAATCAGACTTGAACATCCACAGCCAAGGAAATTCTCAGCAAGTTGCACAAACTCACAGCCCTTGAAAAAATGTCTCCTCAAGTCAGTACTCTGGCTCCCCTCCCAGCCCCTACCTTGTCAAAGTTCCTTAAGAATTTTATAAGTTTCACTTATATTCTTCTCAGGAATATTGTCTCTGATGGACAACTCCTTCAGGGGGAAACGAGTCGAATGAACTTGGTTTTCAGACACTTTACATGGTAAGTAGATTCTTCCTTAGGTGACAAGACCCAAAGTGCATATAAATTAGCAAAGGATTTGTTTCATTATGGTGACACCTCTTTACTCTCACACACCAATCTCTTTGTAACTAAAGCTAACTAATTGCTTGCTGTACTAAAATGTTAACTTTCAATGGCTTTTGTGCATCAGAACATAACATAAGAATATCGGAATTAGGAGTAAAAGTAGGCAAGCTAGCCCTTTGAACCTGCTCTGCCATTCAGTCAGATCATGGCTGATCTCCCTGGTCTCAAATCCACTTCCTTGTTCCCCAAATCCCCTTATCCCTTTTTTCCCCAGAAATCTATCTATCTATCTATCTTGTTCTTGAAACCAATAATTCAGATTCTACTGCACTGTAGGGCAGTGAGTTCCACAAATTCACCACCCTCTGTCAGAAATCGTTCCTCATCATCTTAATTATAATCTACTGCCTCTCAACTACACCTGTGAGCTCTTGTTTGAGATTATCCCACAAGGGGAAATATATGATCCCCAGAAGGATAGGAGATTTTAGTTCAGTCAGGCAGCATGGTCAGTGCAGGCTTGGAGGGCCAAAGGGCTTGTTTCTGTGCTGTAATTTTCTTTGTTCTTATTAGAGGAGTGAATGACAAGGGGCAGGAGATTTAGAGGGGATTTGAAGAGAAACATTTTCACCCAGAAAGTGTGGGGAATGCAGAACTCCCTGCCTGAAAGGGGATAGAGCTGGAACTCTCACAACATTTAAGATCCATTGAGATGGTACTCACAGCTACTGATCAAATGCTGGAAAATAGGATTAGAATAGTCTGACGGTGGCATGGGCATGATGGGTTGAAGGGCCTTTTGCCGTGCTGGAAGACTATATGACTCCATGTTATTGGCAACCAATTGTCAGCCTTTCACCGCACCCACAGGATCACACTGGAGCTCTCTGATTGGCTGGAAACATGGCTATTGCCTCTTCTCAGCTAATTTGCATATTTGGTTTTCTGCTATCTCCAGCCTCAGATCACGTGGCTAACAGAACTTTCCCTGTGGATTAAAAACCGCAGGGAATAAATGTCCGGGTGCTGTCTCAGTAACAGTCTGGCAACCCAACAATTCTTTTTTTTGGCATCAAGCAAGATCTGACATTTATTATTATAAATATTTCAGAATAAATCCAGAACCATCACTTGGAAACTTACCAAACAGTCTAACATGGTGGGAGAGGATGTCCAGTGTGAAGTGGGTAGAATGTGCTAAAATCATACCGGAAATCACATGGAGCAGAATCCATCTCCTGTTTATTCAGCAATGAGATCTGACAGTCTTTTCACAACTTGGCAATTGCTGTTTTTTTATTCTGACTAAAACAAAACTCTTCTGGAGCCAAAAACATTTCCTTGGCTTTCATTCACTCACTTCAGAAATAACAAACTGTCAGTAACACGACCAGTGACCCCAACACTGCGATTTGGTGCGACTATCAGACCCTAACAGTTATTTAAGGAGTAATAATGTGAATGATAGAACATAGAACATAGAACATAGAACAATACAGCACAGAACAGGCCCTTCGGCCTTCGATGTTGTGCCGACCAAAATAAAAAGCAATGCCCCTCCTAACTAAACCATTCCCTTCTCATCCATATACTTATCAACTAACCTCTTAAACGCCACCAAACTTGGCGCATCTACAACAGCTGCAGGCAGGGCATTCCACTCCCTAATCACTCTTTGAGTAAAGAACCTACCTCTGATATCCGTCCTATAACTCATACCCCTTAATTTAAAGCTGTGTCCCCTCGTGCTAGCTTTCTCCATCCTAGGAAAAAGGCTATCACTGTCCACCCTATCTAAACCTCTAATCATCTTATATGCTTCAATAAGATCCCCTCTTAGCCGCCTCCTTTCTAACGAAAACAACCTCAAATCCTTCAACCTCTCTTCATAGGACCTGCCCTCCATACCAGGCAACATCCTAGTAAACCTCCTCTGTACCCTCTCCAATGCCTCCACATCTTTCTTATAATGTGGCGACCAGAACTGCACACAATACTCCAAGTGCGGCCGCACTAGAGTTTTGTACAGCTGCAACATGATGCTGCGGCTCCTAAATTCAATCCCCCTACCAATAAAAGCTAAGACTCCATAAGCCTTCTTAACAACTTTATCCACTTGACTGCCTACTTTCAGGGATCTATTGACACATACACCAAGATCCTTCTGTTCCTCAACACTATTAAGAGCCCTACCATTAGCCCTATACTCTACACATTTATTGTTCCTGCCAAAGTGCATTACCTCACACTTTTCCACATTAAACTCCATTTGCCACCTCTCGGCCCAGCTCTGCAACTTGTCCAAGTCACTCTGTAAACTAAAACACCCCTCTTCACTATCTACCACACCACCAACTTTAGTATCATCTGCAAATTTACTGATCCATCCCTCAATACCCTCATCCAGATCATTTATAAAAATTACAAACAGCAGGGGCCACAAAACAGACCCCTGAGGCACACCACTCGTCACCGAACTCCACGATGAATATCTCCCATCAACCACCACCCTCTGTCTTCTATCTGCCAGCCAATTTCTAATCCAATTAGCTAAATCACCCTCTATTCCACACATCTGCATTTTCTGTAGAAGTCTTCCATGGGCCACCTTATCAAAAGCCTTACTAAAGTCCATATATACTACATCAACCGCCTTACCCCCATCCACCTCTCTGGTCACTTTCTCAAAAAACTCAATGAGGTTAGTAAGGCATGACCTACCCTTCACGAAACCATGCTGACTATCCCCAATCAATTCATTTCTCTCTAAATAACTATAAATCCTATCCCTAATAATTCTCTCCAATACCTTGCCCACAACAGAAGTAAGACTCACTGGCCTATAATTCCCTGGAAGGTCTCTCTTCCCCTTCTTAAACAATGGGACCACATTCGCTATCCTCCAGTCCTCCGGAACCACACCCGTAACCAACGACGACCTGAAGATCAGAGCCAGAGGCTCTGCAATCTCCTCTCTTGCCTCCCAGAGAATCCTAGGGTAAATCCCGTCCGGCCCAGGGGACTTATCCAACTTCAACCCTCGAGAATTTCTAACACATCCTCCCTATCTACTACAATACTCCCCAATTTGCAACCCTGTACCTCAGTGCTCTCCACAGCTACATTTCCAGCACTCTGCGTGAATACCGAAGAGAAATATTTATTCAGTGCCTCACCAATCTCTTCAGGCTCCACGCACAACTTCCCACTGCTGTCTATGACTGGCCCTAATCTTGCCTAACCAATCTTCTATTCTTAACATATCGAAAGAAAGCTTTAGGATTCTCCTTAATCCTATCAGCCAACATCTTCTCGTGTCCCCTCTTAGCTCTCCTCAATTCACTTTTTACCTCCTTCCTAGCTAATCTATAGCTATCCATTGCACTACCTGAGCCTTCAAGCCTCATCCTGACATAAGCCTCCTTTTTCTTCTTAACCAGCAAATCAACTCTTTTCGTACACCAGGCTCTCTTACTCGTCCATTTCCTCCCTGCCTGACAGGGACATACTTATCAAGGACTCTCAGCAGCTGCTCCTTGAATAAGCACCACATTCCAGATGTTCCCAGTCCCTGTAGTTCCCTAGTCCAATCTACGCACCCTAATTCTCTCCTGATGGCCTCATATTTACCCTTCCCCCAGCTATAACTACAGCCCCCAGCTTCATGCCTATCCCTGTCCATCACTAAGGTGAACGTAACCGAATTGTGGTCACTATCACCAAAATGTTCACTAACTTCCAAGCCTAACACCTGGTCTGGCTCATTGCCCAGCACCAAATCCAATGTAGCCTCACCTCTAGTTGGCCTATCTACATACTGAGTCAAAAAACCTTCCTGCACACTCTGTACGAAAACTGACCCCTCTAACGAGCTAGAGCTATAGCTATTCCAATCAATATTAGCAAAGTTAAAGTCCCCCATCACAATTACCCTACTACTTTCACTCCTAATCAGAATTGACTTCGCAATCCTTTCCTCAACCTCTCTAGAACTATTAGTAGGTCTGTAAAAGACTCCCAACAGGGTGACCTCTCCTCTCCTGTTTCTAATCTCAGCCCATACTACCTCAACAGACAAGTCCTCATCAAACTTGCATCAAACCAAGTGCGGCCGCACTTGGAGTATTGTGTGCAGTTCTGGTCGCCACATTATAAGAAAGATGTGGAGGCATTGGAGAGGGTACAGAGGAGGTTTACTAGGATGTTGCCTGGTATGGAGGTCAGGTCCTATGAAGAGAGGTTGAAGGATTTGAGGCTGTTTTCGTTAGAAAGGAGGCGGCTAAGGGGGGATCTTATTGAAACATATAAGATAATTAGAGGTTTGGATAGGGTGGACAGTGATAGCCTTTTTCCTAGGATGGAGAAAGCTAGCACGAGGGGACACAACTTTAAATTAAGGGTATGAGTTATAGGACGGATATCAGAGGTAGGTTCTTTACTCAAAGAGTGATTAGGGAGTGGAATGCCCTGCCTGCAGCTGTTGTGGATGCGCCAAGTTTGGTGGCGTTTAAGAGGTTGGTTGATAAGTATATGGATGAGAAGGGAGTGGTTTAGTTGGGAGGGGCATTGCTTTTTATTTTGGTCGGCACAACATCGAGGGCCGAAGGGCCTGTTCTGTGCTGTATTGTTCTATGTTCTATGTTCTATGTTCTATAAACTTCTTTTCGATCACCGTGATACAGTCTTTGACCAGTAACGCCACTCCTCCCCCCCTTCTACCCCCTTCTCTACTCCGACTAAAGCATTTGTAACCCGGAACCTGCAACATCCATTCCTGTCCCTGCTCTACCCAAGTCTCTGAAATGGCCACAACATCGAAGTTCCAGGTACTGGTCCAAGCTGCAAGTTCCTCCCCCTTATTGCGAATACTCCTTGCATTAAAGTATACGCATCTCATACCATGCCCCACCCCACCCGTACGCCGCTGTGTTTTACAACTCTCTTCTATAACCCCCTTACTCTCATCCCTCTCAGCACCCCAACTACTTAGGATCCCACCCCCCCGCCGAATCAGTTTAAAGCCCCCATCATAGCCTTAGCAAATTTTCCCCCCAAGATATTAGTCCCCCTCTGTTTCAGGTGTAGACCATCTCTCTTGAAGAGGTCCCACCTATCCCAGAATGAGTCCCAATTGTTAAGGAACCTGAACCCCTCCCTCCTGCACCATCCACGCAGCCATGATTTCAAACTATCCCTTTCTCTGTTCATCTCTAAACTATCTCTTGGCACAGGCAAGAGTCCAGAGATAACCACTCTGCCTGTTATGGACCTAAGCTTCCACCCTAACTCCATAAATTTCTGTTTAATATCCCCTTCCCTTGTCCTACCTACATCATGTGTCCCCACATGAACAATGACTTGGGTCTGACTCCCCTCACCCTTAAGAATCCTAAAAACCCGATCTGCGACATCCTGGACCCCAGCCCCTGGGAGGCAACACACCAGCCCTGAGTCCTGTTTATTACTATTTACCCTCCTATCTGTCCCTCTAACTATGGAGTCCCCTATAACTAGGCCTAATCTCTTATTCCCCCCACCCACCTGAGCATTCTCAGCAGTCTCACCCCCAGAGACCTGCTCCCTTTGGTCAGCTCCAGTTGATTCTTCCTCAACTGTAGCCTCCAAGACAGAAAATTTATTTTGGAGGGGAACAGCCCCAGGGGATTGTCCTGGGGCTGTTCCCCCCAGGACAATCTAAACTATAAATTAGTTCTAAACTATATTTATCCATGCTAAAAAGAAACTGAGATTCAGTTCAATAAAATATCAAGGTTTGTTACAGTTACGCTTTGTTCTTGATAGAATTAGTATGTAGTATCTGCAGAGAATAGAAGAGTGTGCACCGAGTCCATACACAGCCCAGACACTGTGCACCCAGACTGTAAACCTCACAAAATTGTGTGTTTGCAGATGGGACACACTGCATTTCATAGAATCATCAAATCATATTGCACAGAAGGGGCCCTTTGGCCCATGGAGTCTGCACTAACACATCAGAAATACCTGAACTCCCATCCAATCCCCTCTGCCAGCACTGGGCCCAGAGCCCTGAATGTTATGATGTGCCAAATGTTCATCCAGATACTTTTTAAAGGATGTGAGGTATCCTGCCTCCACCACCTTCCCAGGCAGCGCATTCCAGATATCGCCATCCTCTGGGTAAAATCATTTTTCCTCAAATCCCCCTTAAACCTCCTGCCCCTCACATTGAATAATGTCCCCTCATGACTGATCCTTCAACTAAGGGGAACAGCTGCTTCTTATCCACTCTGTCTCTGTCTCTGTCTATGTCTCTTAATCTTATACACATCAATCAGGTCGCCCCTCAGTCTTCTCTTCTCCAGCGAAAACAATCCAAATCTATCCAACCTCTCTTCATACCTTCAATGCTCCATCCCAGGCAGCATCCTGGTAAATCTCCTCTGCAAACCCTCCAGTGCAATCACATCCTTCCAATAATGTGGCAACCAGAACTGTACACAGTGCTCCAGCTGTGGCCTCACCAAAATTCTATCTAACTCCAACATAGAGTCACAGAGTTATAGATGTTTACAGCAGGGAAACAGGCCCTTTGGCCCAACTTGTCCATGCCATCCTTTTTTTAAACCCCTAAACTAATCCCAACTGCCCGTGTTTGGCCCAAATCTCTTTATACCCATTTTATCCATGTAACTGTTTACTACTGCCTCTGGCAGCTTGTTCCAGACACTCACCACCCTCTGGGTGAAAAAATTACCCCTCTGGGCACTTTTGTCTCTCTCCCCTCTCATTCTAAACCTATGTCCTCTAGTTGTAGACCCCTCTACCTTTGGGAAAAGATATTGACTATCTCGCTGCTCTGTGCCCCTCGTTATTTTATAGACCTCTATAAGATCACTGTCAGTCTCCTATGCTCCAGAGAAAAAAAGGCCTAGTCTATCCATGACTTCCCTGCTTTTGTAACCTATGTTTCTGGCATCTGCTCCATGGCCAGAGAGGAACATAGAACATAGAACAATACAGCACAAACAGGCCCTTCAGCCCACGAGTTGCGCCAATCACATCTACCAATCCACAGACCTATCTATAACCCCCTACCTATTCTTTTCCATATACTCATCCAGAAGTCTCTTAAAAGACCCCAGTGAGTTTGCCTCAACAACCTCCAATGGCAGTCGGTTCCATTCACTCACCACCCTCTGAGTGAAAAATCTACCCCTGACATCTCCTTTGTATTTGCTTCCCTGCACCTTAAATCTGTGTCCTCTCGTAGTGACCATTTCAGCTTGGGGAAATAGTCTCTGAGAGTCCACCCTATCTATTCCTCTCAACATTTTATAAACCTCTATCAGGCCGCCTCTCAACCTACGTCTCTCCAGTGAGAAGAGTCCCAGCTCCCTCAACCTATCTTCATAAGGCCTGCCTCCCAATCCAGGCAGCATCCTTGTAAATCTCCTCTGAACTCTCTCAATAGCCTCTACATCCTTCCTATAATGAAGCGACCAGAACTGCGCACAATACTCCAACTGGTGTCTGACACGAGTCTTATAGAGCTGCATCATTACCTCCTGACTCCTAACTCTATTCCTCGATTAATGAAGGCCAGTACACCGTATGCCTTCTTGAACACTTCCTCCACCGATTTAAGAGTCCTATGGATCCGGACCCCGAGATCCTTCTGCTCTACAACACAGCTAAGACTCCTACCCCTTATATCGTACTCCTTCATCCCATTATTCCTGTCAAAATGGACCACTACACATTTATCTGCGTTGAAGTCCATCTGCCACTTCTCCGTCCAGACTTGCATCCTGTCTATGTCCCGCTGCAACTTTTGGCATCCCTCCAGACCATCCACAACACCACTGATCTTTGTATCGTCGGCAAACTTGCTAACCCATCCCTCCACTTCCTCAACCAGGTCATTTATGAAAATGACAAACAGCAGGGGTCCCAGAACAGATCCCTGGGGCACTCCACTGGTTACCGACCTCCATGCAGAACAAGACCCATCCACAACCACTCTCTGCCTTCTGCTGGCAAGCCAGTTCTGGATCCACGAGGCCAAAGCCCCTTGGATCCCATGCCCTCTCATGTTCTCCAGGAGCCTTGCATGGGGGACCTTATCAAGTATCTTATTAAAGTCCATGTACACTACATTCACCGCCCTTCCTTCGTCAATGTGTTCAGTCATCGTCGTAGCACACGAAGAACTCAACTAGGCTTGTAAGGCATGACCTGCCCTTGACAAAACCAATTGAATTGAAATTTGTGGACAGTGAGCATCATTCATCCTTCAGTATTATAGAACATAGAACATAGAACATAGAACAATACAGCACAGAACAGGCCCTTCGGCCTTCGATGTTGTGCCGACCAAAATAAAAAGCAATGCCCCTCCTAACTAAACCATTCCCTTCTCATCCATATACTTATCAACTAACCTCTTAAACGCCACCAAACTTGGCGCATCTACAACAGCTGCAGGCAGGGCATTCCACTCCCTAATCACTCTTTGAGTAAAGAACCTACCTCTGATATCCGTCCTATAACTCATACCCCTTAATTTAAAGTTGTGTCCCCTCGTGCTAGCTTTCTCCATCCTAGGAAAAAGGCTATCACTGTCCACCCTATCCAAACCTCTAATTATCTTATATGCTTCAATAAGATCCCCCCTTAGCCGCCTCCTTTCTAACGAAAACAACCTCAAATCCTTCAACCTCTCTTCATAGGACCTGCCCTCCATACCAGGCAACATCCTAGTAAACCTCCTCTGTACCCTCTCCAATGCCTCCACATCTTTCTTATAATGTGGCGACCAGAACTGCACACAATACTCCAAGTGCGGCCGCACTAGAGTTTTGTACAGTTGCAACATGACGTTGCGGCTCCGAAATTCAATCCCTCTACCAATAAAAGCCAAGACTCCATATGCCTTCCTAACAACCTTCTCGACCTGACTGCCTACTTTCAGGGATCTATGCACATACACACCAAGATCCCTCTGTTCATCTAGACTACTAAGAATCCTACCATTTGCCCTATACTCTACACATTTATTATTCTGCCATAGTGCATTACCTCACACTTTTCCACATTAAACTCCATTTGCCACCTCTCGGCCCAGCTCTGCAACTTGTCCAAGTCCCTCTGCAACTATAACACCCCTCTTCACTATCTACCACTCCACCGACTTAGTGTCATCTGAATTTACTAATCCATCCTTCAATACCCTCATCCAGGTCATTTATAAAAATTACAAACAGCAGGGGCCCCAAAACCGAAGAGAAATATTTATTTATCCGTCTCAGGACGGATGTCAGAGGTAGGTTCTTTACCCAGAGGGTGGTAAGGGTATGGAATGCCCTGCCTGCGTCGGTTGTAGATGCGCCAAGTTTGGTGGCGTCTAAGAGGTTAGTAGATAAGTTTATGGACGAAAAGGGAATGGTTTAGGTTAGAGGGTCATTGCTTTTTCCTAATTGGTCGGCGCAACATCGAAGGCCGAAGGGCCTGTTCTGCGCTCTAATGTTCTATGTTCTATGTACTGATGGGCCTTTAGCACCTGCACTCCTCCGGGCTGAGCGATCCAGGACAAGGGTGTCCTCTGATGTAATACCAATTTTAAAGCCCTTGGCAGAGCCTTTCAGGGAATCCTTTAAGCATTTCTTCAAACCGCTGTGGGACTGTGCTCCATTTTGCAGTTCTCTGTAAAGATTTGCTTTGGTGACATGTCCAGCCTACTGGAGTAATTTGTGCTGTAACCTTGTGAAAATGGCAGTTCTCCTGAGGACCTTGTGTCTGGGATTTTTGCCACTTGCTGCTGGGGAGATTCTTTCTATGTTGCTGTTGACTGTCCATGACTGACTTGTAGTGAAGAATACAGAGGGTGACTGCTGGGTAGACATTGAGCTTAGTTTTTAGGTTCACTGCTCTACGTTCCCACACTGAATAGCAACGTCTTCCAGAAACACACTGACCTTGGGAATTCTGGCCTCAGTCTCATCAATATGTAGACGGTGTGAGCGTGTGCTACGACGATGAGTGAACCTGTCCACTGTGGTCAGCTTCTGGTCATTCTGGCGCCTCTTGATAGAACTTTCCTGGGGCAGGATGGATCTGTCTTTGTGCTGATGGTGAGAGTGAGGTTATTGCTGGATGTGGAGAACACATCGAGAACGTGGTGCATCTTGACCTCACTCCTAGTGTTCAGTGTGCAGTCATCAGCAAATAGAAAGCCACGTGAGTTATGATTGAGAATCTTGGTCTGGAGGCCTAGCAGGATGAAGAGATTGCTGCCTATTTGATAGTTAACTTCAATGCCTGGCTCCTCACCCTGGAAAGTGTCAGTGAGCATATCTGCAAACATGATGCTGAAGTCAGAGTGAGGACACTGTTTCAATTCACTGGTGACAGAGAAGGGAGCCAGAGTTTCATTGTCATTAACAATGTAGATCTGTGAGTCATCGTGGAACTGTCAAACCATCTGAATGAATTGCTTTATGATTTCATAGAATCCTTACAGTGCAGAAAGAGGCCATTTGGCCCATCAAATCTGCACAATCTCTCTGACAGCACATATTACTCTGGCACACACCCTGCCCTATCCCTGAATTGCATACATTTGTCTCACTAATCCCCCCCTAACCTATACATGTTTGGAGAATAAGGGACAATATAGCATGGCCAATCCACCTAACCTGCACACCCTTAGAATATAGGAGAGCACCTGGCAGAAACTCCCACAGACACGGGGAGAATGTGCAACCTCTACACAGTGAGCAGAGACCAGAATCGGACCCAAGTCCCTCGAACTGTCAGGCAGCTACTGCCCACCTTGACTGATCCCCAGATTTGCCCAAAATTTTCCAGAGACTTCACGGCTGTCAGTGTTGGAGGCTTTGGTCAGGTTGAGAAAGGTGGCGTGGAGATCAGCATCTCATCGCTGACATTCTCCTGCAGTGAGTGTTACTGGTTCCCCGATCTTCCTGAAACCACACTGACTCTCTGCAAGGAAAGCTTGCTCAGGATGCAATTTGATTGGGTTTGGGAGGATTTTGGCAGATCACTGACTTTGGGCAACGCACTCCTGAGTTAAATGTTGAGACAGATTGTTATGTGGAATAAGTAACTTGATTGTTCAAAAAGTGATTGGCTGAACCCACCCTGTATTTAAAAAGCCACTGAAATAGCTCTGTCTCTCTGGAAAATGCAGATAAAGGGGTTCAGGTGACTGGATGACAGTTAGTAATGTCCTCCAGTCAGGGGAATGTGCCTCATGAAGCAATGGTTATTCTTTAACTGAGAGGGCTGGCATGAATAAAATATCTAGGAGTTCATCATAGTTTTGGGGATAAAGGTAAATCTTTTAGAATTGGAGTGAGGAATTTGATAATCAGCCATGAGCAAAATGAATGCCAGAACAGGCTCAAAGGGCTGAATGGCCTCTTCCTGCTTCTATTTTCACTGTGTTTCTATATCTGCATTCTCCTATGTGTCATTTTCCTGGGCCTATCTGGAACTCCTGACTCCCCCCACCCTCCCTCTCTCACACTTCACTCCTTCAAATCCATCTCTATGGTCAAACTTCTTGTCAAATCTCTTACACAGTTCAATTTTTCAGGATGTGATGTGATGTGAAGGATGTTATTGAAGTTTGTAAACAAACATCCATTAACCAGAAAACAGAAGCAATTTTCGGGAAATGTGTTTTATTTAATTTTCGTAAAACATAATAAATTTCAGACAAACTAACAAACGAGAAGGTGCAGAAATAACTGAAACCTGGGATTAACAAAAACTGAATATAGACATTTTGATTCAAATCAGAAAGATCTCCAACATTACTGTTATTCAATTGTCAAATAACTGCCCCCCCCACCCCCACATCCTCTAACAGCCCAGTTCATTCAAAACAAGTGCTTTTAAAATTCAGAAACAAGCGATTAAGATGCATGCAGTAAAAATCCAGCTGTATTTGAGGAATTACCTAAGATGATCAAATGAAAGAACTCAGATGTTTCTGATGAGGTGGTTTAGAAAAAGGCTTTGCTGTTGAGCTAAAATCTCAGCCAAATAATCTTAAACTGATTCCATTGTACATTCCCCCTGCATCTCACATCGCAAACAAGACAGACAGTTGTTTAATAATCTTAACAACTTGTACATTCCATGCTAAAGCAAGATTGAGGTGAAAATCTGCAGAGCAGATTCTGATCCACACAGCCTCGAAATGAACTGTCTCATCACGACATCATTTCACAACATTGTGAGGAGGTGGTGGGGACATGGGGGGGGGGGGGGGAGATGTGGGGAGTGTGGGGGGGGATGGGGAGGGTGGGGGGGGGGGTGAATGAGGTGGGGGGGGGGATGGGGAGGTGGGGAGGGGGGGGATGTGGGAGGTGGGAGGGGGGGGATGGGGAGGTGGGACTGTTTATTCATTAAACCCCTTGCTGAGGTCACAGCAATAGAAAAGGGACAAATCCATCCAAAGTTACTGATGAATACAAAGTCCACTTCCCCGTCCTCTCCATTCCCCAACACTTCAGCTACTTCTGGATGACAGTTTGCATCAAAACACATCTCGACAGAATAACTATAAGCCTAGATTTAAAACCAGTTGGGTACTGTTAATTGTTTGCAAGTATATCCTGCAGGCTGTTAAATAATCTCTGAACATGGTGTTCTGTTTGAGAGAGTGACTGAATTTAGTTAAATACTTGTCACAATACCTTCCTTCTGAAATGTTGCATCAATCACAAGTATGAGATTGTTTAATAAACCTTGTGTATAAATCCTGAACATCATTTCCAGTTCAAAGACTAGTTGGAAATAGAAGCTCATGACATGCAATTTAAACTCTTGCTGGGAATCCATGTTCCGATTATCGTCATTCCAGATGTGGAACATTAATAACGTCACATTCCCAGCACTGACCTCTCCTTTAAACTACAAACAAAACACCAAATTCCTGGAACTCCCTCCCTAACAGCACTGTGGGTGTGCCTACACCACAGGGAATGCAGTGGTTCAAGACAGCTCACCAGCACCTTTTCAAGGACAGTTCAGAGTGGGTAATAAATACTGGCCTGGCCAGCAACACCCACATCCCATAAATGAATTAAAAACTAAAATGTACAATCAAGCTAAAAATAAACATCAGATAGAAAACACAAGCGCACACAGCACAAGAATCTGAATCAAATATATTGTCATTTTCCTATGATCCACTGACATTGTAATTACACCCAGTCTGAGAGGGGGTGAAATTAATACCCAAACCCCCTCTCATATTGACTGTGAGGGGCTTTGTTTAGGATAAAAGTTTACACCCATTAGAACAATTAGTGTGCATATGAATATTTGCAGAGCGATTTACTTATTTCTGAAAGGTAGAAGTAAGATGATTTTATTCTGAAAAGCAGTTCACATCAAGGTGAACTGCTCCCTTTTTTTCCCCAAATGAGAAAATACTGGAAAATCTCAGCAGGTCTGGCAGCATCTGTTAGGGGAGAAACAAGCTGATGCTTTGAGTCCAGATGATCCTTTGTCAAAGCAGCTACCTTTATTTGTAAGATGAATTCAAGAATTATCAATAAATTGACAATCTAGATTGTAAAGTAATCTCTGGGGAATCAATGACATAGACTTTGAATAATAAACCATTGCTAAACTAGTTTAAGTTGAATATTACTGGCACAGACCTTACAGTGGACCATATTCCAAATCTAGGCGAAGGAAATATCAGACACATTAATACAAAAAAACAAAATACTGCAGACTCTGGAAAACAAAGAAAGTTCTGGAAATACTCAGGAGATCAGGCAGCAGAGTGAGAAACAGTTACTGATAGAATCAAGCAGTGTAGAAAAGGGCTTCTGGCCTATTGAGAAACACCTGATCTTCCTACTAATCACAACTTATCAGCACTTGGTTCAATGTCTAAGATTTTAATGGCCTTCACTGGATGAAGTCAGGTGTGGGAGGAGAAGCATTGAGCAATAGCAGTGCTGTAAGATGATTGAGAGACACATTTGCAGAGTGCTTTGTCCTGACACTGGGATTTCTTCCCCTGTGGCCAAGTTAAATATCCAAAAGGCCAGTTGGTTTTCTGGCCTCCAGCTGCATGGTGACAGCATCTCAGGTTTGGAAAAAGGTTGCTTACTGCATGTGGGGTCTCCATGGCCTGAGGAAAGTGTCTCAGTCACAACAACTGTCCCCTGCTCCTCCAGCTCAATCATTGAATGATAACCATCAGGTCCAATCACCTGGCTCAGCGCAGAAATAAATTCTTTACCTCCCTCACATGGTGCCTCAGCAGAGATGCTGCTGCCGCCTCGGCCTCCACCTCCTCACTGTGTCTCTCTGTGACACAGTTCTGACCAGAATCAGTGGTCCCAAGCACCAATCACTGCCCATAGTCAAAAGCAATGCCAGAAGGAACCTTTCAATTAGCTGCAGCTGGGAAGATATTAAATCCTGCAGTTAAAATCCAGCTGTATTTCAGGCAGATAACTGGTACCTTAATTTCAAACCTGTCAGTAAACATAATATTAAATATTATTACTGGACACAGCTCCCACCTCTCACCCTGGATCCCAGCAGGCTATCTCTGTAAATACCCTACTGATTTAATTAAGTCATTTTCTTCACTTGTTTATCTTAACAATATCATTAACAATATTAACTTATCACTAAGCTGCCTGATTTACTGACTATTTCTGACATCTTTTGTTTTTAGGCTATATTAAGTCTCTGGCAAGTTCCTGGAGAGAATGCAGAATAGCAAGTTTATTCAAGTCAACATTCTTTCAAAAACCAAAGATTTGCGTCACCAGTTGATAGAGACACATCCATTTTGCTTGTCCTCTTTTAAGGGACACATCTGTTTTGTAACCATTTGAGAGCTGCACTGGGTTAAAATAGTGTGGATTTTAATTATACTTTGAAATCTACCATCATCAATGGAAAAACGTGTTCAATTCTTGAATCCTGCGTTGTAACAGTCAATTTTTCAGGATATTTAATGGAATCTTCATTAAAGATATTCTCTGCTGGATAGTTATGGACCCTCCAGGGAGATTTGTCTGATTGCAGTCCAATCCAAATTGTTTTCACTCCTTCAATGCAAATGAGTCCATTTTCAGCTCATTACAGTTCAAACAATCTGGACATTCCGAGAGGATGGATTATTGCTATTGACCAGACTGTGTTTCTATATTGAGCAATATATGTACAAAAATAACACGGAATAAAATCTCTAAGAGCAGGAGGAGGACATTCGGCCCATCGAGTCTGCACTGATCACAATCCCACCCAGATCCTACTCCTGCTAGTGCCTCTGACACTGGAGTCAATTCAGCATGGCCAATCATCTTACCCGCACATCTTGGACAGTGGGGAAAAAACCGGAGCACCCAGAGAAAACCCACGCAGACACGAGGAGAATGTAAAAGTTCCACAATCACCCAAGGCTGGAATCGAACCCAAGTCCCTGGTGCTGTGAGGCAGCATTGCTAATCCACTGTGTCACCGTGCCCCCGGGAATCGAACCTGGGTCTCTGGCGCTGTGATGCAGCAGTGCTAATCCATTGTGTCACCGTGCCCCTGGGACTCAAACCCAAGTCTCTGGCGCTGTGAGACAGCAGTGACGCTGGGATTGAACCCCGGTCTCTGGTGCTGTGAGGCAGCAGTGCCCCCGGGAATCGAACCCGGGTCCCTGGCGCTGTGAGACAGCAATGCTAACCCACTCTTGCGGATTACACTCACCATGAGTGTCAGCTCTGTGGCAGAATGCAGAGATTCCAAACTGGAAATTGTGATGATTTTCGATTTAATGATTTGACTGAGAGCTAAGTTTGTCCATTTCAATTGATGAAGCAGCTGGATATCCAGATTGATGGATGTAATTTTTCTTCAAAGCACACGTCATGGTTTAGTAAAGATTGAATTGGTTCTTATTAAAGATTTATATCAGGCTCCAGATAGTTCAGTCTGTGATCCAGCTCCAAACTGTATTCATACAGCTAATAGTGTCACAACTTCACCATGTTACAAAGTAATTCACTGCCTCTGAGGCACTGACTTTACAAGGTTTTTGAAAGTTGTCATGATTTGTTACAAAAGTGTGAAAACTTCTTGCTTTTGCTCCAGGATGAGGTGGATTGGTTCCACTTTCTGTTTCTGAGGATTAAAGGAAACCAATACAATTGATCCATTGAATCACATTGATGGTTCCTGGGAAATTATTGCAGAGCTCAGCTGAGTGATAAAGTCTCACTGAGTTTGTGTTAAATTGACAAATGTAACTGAAAAGCTTTTAACATTTTCAAAAACTTGATGAGAGCCAATCAATGCAGCTGTGAGGTTTGTGTAAGGATTTGGTGATATTTCGAATCTTGATCCTGAATAAGATATGTAACCAATCCAATGCGGAAAATTGTATCTGTTCAAAATAAAGAACTGTGCTTTGCAGCAAACATCCAGAACTTTCCAGAAAATGTCACTCCTTATGAAATAAATTCGCAACAGGATTATCTCACTGGTATGATGTGTGTTGCTGGAGCTAGGAGAGGGCAAAGTGTCTTGAAACTTTCACAGCATATTTTCAATACCAGTGTCACGACATATTGTAAGAGTCAATTACTAGGGGGCAAAGGTTTAAGGTGCGAGGGACAAGTTTAAAGAAGATGTACAAGGCATTTTTTTTTTTTTTTTTACACAGAGTGGTGAGTGCCTGGAATTCGCTGCAGGAGGAGATAACGGAAGCAGATACGGTAGTGACTTTTAAGGAGTGTCTTGACAAATACATGAATATAATGGGACTAGAGGGATACGGTCCCCAGAAGGATAGGAAGTTTTAGTTCAGACAGGAGAAGTATAGTCGGTGCAGGCTTGGAGGGGCCAAAGGGCCTGTTGCTGTGCTGGAATTGTCTTTGTTCTCTGACAGGGAGAAGCTCGACCAAAGTGCATTTCCTGTGGAAAGCTGAGTCTGAGGTGTGCTTTGATTTCTATCTAAGGGAACATTGTAAATAAGGGGTTTGGAGTCTGCATGTTCTCCCCATGTCTGTGTGGGTTTCCTCCGGGTGCTCTGGTTTCTTCCTACAGTTCCAAAGACCAGTTAGGTGCATTGGCCGTGCTAAATTCTCCCTCAGTGTGCCCAAACAGGTGCCAGTGAGGGAATTTTTATAGTGACTTCATTGCAGGATTAATGTACGCCTACTTGTGACACTAATAAATACATTTTAAACTTAAAACTTAAACGTGATACTGGTTTTGAGTCCAGTGAGAATCTCAACCAGGATTGCTGACATAATTAAATCTAAAAGAACGCTACCTCCTTCAAAAGTGCATCACGGAAGCAACAAGAAACACAAGGAGAGGAAATCCTGAAGGAGCAATTTGTCCAAAATCTAGTGCAGTCTCTTATCCTATTACAGAAACTTCTGAGACTGGTCTCAGTAATCACCTACATGTTTATTGAAATCCAAGGAAAACACCCCAGGAAAATAGGGACATCTTCAAATGAGATTCACAGAATCTTTACAGTGCAGAAGGAGGCCATTCAGCCATCGAGTCTGCACTAGCTCTCTGAAAGAGCAGTCTCCCTAATCCCATACCCCTGCCTTAACCCATAACCTTGCACATTCTTTCTTAGAACATAGAACATAGAACATTACAGCACAGAACAGGCCCTTCGGCCTTCGATGTTGCGCCGACCAATATAAAAAAGCAATGCCCCTCCAAACTAAACCATTCCCTTCTCTTCCATATACTTATCAACTAACCTCTTAAACGCCACCAAACTTGGCGCATCTACAACTGCTGCAGGCAGGGCATTCCACTCCCGAACCACCCTTTGGGTAAAGAACCTACCTCTGATATCCGTCCTATAACTATCACCCCTTAATTTAAAGCTGTGTCCCCTCGTGCTAGCTTTCTCCATCCTAGGAAAAAGGCTATCACTGTCCACCCTATCTAAACCTCTAATCATCTTATATGTTTCGATCAGGTCCCCTCTTAGCCTCCTCCTTTCTAACGAAAACAACCTCAAATCCCTCAGCCTCTCCTCATAAGACCTGCCCTCCATACCAGGCAACATCCTGGTAAACCTCCTCTGTACCCTCTCCAATGCCTCCACATCTTTCTTATAATGTGGGGACCAGAACTGCACACAATACTCCAAGTGCGGCCGCACTAGAGTTTTGTACAGTTGCAACATGACGTTGCGGCTCCGAAATTCAATCCCTCTACCAATAAAAGCCAAGACTCCATATGCCTTCCTAACAACCTTCTCGACCTGACTGCCTACTTTCAGGGATCTATGCACATACACACCAAGATCCCTCTGTTCATCTAGACTACTAAGAATCCTACCATTTGCCCTATACTCTACACATTTATTATTTCTGCCATAGTGCATTACCTCACACTTTTCCACATTAAACTCCATTTGCCACCTCTCGGCCCAGCTCTGCAACTTGTCCAAGTCCCTCTGCAAACTATAACACCCCTCTTCACTATCTACCAC
Organism: Sphyrna mokarran; assembly: GCA_024679065.1. Classification (NCBI taxonomy): domain Eukaryota; kingdom Metazoa; phylum Chordata; class Chondrichthyes; order Carcharhiniformes; family Carcharhinidae; genus Sphyrna; species Sphyrna mokarran. The sequence continues at coordinate 81,821,390 of JAGIQG010000014.1, read as the reverse complement.
TCCACCGACTTTAGTGTCATCTGCAAATTTACTAATCCATCCTTCAATACCCTCATCCAGATCATTTATAAAAATTACAAACAGCAGGGGCCCCAAAACAGACCCCTGAGGTACACCACTTGTCACCGAACTCCAAGATGAATATCTCCCATCAACCACCACCCTCTGTCTTCTATCTGCTAGCCAATTCCTAACCCAATTAGCTAAATCACCCTCTATCCCATACATCTGCATTTTCTGCAGAAGTCTTCCATGGGCCACCTTATCAAACGCCTTACTAAAGTCCATATATACCACATCAACCGCCTTACCCCCATCCACCTCTTAGTCACTTTTTCAAAAAACTCAATGAGGTTAGTAAGGCACGACCTACCCTTCACAAAACCATGCTAACTATCTCCAATCAATTCATTACTCTCTAAATAACTATAAATCCTATCCCTAATTATTCTCTCCAACACTTTGCCCACCACAGAAGTAAGACCCACTGGCCTATAATGCCCTGGAAGGTCTCTTTTCAGATAACAATCCAATTCCTTTTTGAATATCTCGATTGAACCTGCCTCCACCACCCTCTCAGGAAGCTCATTCCAGACTCCAAACACCTCCTGGGTGAAAAAATGTTTCCTCAGATCACTTTTACTCCTTTTACCCATTATTTACTTCTGTGCTCTGTAGTTCCTGATGCTCTCTTCAATGCAAACAATTTCTCACTATTTAGTCTATCCAGGTCCCTCGGGAAATAGAATCCCTCAATTGATTAACTGTCCTATCAGCCTCCTTTTCTCCAAGGAACTCAGTCCTGACCTCTCCAATTGATCCTCAAAGATCCAATTCTTTATCTCCAGAATCATCCTTGTAAACCTCCTCTATATTCTCTCCAATGTTTCTCGTTTTATTTCGTAGTCTCTCCATATTCTTCCACACAAAATGAATTAGCTCACACTTCTCTGCATTTAACTTTATCTGCCACTTGTCTGCCCATCCACCAGTGTGGTTATATTCCTCTGAAGTTTGAGACTATCCTCATCACAATTGATAATGTTTCCAATCTCTGTTTCATCCCCAAATTTTGAAATCCTGCCCCACACCTCAGTCTAGATTATTAATGTATATCCAGGGATAATAGTCTGACCCCTGTGGAAGGTCAATGCAAACCCTCCTCCAATCTGAAAAACACCCAACCATCATAAAAGCAAAATATTGCAGATGCTGGAAATCTGAAATAAAAGCAGGAAAAGCAGGTCTGGCAGCATCTATGGAGAGAGAAGCAGAGTTAACCTTCTGATTCCAGTTCTGTAGAACAGTTATATTGGCTGGAATTCTCTGGTTGCATACACCTCACCATCACTGCCAGCGAGAGTGGTGCACAACCAAAACTTTGTTCGCTGCAGCGGGACTGGAGAATCCCAATCTTGGGCGAGGTTGGAGAATTCCAGCCATTAACTTTGTTTTTTCCTCTGCAGATGCTGCCAGACCTGTTGTGTTTATCCAGCATTTTCAGTTTTATTTATCACTATGCTTTGTTTCCTGTCAACCAGCTAATTCTTATTGATTTTCCCTTTTATTCCATGAGTTGAATTTTATTCCCTAGTCTGTTCTGTGGCACAACATCGAATCCCTTTTGAAAATCCATAAACATCACATCAACAACATTGTCCTGATCAACCTTCTCTGTTACCTCCTCAATAAAACATGATTTTTCCTTAATAAATCCATGCTGTTTCCTTAATTATCCTGAACTGGGCTAAATGACAGTTGATCTTGCACAACCTATAGTTTCTGGAAGTTTCTCTATCACTGCAGTGCTGACTGACTGCAGCTTTGAACAAAGAACAACACAACACAACACGGGAAACAGGTCCTTCGGCCCAACAAGCCAGCGCCGAATTTTGGTTTTATCCTTGAACCCTTTTTGAATAAAGCTGTGACATTCACAATTCTCCAGGCCTCTGGCACCTTCCCTGTGTCTAAGGAAGACTGAAGATTATCCCAATGTCTCTGCAATTCCACTCTCACCTTCTTAAGATCCTTGTGTCTCATTCAGTCCTGGCGATGTATCTATTTTATGTAAAGGTAATCTTTCTAATGCCTCCTCCTTCTCAATTATAAATTCCTTGAGTATACCAGTTACCTCCCCTGTCACTTTGACCTACATAGTATGTTCTTCCTTTGTAAAGACAGATGCAAAGTTCTTGTTTAATATCTGTTGCCTCCACATGCAAACCTGCATTTTTATCTCGAATCAGCCTTATTCTTTCTTTTACTATTTACATGCTGATAGGAAGCCTCAGGAATCTGTTTGATATTAGCTGCCAGTCTCTTTTCATGCTCTTTCTTTGCTTTTTTGGTTAGTTTCTTCACTTCTTCTATATTCAGCCAGATTCTCCACTGTATTTCCGACTTGCCATTGGCCAAGTTCAAAGAACAAACAGGCAGAGGTACATTCATTCCAGAAAATATTGTAATCTGAGATAATTAGGCTTCTGAATGGATGTATGAATTAAATATAAATAACTAATGCAGGAATCTTTGGGCTAAGAAACTCAAACATATGTTATCTTGTCAAACTGACCAAAAGGAAGACAGCAGAAATAATACTGGGATAAAACTAAACACGTGACCTTTACTACCTGGAAGGACAACAGATACATGGGAATACCACCGCCTACAAGTTCTCCTCCAAGCTATATACTTTTCTGACTTGACAATATGTCACTATTCCTTCATCACCACTGGATCAAAATCCTGAAACTTCCTCCCTAACAACACCATGGGTGTGCCTACATCAGAGATGCTGCAGCAGTTCAAGATGACCGCTTTTTCCCACCTTCTCGAGGTTAGTTAAAGCTGGACAATAAAAACTGTCAGTGACAGACACAAGCCAAGAATACATTTCTAAAATGGCTAATTGACTAATCAACTCCATACGTCTCACCCTCTTGGACTCTATGCCACTGAATCCTGAAGTAAAGTTCTGAATACAGATTCTCCTCCGTAAAGATAACTGCAGAACATTTCTCCATGTTTGTATCTTCAGTTTTTAACCTTTGGCTGTTGTTCTTCATGGAAAACACAGCCACAGGGTTGAATGGCAGCTTTCTTATTCTTTCCAAAAAGATGGAAAATCACTGGTGAAGTAGATCAAGTGTCATGTTGGCCACAGCAGGTCAGGATGATGGTAGGATTTTCTTCCTTAATGAACCAGGTGGGTTTTTTACAACATTTGATAACAGTTTTACTGTGATCATTATGAGAAATTCCAGATTTTTATTAATTGAATTGAAATCCTACTAGCTGTCACAGTGGGATTTGAACATGTGACTCCAGAGATTAATCTGGGCCTCTGGATTACTAATTCAATGATATTCCCACTGTGCCACACCTTCCTGATTTGAGACTCTGCGCATTCTATCAGAACACTTCCTCAGTAGTGTGAGAACCACCTTTTGAAATGTTATTCAGCACATTCCCTGTGTGTTCTCTCGTTCTGTTCACAGGCAGACATTACCGCTGATTTTTGTGCTTTACTGATGAACCTTATCATCAAGATAGTACACAAATCTATCTTATAGAGTCAGAGAGATTTACAGCATGGAAACAGACCCTTTGACGCAACTGGTCCATGCGGCCCAGTTTATACCATTAAGCTAGTCCCAATTGCCTATGTTTGGCCTATCTCCCTCTATATCCATCTTACTCATGTAACTGTCTACAATGTCTTTTAAAAGACAAACTACTTCTGGCAGCTTGTTCCAGACACACACTACCATCTGTGTAAAAAAATTGTCCCTCTGGACCCTTTTTTTTCCCCTTTCATCTTAAACTTGTACCCTTTAGTTTTAGATTCCCCTACTTTGGGAAAGATGTTGACTATTGAGTTGATATGTGCCCCTCATTATTTGATAGACTTTTATAAGATCATCCCTCAGCCTCCTACATTCCAGAGAAAAAAGTCCCAGTCTATCCAGCCTCTCCTTACAACTCAAACCATCAAGTCCCAGTAGCATTCTAGTAAATCTTTTCTGCACTCTTTCTAGTTTAATAATATTCTTTCTAAAATAGGGTGACCAGAACTGTACACTGTATTCCATAACAGTGTTCTGTAATTTTACAATATCATCTGGAAATCAAACCAGATGTGCCCACATAGTTGAAATGAGTTTAAAATTATCTCATCATTTTCTGACTGAACTAAAATTAAGAAAAGCATCACTTTTGGCAGATAACAAGTGCGCACAATCTACAAGACATTTTGTATTCTAAAGGGCTAAGCTGTGCCACTTGAACATTTATTGCAAGCTCCTTGCTGAATACTTGACTTTCCTTTTTAAGCTCTGGAACTATTGAGTTTGTACTGTGACAAAACTAAAGGAATAATAGCAGCACACAACTGAAGACAAAAATCACAGTTACTAACACAAAACAGAAAAACATTGCCAAACCTAATCACATTAATGATCATTTTTATGCTGTATTTCTTCATTAAAATAAAATACAAATCAAACTCCTTCAGGTGACACAAACCGGGCTGGGGACGTTTAACTAAGAAATAAAGTAACGTTCATATCTTATCCTTAAACAGTCAATCTGGAAAAGTTAAATTGGACATTATCTCTCAAGTCTTAAAAATCAGGATAATCTGAATGGATTTTACAAGATAATATCTGATAGTATCTGTTAACTTATTCTGGGTTTGTGGTAAAGATTTCATCACCAACAGGAATTTTTGTAATCCAATGCCAATTAATTTGCATTTGATATTTAATATGCTGATTATATATCATATTGTAGAGTGCTAGACTTCACTGGGGAATCCTAGTGCTTTTTCACATTACACTGATAACTCCTCTTATGTTGAGGATTCTCAAATTCAAAGCACAAATTTATTTTAAAAAGACATCTGGGTTTCAAACCAACAACCAGAATTGTGTCAACATCTGCTTTTATGCTGACAAGGCAACATTTTCTTGAATTGGTACGAACACTTTTCAAGAGTCTAAACCATTGGCAATGATTATTTTCACCCATCTACAAGGGATTGTTAGTTTTGATATTGTCCAGTTCCACAGGTACTGGGAACACTCTAGTACATTGGGTGAGTTTTGGTGTATTAGTCTAGGCAGTGAACATTAGGAGAACTTGTTTGAGTCGAGACAATGATGCTGATGACCATTTCAACATGGAAGCATCAGCTTTGAACATAGAACATTACAGCGCAGAACAGGCCCTTCGGCCTTCGATGTTGCGCCGACCAATTAGGAAAAAGCAATGACACTCTAACCTAAACCATTCCCTTTTCGTCCATAAACTTATCTACTAACCTCTTAAACGCCACCAAACTTGATGCATCTACAACTGACGCAGGCAGGGCATTCCATACCCTTACCACCCTCTGGGTAAAGAACCTACTCTGACATCCGTCCTATAACTACCACCCCTTAATTTAAAGCTATGTCCCCTCGTGCTAGCTTTCTCCATCCTAGGAAAAAGGCTATCACTGTCCACCCTATCTAAACTTCTAATCATCTTATATGTTTCAATAAGGTCTCCTCTTAGCCACCTTCTTTCTAACGAAAACAACCTCAAATCTCTCAGCCTCTCTTCATAAGACCTGTCTTCCATACCAGGCAACATCCTGGTAAACCTCCTCTGTACCCTCTCCAATGCCTCCACATCTTTCTTATAATGCGGGGACCAGAACTGCACACAATATTCCAAGTGCGGCCGCATTAGAGTTTTGTACAGTTGCAACATGACGTTGCGGCTCCAAAATTCAATCCCCCTACCAATAAAAGCTAAGACTCCATATGCCTTCTTAACAACCTTATCGACTTGATTGCCAACTTTCAGGGATCTGTGCACATATACACCAAGATCCCTCTGTTCATCAACACTTGATTTTTGAGCTTGATTTTAACCTATTCACATGGATGCTGATTGGGTTTGGAAACGCTACATGCTTTGTACCCTAGCTCAGAGGAACAGGGACAAATTGTAGGTCTGAAGATGTTGCTCCAACTGACATCAGCTGGCTAATCGTGGAGCAGGTACTGAGTGTGAACATAAATACTGGGAACAGAGTGGACTAATGAACCTTTCGAGAGTATTCCATTATTCTGTTAGACCATAGCTGATTAACATTTCAACTTCATTCTGCCAATGAATATACCCATCTAAAGAAGATTAGTAATCTCAGTTTTGAGCATTCCAATTGTTGCAACATCCTCAGTCTTATTGGGCAGAGATTCTAACCTTGGAAAAAAGTACTCCCTGATTTTGCTTCTGATTGGTCTGATCTTTATTTTAATACTGTGTCCTCTCATTTTTGATTCTTCCACCAGTGGAACTTATCTCTACATTTCCACCTCAGCAAATCCCTTCAACATTTTAAATATCTCACTCGAATTAGCCATTTGCCTCAGAGAGGACTCGAGCTGGAGTTTCTGACATTGATATCCATTTGCATTACTGACCGGGAGCAGGAAGGTTATCATGTTATCTTTGCAGCATTGTGCTCGCTGCATTCTTAACACGTAATCATATAAACATGGAACCATTTAAATATTAATATCTATCTGAAACCACGCTTTGAAATATCAGTCGGATCATGACAATTAGTTTTTTGATGAATTGTGCTAGTCATGCTCTATTGGTCAAAAACATCCTTTGCTGGGATTATCTGGTTAAGGATACATCTGTTTTCAAGATTTCACAGGAATGATTCATCTCAGTGTTGTTCTATTTTTCATCTTAAGCAAGATTGTGGAATTAGTCACATCACCATGATGTTTCTATTCATAAATATCATGCTTAGTTTAGAATCTTTATCAAAATATAAATCAGGAAATGTTTACAGTTTATAAAATAACAAATTAGCAATAACAATGCAATCTGGAGTTTGGATTGCTCTCATATCATTTCGTTAGATTTATCCATTAGTCTTTGTACATCCTCAAACGTATTTTGCTGAGGATGAAGTTACCAATTGGTGTCTCTGAAGGAGTCTGATTGAATGATTTAAAAAGAGACAGTATCCCTTTTCACAATGGCCTCACTGTTTGCTGGTGCTGTGTAATGAGGACAATATCCATTAATAGTCAAGTCTGAGTGAGAATGAGATCAAATGGTTTATTCTATGATGAATAAAGATAACAGATACAATGCTGCAAGACCACATTCCATCCACGTGCAGTAACTGAGCTAGTATGATCTGCTTCATGCATCAGAGCTGCAACATGGAGCAAATTAGCTGCCCTTTGAGGGACCTGATATGTAAACTGTAGCTACAACCTTTCCAAGTTTGCTTCCTATTCAAACCAGTTCAATGCCAATGTGTCATTCCTGGTCCCAACTGCAATGTTTCAGCTTTAATAGATGAAGACACTGCAGAATGTGGAATAAGCTCAGATGTTGTGTTGTCTGATTTAGATTGTGAGGCTTGGTTTGGATGTGCCATTGAATATAAAAGGGATACTGAGTCTTTAATCCAGATAAATGATTCTATCTCTTGTTCTATCCCTTGTGCGGTTGTTATGATTCTTTCGAGTAACTATCCTCCTCATCACTGATGTGGACCTTTTCCTCTGAGAGGCAGCTCTCATCAATGTTCTCTAGTGATGAAGCATGTTGCAGCGATAGTTCTGAAAGGCTGACACTAGGCAGTGTGTTCTGCTCCGGATACACCCAGGGCTTGAAGTGGGGATTATGTTTCTGCTTCCATTCAGGATATTTCAGGCAGGCTTTGTAAATACGCTTCATAGCCTGAATCAAACACAAAGAACATATCCTGCATAAGGCAATGACACAAGGCACAGCCAATCACTTCCTTTAAACAGAAACCACTTTAATTCACCCATTTCCTGCTCCTCTTCTATGATTGGAAAGGACTGTTCTGGAATTTCTGTGTCCACTTCAGTTTTTCAAAGGCCTGATCGCTGACCATTCAGTGAGGAGGGGAATGCACAAGGCCCAGGTGACTATATGTCAGACCAGGTTGGCCCACGAGATTGGTCAGTGTGGCTTTCTGTGTTATCTCTGTGGGTTTGTCTGTGCCCATGTGGCTCAGGAGAAGGGGTGAGCAGAGTCTGTCAGCTTGAGAGGTTTTGTGATAGTTGGACGCTGCTTGAACTGGAGTGTGCAGCAGTAAGAATATGAGTTAAATTTTATTCTGCTCTTTTGTCCATTCAGATTTTCCTCTCTCATAATCATAGTCACACCTTCAAGTGACAAGGCCCGAAGTTCTGGAATTTCCTCCCTAATCCTCTCCACTGTTCTCGCTTTCAATACATCTTGTAACTGACTTGTTTAGAACATTACATTACAGCGCAGTACAGGCCCTTTGGCCCTCGATGTTATGTTTATCCACAATTACCTGACTCAGTGACACTGTTAAATACTCGCTCCTGTGAAGTGTCTTGGGGTGGATTAACTACGTTAAAGGTGGTGTATAAATGAAAATTGTTCTTGTGTGGTTTGTGATGAAATTCTTTTATTAATGAGAGGCAGAACTGTTTGGTTTTGGTTGGTTACAGTGGCACAACTTATTGTTCCTTCTGCATGAAAATCTAACTGTGCCAAACCCGACTGAATGAGGGAATCACCACAAACTGTTCCAATTCATTTCTTACCTTAGGAGCAACAAACTGGGAAACTCGATTAACAACCCATTTTGGTAATGACCCTGCAAATAGAATCGAAAAAGAATGAAAGCATTTTTCATCCAACAATATCTCGCTGTCTGTAATGTTTCTAAACTGTGGCAATTATCAGGTCCCTGCGTGTCCTCCTAATGGGAATTAAAATAAAAATTTATTTTAGTTGGTAATAGAAGGTTGAATTAGAAATGTAATGGTTTGGAAAATGCATTTAAAATCTCAGCACTTGGATTGAGCTGTGAGCATAGATTGGGAACACATTGCCACAGGACAGTCAGTGAAGGAGAAAGGTAGATTCAAGACAACTTCATCTTTTATAGAGTAACCTTTCACATTGGACTTTTTCTTCCTGGTTCTATGCTAATAATCTTTCACTCTCTCCATTCTCCTCACATTTCTACAACTCATTGTTTTCTTCTCCATTTCATGGATTGAAGCCATCTGATTGCAGCAATGCTCTCAGGTAGAATGTCCCTCTGACCAAGGGGTAGAGTCTCACTCCCACTAGGAAGCTGAATACTGAACAAGCACGTTACTGACAGTTTAGTCAGTGGTTGGAGACCAAGGCACCCTGTAAAATACAACACTAAACACTGAATAGAAAAAAAGAATAAAATAAAAAAAGACAGAGTACAGGAATGAGATAAAGAATCTGGTGAACCGGTACAACAACAATAATCTCTCCTTCAATATCAACAAAACAAACGAGATTGTCATTGACATCAAAAGGCATAAAGGAGAACATGCTCCTGATTACATCAGCAGGGTTGAAGTAGAGAGGGTCGAGAGCTTCAGGTTAGGTGTCCAGATCACCAACAACCTGTTCTGGTCCTCCCATGCCGATACTATAGATAAGAAAGCCCACAACATCTCTACTTTCTCAGGAGACAACGAAAATTTGGAATGTCAGTTACGACTCTCACCAACTTTTAGAGGTGCACCATAGAAAGCATTCTTTCTGGCTGTATCACAGCTAGGTATGGGCTCCTGCTCTACCCAAGAAACTACAAAAGGTCGTGAATATAGTCCAATCCATCATGCAAACCAGCCTCCCATCCACTGACTCTGTCTACACTTCCTACTGCCTCAGAAAAGTCTAAGTACCAACTGACTCAAGAACAGCTTCTTTCCTGCTGCTGTCAGACTTTTAAATGGATTTACCTTGCATTAAGTTGATCTTCCTCTACACCCCTGGCTATTACTGTAACACTACATTCTGCATTCTCTTGTTTCCTTCTCTATGAACAATATGCTTCTGAGTGTATAGCGCGCAAAAAAAAATGCTTTTCACTCTATATTAATACATATGGCAGTAATAAATCAAATCAAATCAATGTGCATAAGTTGTATTAAATTAGAAAATGTTTTCCAATTAGTTCTGCCTGGTGAATAGATATGAAATGGTAGTGTCACCGAGAGACTAATGGAATTCATTCTGCAAATACAGCGGGAGTTGCAGGCTCACACGTGGACAGGTGCATTATCCTGAAAATCTTCTGCGCTTCAAGGAGAACAAATTCAGAATAACGGACCAAACCTGCAACTAAAATCCCTCTGAAACCCCCTCTGAGAAATCTCTGCACCCTCACAAGGATCATTGCGCCTTTCCTGGGAATGAAGTGTTGTCAGTATTCTGAGAAAACTGTCTGTCTGATAAACTGGATCTTTTGAACATAAGAAAGGGAACATGGATAGTCCAGGAAATTACCGACCGGTGAATTTGACTTCAGTGGTTGGTAAGCTGATGGAGAGGCTTCTGAGGGATAAGATATATGAACATTTGGAGAAGTTTGGACTGATTAGAAATAGTCAGCATGGTTTTGTCAAGGGCAGGTCATGCCTTACGAGCCTAGTTGAGTTCTTCGAAAATGTGACTGAATACATTGACGAAGGAAGGGCGGTGGACGTAGTGTACATGGACTTTAGTAAGGCGTTTGATAAGGTCCCCATGCAAGGCTTCTGGAGAAGGTGAGAGGGCATGGGATCCAAGGGGCTTTGGCCTCGTGGATCCAGAATTGGCTTGCCGGCAGAAGGCAGAGAGTGGTTGTGGATGGGTCTTGTTTTGCATGGGAGGTCGGTAACCAGTGGAGTGCCTCAGGGATCTGTTCTGGGACCCCTGCTGTTTGTCATTTTCATAAATGATCTGGATGAGGAAGTGGAGGATAGGTTAGCAAGTTCGCCAATGATACAAAGGTCGGTGGTGTTGTGGATGGTCTGGAGGGATGCCAAAAGTTGCAGCGGGACATAGACAGGATGCAAGACTGGGCGGTGAAGTGGCAGATGGACTTCAACACAGATAAGTGTGTAGTGGTCCATTTTGGCAGGAATAATGGGATGAAGGAGTACAATATAAGAGGTAGGAGTCTTAGCTGTGTTGTAGAGCAGAAGGATCTCGGGGTCCGGGTCCATAGGACTCTTAAGTTGGCCTTGCAGGTGGAGGAAGTGGTCAAGAAGGCGTACGGTGTACTGGCCTTCATTAATCGAGGAACACAGTTTAGGAGTCAGGAGGTAATGATGCAGCTCTATAAGACTCTTGTCAGACCCCAGTTGGAGTATTGTGCGCAGTTCTGCTCACCTCATTATAGGAAGGATGTAGAGGCTATTGAGAGAGTTCAGAGGAGATTTACAAGGATGCTGCCTGGATTGGGAGGCAGGCCTTATGAAGATAGGTTGAGGGGAGCTGGGACTCTTCTCACTGGAGAGACGTAGGTTGAGAGGCGACCTGATAGAGGTTTATAAAATGTTGAGAGGAATAGATAGGGTGGACTCTCAGAGACTATTTCCCGGAGCTGAAATGGTCACTATGAGAGGACACAGATTTAAGGTGCAGGGAAGCAAATACAAAGGAGATGTCAGGGGTAGGTTTTTCACTCAGAGGGTGGTGAGTGAATGGAACCGACTGCCGTCGGGGGTTGTTGAGGCAAACTCACTGGGGTCTTTTAAGAGACTTCTGGATGAGTATATGGAAAAGAATAGGATAGGGGGTTATAGATAGGTCTGTGGATTGGTAGATGTGATCGGCGCAACTCGTGGGCCGAAGGGCCTGTTTGTGCTGTATTGTTCTATGTTCGATAAGAACTTGGAGCTGGAGTCGGCTTTCTGACCCCTCGTGCCTGCTCCACCATTCAATAAGACCATGACTGATCTTTTTGTGGACTCAACTCCACTTACCCTCCCACTCACCATAACTCTGAGTTCCTCTACTGTTCAAAAATTTATTTATCTTTGCCTTAAAAACATTCAATGACTTAGCCTCAACTGCTTCAGTGGGTAGGGAATTAACAATCCTTTGTGTGAAGAAGTTCCTATTCAACTCAGTCCTAAATCTGCTTCCCTTTATTTTGAGGCTATGCCCCTAGTTCTGGTTTCACCCACCAGTGGGAACAACTTTCCTGCTTCTATCTTATCTATTCCCTTCATAATCTTGTATGTTTCTATAAGACCCCTCATTTTTCTGAATTCCAATGAATATAGCCCCAGTCTACTCAGTCCTCATTTACCTGATAGAGGTTTATAAAATGTTGAGAGGAATAGGTAGGGTGGACTCTCAGAGACTATCTCCCCGAGCTGAAATGGTCACTACGAGAGGACACAGATTTAAGGTGCAGGGAAGCAAATACAAAGGAGATGTCAGGGGTAGGTTTTTCACTCAGAGGGTGGTGAGTGAATGGAATCGGCTGCCGTCGGTAGTAGTGGAGGCGAACTCACTGGGGTCTTTTAAAAGACTTCTGGATAAGTACATGGGATTTAATGGGATTGGGAGTTACAGATAGTTCTATGGCCTAGTAGGTATGGGTATGATCGGTCAACTTGTGGGCCAAGGAGCCTGTTCATGCTGTAGTGTTCTATGTTCTATAACCCACCCTCTCAACTCCGGAATCAACCTAGTAAATCTCCTCTGCACCTCCTCCATTGCCACTATCTCCTTTCTCAAGTAAGGAGACTAAAACTGTACACAATACTCCAGGTATGGCCTCACCAGCATCTTATACAGCTGCAATATTATCTCACTGTTTTTAAATGCCATCCTTCTAGCACTGAAGGACAACATTCCATTTGTCTTCTTAATTATCTGCTGTGCCTGCAAACCAACTCCTTGAGATTCCTGCACAAGGACACCCAGGTCCCTCTGTACAGTAGCATGCTGCAATTTTTTACCATTTAAATAATAGTTCATTTTGCTGTTATTCCTACCAACTGGATGACCTTACATTTATCAACATTGTACACCATCTGCCAGACCCTTGCCCACTCACTTAAACTGACTATGTCCCTTTGCAGACTTTCAGTGTCCTCTGCACACTTTGCTCTTCCATCCATCTTAGTGTCATCTGTGAATTTTGACACACTACATTTGATCCCCAACTCCAAATCATAGAACATAGGACACTACAGCACAAACAGGCCCTTCGGCCCACAAGTTGTGCTGATCACATCTATACCTACCAAGCCATAGACCTATCTATAACCCCCAATCCTATTAGATCCCATATACTCATCCAGAAGTCTTTTAAAAGACCCCAGCGAGTTCATCTCTATCACCACCAACGGTGGCTGATTCCATTCACTCACCACCCTCTGAGTGAAAAACTTACCCCTGACATCTCCTCTGTACTTTAGTAAGGCGTTCGATAAGGTGGCCCATGGAAGACTTCTGCAGAAAATGCAGATGTATGGGATAGAGGGTGATTTAGCTAATTGGGTTAGGAATTGGCTAGCAGGTAGAAGACGGAGGGTGGTGGTTGATGGGAGATATTCATCTTGGAGTTCGGTGACAAGTGGTGTACCTCAGGGGTCTGTTTTGGGGCCCCTGCTGTTTGTAATTTTTATAAATGATCTGGATGAGGGTATTGAAAGATGGATTAGTAATTTGCAGATGACACTAAAGTCGGTGGAGTGGTAGATAGTGAAGAGGGGTGTTATAGTTTGCAGAGAGACTTGGACAAGTTGCAGAGCTGGCCCGAGAGGTGGCAAATGGAGTTTAATGTGGAAAAGTGTGAGGTAATTCACTTTGGCAGGAATAACAAATGTGTAGATTATAGGGCTAATGGTAGGACTCTTAATAGTGTTGAAGAACAGAGGGATCTTGGTGTATATGTGCATAGATCCCTGAAAGTTGGCAATCAAGTCGATAAGGTTGTTAAGAAGGCATACGGAGTCCTAGCTTTTATTGGTAGGGGGATTGAATTTCGGAGCCGCAACGTCATGTTGCAACTGTACAAAACTCTAGTGCGGCAGCACTTGGAGTATTGTGTGCAGTTCTGGTCCCCACATTATAAGAAAGATGTGGAGGCATTGGAGAGGGTACAGAGGAGGTTTACCAGGATGTTGCCTGGTATGGAGGGCAGGTCTTATGAAGAGAGGCTGAGGGATTTGAGGTTGTTTTCGTAGAAAGGAGGCGGCTAAGAGGGGACCTAATCGAAACATATAAGATTATTAGAGGTTTAGATAGGGTGGACAGTGATAGCCTTTTTCCTAGGATGGAGAAAGCTAGCACGAGGGGACACAGCTTTAATTAAGGGGTGATAGTTATAGGACGGATATCAGAGGTAGGTTCTTTACCCAAAGGGTGGTTCGGGAGTGGAATGCCCTGCCTGCAGCAGTTGTAGATGCGCCAAGTTTGGTGGCGTTTAAGAGGTTAGTTGATAAGTATATGGAAGAGAAGGGAATGGTTTAGTTTGGAGGGGCATTGCTTTTTACATTGGTCAGTGCAACATCGAAGGCCGAAGGGCCTGTTCTGTGCTGTAATGTTCTATGTTCTATGTACTTACCCCCCAACACCTTATACCTGTGTCCTCTCTGTTTTTATGTTCTCAGTTGGTTTACTCTCATAATCCATCTTACTTTTTTTTCTAGCTTTCTTTGTGGCTTTCTGCTGACCTTTAAAGATTTCCTAATCCTCTCATTTCCCACTAATCTTTGGCACTTTGCATGTATCTTTTTTTCAATTTGATACTCTGTTTTATTTCCTTAGATATCTAATACTGATTATCTCTTTTCCTACACTCCTTCCTTATCACCGGTATATACTTTTGCTGAGCACTGTGAAAGTTCTCTTTGAAGGTCCTCTACTGCTCCCCAATTGTCCAACTATAAAGTTTTCGCTCCCAGTCTACTTTAGCCAATGCCTCCTTCATCCCTTTATCGGACCCTTTGCTTAAGCACAAGACACTGGTATTGGATTTTATTTTCTCACGCTCCATCTGTATTTTAAATTCACCCATACTGTGATCACTCCTTTCAAGAGGATCCCTAATCGCAAGATCATTAATTATTCCCATCTCATTAAGACAAACAGATCTAGGATAGCTTGCTCCCTTGTCAGTTCCATTACATTTTGTTCAAGGAAGCTATTGTGGATACATTCTATGAACTCCTCCTCAAGGTTGCTTTGACCGACTTGGTTTGACCAATT
Source organism: Sphyrna mokarran (assembly GCA_024679065.1). Lineage (NCBI taxonomy): Eukaryota > Metazoa > Chordata > Chondrichthyes > Carcharhiniformes > Carcharhinidae > Sphyrna > Sphyrna mokarran. The sequence continues at coordinate 81,806,318 of JAGIQG010000014.1, read as the reverse complement.
GATATAGAACTATAAATTATAGAAAATTACAGCTCAGAAACAGGCCTTTTGGCCCTTCTTGTCTGTGCTGAACCATATTTTGCTTAGTCCCACTGACCTGCACTTGAACCATATCCCTCCACACCCCTCTCATCCATGAACCTGTCCAAGTTTTTCTTAAATGTTAAAAGTGACCCCACATTTACCACTTTATCTGGCAGCTCATTCCACACTCCCATCACTGTCTGCACGAAGAATCCCCACCTCCTAATATTTCCTTTAATTTTTTCTCCTTTCACCCTTAACCCATGCCCTCTGGTTTTTTTCCCTCCCCTAGCCTCAGTGGAAACAGTCTACTTGCATTCACTATCTATACCTATCAAAATTTTATACACCTCTATCAAATCTCCCCTCATTCTTCTACGCTCCAGGGAATAAAGTCCTAACCTATTCAACTTTTCTTTGTAACTCAGCTTCTCGAGTCCCAACAACATCCTCATGAACCTTCTCCACACTCTTTCAACCTTATTTACATCCTTCCCGTAACTAGGTGACCAAAACTGTGCACAATACTCTAAATTCAGCCTCACCAATGCCTTATACAACCTTACCATAACACTCCAACTTTTATACTCGATACTCCGATGTATAAAGGCCAATGTACCAAAAGTGCCCTTTATGACCCTATCCACCTGTGATGACCCTATCCACTTTTAGGGAATTCTCTATCTGTATTCCCAGATCCCTTTGTTCAACTGCACTCTTCAGTGTCCTACCATTTACCTTGTAGGTTCGACTTTGGTTTGTCCTTCCAAAGTGTAATACCTCACACTTGTCTGTGTTAAATTCTATTTTTCAGCCCATTTTTCTAGTGTCCAAATCCCTTTGCAAGCTTTGAAAACTTTCTTCACTGTTCACTATACCTCCAATCTTTGTATCATTAGCAAATTTGCTGATCCAATTTACCACATTATCATCCAGATCATTGATATAGATGACAAACAACAATGGACCCAGCACTGATCCCTGTGGCACATCACCAGTCACAGGCCTCCACTCAGAGAAGCAATCCTCCACTACCATTTTCTGGCTTCTTCCATTGAGCCAGTGTCTAATCCAATTTACTATCTCTCCAGGTATACCTAGCAATTAACCTTCCTAACCAACCTTCCATGAGAGACGTTACCAAAGGCCTTACTGAAATCCATGTAGACAACATCTACCACCTTCCCTTCATCCACTTTCCTGGTAACCTCCTCAAAAAACTCTAATAGATTGGTCAAACATGACCTTCCATGCACAAAGCCATGTTGACTCTCCCTAATAAGTCCCTGTCCATCCAAATATTTGTAGATCCTATCCCTTATCACGTCTTCCAATAACTTGCCCATCACCGGCGTCAAACTTACTGGCCTATAATTTCCCAGGTTTCTTTTGGAACCTTTTTTAAACAATGGAACAACATGAGCCACCCTCCAATCATCCCCTCCCTCCCCCTGTGAATACTGATATTTTAAACATGTCTGTTAGGGCCCCTGAAAGTTCAACACAAGCCTCCCTCAAGGTCCGTGGGAAAACCCTGGCCGTTCCTGGGGATTCATCCACTCTGATTTGCCTCAAGACAACCAGCACCTTCTCCTCTTTAATCTATAAAGGTTCCATAACTTCCCTACCTGTTTGCCCTATTTCCGTAGACTCCATGCCCGTTTCCTCAGTAAATACAGATGCAAAAAGCCCATTTACTATCTCCCCCATCTCTTTTGGTTCCATACAAAGTCTACCACTCTGGTCCTCACGAGGACCAATTTTATCCCTCACTATCCTTTTGATCCTTACATACCCTGGAACATTCAGCTGCCAGTCCTACCCTCTGGCAGCCAAGTTTCACTAATAGCTAGTTAGGAACAAAAGAAATGTGTACAAAAGATTCAGAGAGCTAGGGGATGTTAAGGATCTAGAGGCGTATAAGACTTGTAGAAGAGAGCTTAAAAAGGAAATTAGAAGAGCCAGAGGGGTCACGAGAAGGCTTTGGTGGGTAGGATTAAGGAGAATCCCAAGGCGTTCTACAAATATGTGAAGAGTAAAAGGATGAGAAGAGAAGGGATAGGACCTATAAAAGGTAAAGGGGGAAAAGTCTGTGTGAAACCAGAAGAAATGGTAGAGGTGCTTAATAAGTACTTTGCCTCAGTATTCACAGTGGAGAGTGATCTGGGGGGTTGTACTACAGGATTGCGGCAAACTGAAAAGATTGAATATGTGGACATTAAGAAAGAGGATGTGTTGGAACTGTTAAATTCCAACAAGGTAGATAAGTCTCCGAGTCCGGATGGGATGTACCCCAGGTTACTGTGGGAGGTGAGGGAAGTGATTGCAGAGCCCCTGGCAATGATCTTTGTGTTGTTGATGGAGACGGGAGGGGTTCTGAAAGATTGGAGGATTGCAGATGCGGTGCCTATTTTCAAGAAAGGGGACAGGGATAGCCCAGGCAGTTCTGGTCACCTCATTATAGGAAGGATGTAGAGGCTATTGAAAAGTTCAGAGGAGATTTACAAGGATGCTGCCTGGATTGGGAGGCAGGCCTTGTGAAGATAGGTTGAGGGAGCTGGGACTCTTCTCACTGGAGAGACGTAGGTTGAGAGGCGACCTGATAGAGGTTTATAAAATGTTGAGAGGAATAGATAGGGTGGACTCTCAGAGACTATTTCCCCGAGCTGAAATGGTCACTACGAGAGGACACAGATTTAAGGTGCAGGGAAGCAAATACAAAGGAGATGTCAGGGGTAGGTTTTTCACTCAGAGGGTGGTGAGTGAATGGAACCGACTGCCGTCGGAGGTTGTTGAGGCAAACTCACTGGGGTCTTTTAAGAGACTTCTGGATGAGTATATGGAAAAGAATAGGATAGGGGGTTATAGATAGGTCTGTGGATTGGTAGATGTGATCGGCGCAACTCGTGGCCCGAAGGGCCTGTTTGTGCTGTATTGTTCTATGTTCTATTACTGACCAGTGAGTCTGAACTCAGTGGTTGGTAAGTTGATGGAGAGGATTCTGAGGGATGGGATTTATGAGCATTTAGCGAATTAGAATTATTAGAACATTACAGCGCAGAACAGGCCCTTCGGCCTTTGATGCTGCGCCGACCAATTATGAAAAAAGCAATGACCCTCCAAACTAAACCATTCCCTTCTCTTCCATAAACTTATCAACTAACCTCTTAAAAACCACCAAACTTGGCGCATCTACAACTGCCGCAGGCAGGGCATTCCATTCCCTAACCACCCTCTGGGTAAAGAACCTACTTCTGATATCCATCCTATAGCTATCACCCCTTAATTTAAAGCTGTGTCCCCTCACGCTAGCTTTCACCATCCTAGGAAAAAGGCTATCACTGTCCACCCTATCTAAACCTCTAATCATCTTATATGTTTCGATAAGGTCTCCTCTTAGCCGCCTCCTTTCTAACGAAAACAACCTCAAATCCCTCAGCCTGTCCTCAAAAGACCTGCCCTGCATACCAGGCAACATCCTGGTAAACCTCCTCTGAACCCTCTCCAATGCCTCCACATCTTTCTTATAATGTGGTGACCAGAACTGCACACAATACTCCAAGTGCGGCCGCACTAGAGTTTTGTACAGTTGCAACATGACGTTGAGGCTCCGAAATTCAATCCCCCTACCAATAAAAGCTAAGACTCCGTATGCCTTCTTAACAACCTTATCGACTTGACTGCCTGCTTTCAGGGATCTATGCACAAATACACCAAGATCCCTCTGTTCATCAACACTATTAAGAATCCTACCATTAGCCCTATACTCTACACATTTATTATTCCTGCCAAAGTGCATTACCTCACACTTTTCCACATTAAACTCCATTTGCCACCTCTCGGCCCAGCTCTGCAACTTGTCCAAGTCTCTCTGCAAACTATAACACCCCTCTTCACTATCTACCACTCCACCGACTTTAGTGTCATCTGCAAATTTACTAATCCATCCTTCAATACCCTCATCCAGATCATTTATAAAAATTACAAACAGCAGGGGCCCCAAAACAGACCCCTGAGGTACACCACTTGTCACCGAACTCCACGATGAATATCTCCCATCAACCACCACCCTCTGTCTTCTATCTGCTAGCCAATTCCTAATCCAATTAGCTAAATCACCCTCTATCCCATACATCTGCATTTTCTGCAGAAGTCTTCCATGGGCCACCTTATCGAACGCCTTACTAAAGTCCCTATATACCACATCAACTGCCTTACCCCCATCCACCTCTTTGGTCACTTTTTCAAAAAACTCAATGAGGTTAGTAAGGCACGACCTACCCTTCACAAAACCATGCTGACTATCCCCAATCAATTCATTTCTCTCTAAATAACTATAAATCCTATCCCTAATAATTCTCTCCAATACTTTGCCCACAACAGAAGTAAGACTCACTGGCCTATAATTCCCTGGAAAGTCTCTCTTCCCCTTCTTGAACAATGGGACCACATTCGCTATCCTCCAGTCTTCCGGAACTATACCCGTAACCAACGACGACCTGAAGATCAGAGCCAGAGGCTCTGCAATCGCCTCTCTTGCCTCCCAGAGAATCCTAGGGTAAATCCCGTCCGGCCCAGGGGACTTATCTAACTTCAAACCCTCAAGAATATCTAGCACATCCTCCCTATCTACTTCAATACTTTCCAGTTTGCAACCCTGTACCTCAGTGTTCTCCACAACTACATTTACATCTCCCTGCGTGAATACCGAAGAGAAATATTTATTCAGTGCCTCTCCAATCTCTTCAGGCTGCACGCACAACTTCCCACTGCTGTCTATGACTGGCCCTAATCTTGCCCTAACCAATCTTCTATTCTTAACATATCTAAAGAAAGCTTTAGGATTCTCCTTAATCCTATCAGCCAAAGTCTTCTCGTGTCCCCTCTTAGCTCTCCTCAATTCACTCTTTAGCTCCCTCCTGGCTAATCTATAGCTATCCATTGCACTAACCAAGCCTTCAAGCCTCATCTTGACATAAGCCTCCTTTTTCCTTTTAACCAGCGAATTAACTTTTTCGTCCACCAAAAGTTCCCTTACTCGACCATTTCCTCCTTGCCTGACAGGGACATACTTATCAAGGACTCGCACAGCTGCTCCTTGAATAAGCTCCACATTTCAGATGTTCCCAGTCCCTGTAGTTTCCTAGTCCAGTTCAATGTGATCAGAAATAGCCAACATGGCTCAGTTAAGGGCAGATCGTGCCTTACGAACCTAGTTGAATTCTTTGAAAATGTGACTGAACGAACTGAAGAAGGAAGAACAGTGGGTATGGTTTACATGGATTTCAGCAAGGTGTTTGATAAGGTCCCCCATGCAAGACTTCTTGAGAAGGTGAGAGGGCATGGGATCCAAGGGGCTTTGGCCTTGTGGATCCAGAACTGGCTTGCCTGCAGAAGGCAGAGAATAGTTGTGGATAGGTCTTGTTCTGCATGGATTTCAGTCACCAGGGGAGAACCCCTGGGATCTGTTCTAGGACCCTTGCTGTTTGTCATTTTCATAAATGACCTGGGTGAGGAAGTGGATGGGTTAGTAAGTTCGCCAACGATATGAAGGTTGGCGGTGTTGTGGATAGTCTGGAGTGATGTTTGAAGTTGCAGCGAGACATAGATAGGATGCAAGACTGGGCAGAGAAGTGGCAGATGGACTTCAACACAGATAAATGTGTGGTGGTCCATTTTGGCAGGACCAATGGGATGAAGGAGTATAATATCAAGGGTAGGAGTCTTACCAGTGTTGAGGAGCAGAAGGATCTTGAGGTCTAGGCATATAGGAGTCTTAAATTGGCCTTGAAGGTGGAGGATGTGGTCAAGAAGGTGTATGGGGTACTGGCCTTCATTAATCAAGGGACTGAGTTTAGGAGTCGGGAGGTAATGCTGCAACTGTATAAGACCCTTGTCAGATTCCATTTAGAGTACTATGTGCAATTCTGGTCGCTTCACTACAGGAAGGACGTGGAAGCTATTGAGAGGGTGCCGAGGAGGTTTACAAGGATGTTGCCTGGATTGGAGGGCATACCTTATGAAAATAGGTTGAGGGAGCTAGGTCTCTTCTCCCTGGAGAGACGAAAGTTGAGAGGTGACCTGATAGAAGTTTATAAGATGTTGAGATGAATAGATAGGGTGGACTCTCAGAGGCTATTTCCCAGGGCTGAAATGGTCGTGACGAGAGGGCACAGATTTAAGGTGCTGGGGGACAAGTACAGAGGAGAGGTTCAAGATAAGTTTTTCACTCAGAGGGTGGTGAGTGAATGGAATCGGTTGCCATCAGTGGTGGTAGAGGCGAACTCGCTGGGGTCTTTTAAGAGACTTCTGGATGAGTACATGAGATTTAATGGGATTGGGAGTTACAGATAGTTCTATGGCCTGGTAGGTATAGATATGATCGGCACAATTTGTGGGCCGAAAGGCCTGTTTGTGCTGTAGTGTTTTAAGTTCTACGTTCAACCCTTCCATTTGTAATTTTGCATGAACTATTAACATCGTTTAGTTTTATCCCCGCTCCACTATCTGCTCTGGCACTCTGGTTCCCATCCCCCTGCAAATCTAGTTTAAACCCTTTCCAATAAACCTTCCTGCAAGTATATTGGTCCCCTTGTAGGTGTAACCTGTCCCTCTTGTACAGGTCCCATCTGCCCTAGAAGAGATCCCAAAGATTCAAGATTCAGAAACACTGCCCCCTACCCCAGTTCCTCAGCCACATGTTCATCTGCCCAAGCATCCTATTCTTACCCTCACTGACACAGAGTACAGGTAGCAATCCTGTGATTACCATATCTAGAGAGAAATGAATTGATTAGGGATGGTCAACACAATTTTGTGAAGGGTAAGTCGTGCCTCACAAACCTTGTCAAGTTTTTTAAAAACCTGGCCAAAGAGGTGGATAAGGGTAAGGCAGTTGACGTGGTGTATATGGATTTTAGCAAAGTGTTTGATAAATTTCCCCATGGTAAGCTACAATAGAAAATGCAGATGCTGGGATTGAAGGTGATTTAGCAGTTTGGATTAGGAATTGGCTAGCTGATAGAAGACAGAGAGTGGTGGTTGATGGGAAATATTCAACCTGGAGTGCAGTTACCTGTGGTGTACCTCAAGGATCTGTTTTGGGGTCACTGCTGTTTGTCATTTTTATAAATGACCTAGATGAGGGTGTAGAGGGATTGGTTAATAAATTTGCTGACGACACAAAGTCAGAGGAGTTGTAGACAGTGAGGATGAATGTTACAGTTTGCAGAGGGATATAGATAAGCTGCAGAACTGGGCTGGGAGGTGGCAAATGGAGTTTAATGCAGAAAAGTGTCAGGTGATTCACTCTGGTAAGAGTAACAGGAGTACAGAATATAGGCCTAATGGTAGGACTCTTAGTAGTGTCGATGAGCACAGAGATCTCGGTGTACATGTGCATAGCTCCCTGAAAGTTGGCAGCCAGGTTGATAAGGTTGTTAAGAAGGCGTACAGTGTGTTAGCATTTATTGGTAGGGGGATTGAATTTCAGACCCGAGATGTTATGTTGCAACTGTACAAAACTCTGGAGCGGCTGCACTTGGAATATTAGAACATAGAACATAGAACAATACAGCACAGAACAGGCCCTTCGGCCTTCGATGTTGTGCCGACCAAAATAAAAAGCAATGCCCCTCCTAACTAAACCATTCCCTTCTCTTCCATATACTTATCAACTAACCTCTTAAACGACACCAAACTTGGCGCATCTACAACAGCTGCAGGCAGGGCATTCCACTCCCTAATCACTCTTTGAGTAAAGAACCTACCTCTGATATCCATTGTATAACTCATACCCCTTAATTTAAAGCTGTGTCTCCTCGTGCTAGCTTTCTCCATCCTAGGAAAAAGGCTATCACTGTCCACTGTCCACCCTATCTATTGAGTACAGGTTTGGTCACCACATTATAAGAGAGATGTGGAGGCATTGGAAAGGATGCAGAGGAAGTTTAGAACATAGAACATAGAACAATACAGCACAGAACAGGCCCTTCGGCCTTCGATGTTGTGCCGACCAAAATAAAAAGCAATGCCCTCCTAACTAAACCATTCCCTTCTCATCCATATACTTATCAACTAACCTCTTAAACGCCACCAAACTTGGCGCATCTACAACAGATGCAGGCAGGGCATTCAACTCCCTAATCACTCTTTGAGTAAAGAACCTACCTCTGATATCCGTCCTATAACTCATACCCCTTAATTTAAAGCTGTGTCCCCTCGTGCTAGATTTCTCCATCCTAGGAAAAAGGCTATCACTGTCCACCCTATCTAAACCTCTAATCATCTTATATGCTTCAATAAGATCCCCTCTTAGCCGCCTCCTTTCTAACGAAAACAACTCAAATCCTTCAACCTCTCTTCATAGGACCTGCCCTCCATACCAGGCAACATCCTAGTAAACCTCCTCTGTACCCTCTCCAATGCCTCCACCAGGATGTGGCCTGGTGTGGTGGGAAGCTCTTATGAGGGAAGGCTGAGGGATTTGAGGTTATTTTTGTTAGAGAGAAGAAGGTTAAGCGGTGACCTAATTGAGGCATATAAGATGATCAGAGGGTTAGGTAGGGTGGACAGTGAGAATCTTTTTCCTCGGATGGTGATGGCTAACACGAGGGGACATAGCTTTAAATTAAGGGGTGGTAGTTATAGGATGGATGTCAGAGGCAGGTTCTTTACTCAGAGGGTAGTAAGGGCGTGGAATGCCCTGCCTGCAGCAGTTGTGGACTCACCAACTTTAACGGCATTCAAATGGTCAGTGGATAGGCATATGGATAGCATTGGAATAGTTTCAGATAGAGGGTCATTAGATTGGTTCCATTGGTCAGCGCAACATCGAGGGCCGAAGGGCCTGTACTGCGCTGTAATGTTCTACGTTCTATATATAGATTAAAATCCCCCATGGCAATTGCTGTCTTATTTTAACATGCATTAGTTATTTCTTTGTTTATTTCTTGCTCCCACCATATTGTCTTTATTTGGTGGCCTACAGACTCTGCCTATTAGTAATTTTTTTCCCCTTACTATTTTTAATTTCCACCACTTTTGAACTTCAACTTGCAATTTTGTTGTTGTAAATCATGGAATTGGATTCAGTGTTACTGGCACCAGAACTGAAAGATGATCAGAAATAAGAGTTAGATAATGCTTTTTTCATTCAATGGAATGTGGGTGTCAGTGCCTGGACTGGTATAGAACATAGAACATAACAGCTCAGAATAAGCCCTTCGGCCCTCGATGTTGCACCGACCAATTAAGAAAAAGCAATGACCCTCGAACCTAAACCATTCCCCTTTCATCCATAAACCTATCCACGGACCTCTTAATCGCCACCAAACTTGATACATCTACAACTGCAGCAGGCAGGGCATTCCATACCCTTACCACCCTCTGGGTAAAGAACCTACCTCTGACATCCGTCCTATAACTACCACCCCTTAATTTAAAGCTATGTCCCCTCGTGCTAGCTTTCTCCATCCTAGGAAAATGGCTATCACTGTCCACCCTATCTAAACCTCTAATCATCTTATACGTTTCAATAAGGTCTCCTCTTAGCCGCCTTCTTTCTAACGAAAACAACCTCAAATTCCTCAGCCTCTCTTCATAAGACCTGCCTTCCATACCAGGCAACATCCTGGTAAACCTCCTCTGTACCCTCTCCAATGCCTCCACATCTTTCTTATAATGTGGGAACCAGAACTGTACACAATACTCCAAGTGTGGCCGCACCAGAGTTTTGTACAGTTGCAACATGACGTTGCGGCTCCAAAATTCAGTCCCCTTACCAATAAAAGCCAAGACTCCGTATGCGTTCTTAACAACCTTATCGACTTGATTGCACATTTCAGGGATCTATGCACATATACACAAAGATCCCTCTGTTTGTCAACACTATTAAGAGTCCTACCATTAGCCCTATACTCTACACATTTGTTATTCCTGCCAAAGTGAATTACCTCACACTTTTCCACATTAAACTCCATTTGCCACCTCTCGGCCCAGCTCTGCAACTGGTCCAAGTCTCTCTGCAAACTATAACACCCCTCTTCACTATCTACCACTCCACCGACTTTAGTGTCATCTGCAAATTTACTAATCCATCCTTCAATACCCTCATCCCGATCATTTATAAAAATTACAAACAGCAGGGGCCCCAAAACAGACCCCTGAGGTACACCACTTGTCACCGAACTCCAAGATGAATATCTCCCATCAACCACCACCCGCTGTCTTCTATCTGCTAGCCAATTCCTAACCCAATTAGCTAAATCACCCTCTATCCCATACATTTGCATTTTCTGCAGAAGCCTTCCATGGGCCACCTTATCGAACGCCTTACTAAAGTCCATATATACCACATCAACCGCCTTACCCCCATCCACCTCTTTGGTCACTTTTTCAAAAAACTCAATTAGTAAGGCACGACCTACCCTTCACAAAACCATGCTGACTATCCCCAATCAATTCATTTCTCTCTAAATCCTATCCCTATTTTATTGCCCATTCCTGATGGTATTTGAGAGTCAACCACATTGCTGTGGCTCTTGAATGACATGTCGGCCAGATCAGGTGAAGATAGCAGATTTCCTTCCCTAAAGAACATTATTGAACCAGATGTGTTTTTATAACAATCAACAATGGTTTCATTAGGTCATAGGAGTATACGGCATGGACACAAGCCCTTTGGAGCAACTTGTCCATGCTGTCAAGTTGTCACCACTAAGCTAGTCCCAATTGCTTGCATTTGATCCATATCCCTCTGTACCCATCTTATCCATGTAACTGTCTAAACACTTTTTAAAAGACAAAATTGTACCCGCCTCTACAACTACTTCTGGCAGCTTGTTCCAGACACTCACCACGCTTGAGTGAAAAAATTGCTCCTCTGAACCTTTTTATATCTCTCCCCTCTCACCTTAAACCTATACCCTCTAACTTTATAGTCCGCTACATTTGGAAAAAAATATTGACTATCCAGTGATCTATGCTCCTCAGTATTTTATAGACCTCTATAAGAACTCCCCTAAGTCTACTATGGTCTACTATGCTCCAGGGAAAAGACTCCCAGTCTATCCAGCCTGTCCTTGTAATTCACGTCCGGGTAGCATCCTAGTAAATCTTTACTGCACTCTTAGTAATATCCATTCTATAATAGTGACCAGAACTGTACACAGTAATCAAAGTGTGGCCTTGCTAACATCTTGTAAACTTCAACAAGATGTCCCAACTCCTGTATTCAATGTTGAATGAAACCAAGCGTGCCGAAAGCCTTCTTCACCAACCTGTCCACCTGTCACTCCATTTTCAAGGAATTATGTACAAGTACCCCTAGATGTCTTTGTTCTGTAACTCTCCCCAACGCCCTACCATTAACTGAGTAAATCCTGCCCTAGTTCCATCTACCAAACTGCATCACCTCACATTTATCTAAATTAAACTCCATCTGCCATTCGTCAGCCCACTGGCCCAAGTGATGAAGATCCTGCTGCAGTCCAAGATAACCTTCTTCACTGTCCACCATGCCAACAATCTTCTCATCTAAATCATTAATATAAATGAAAAATAATAGTGGATCCAACACCGATCCCTGAGACACATTGCTGGTCACAGACCTCCAGTTTGAAAAACAATCCTCTATAACCACCCTTCTATCAAGAAGTCAATTTTGAATGTAATTGTTTACCTCACCCTGGATCCCAGGAAATTTAATGTTACGCAACAACCTACCATGTGGTACTTTGTGTAAATGTGTAGAGTATAGGGCTAATGGTAGAATTCTTAATAGTGTTGATGAACAGAGGGATCTTGGTGTATTTGTGCATAGATCCCTGAAAGTAGGCAGTCAAGTCGATAAGGTTGTCAAGAAGGCATACGGAGTCTTAGCTTTTATTGGTAGGAGGATTGAATTTCAGAGCCGCAACGTCATGTTGCAACTGTACAAAACTCTAGTGCTGCCGCACTTGGAGTATTGTGTGCAGTTCTGGTCCCCGCATTATAAGAAAGATGTGGAGGCATTGGAGAGGGTACAGAGGAGGTTACCAGGATGTTGCCTGGTATGGAGGGCAGGTCTTATGAAGAGAGGCTGAGGGATTTGATGTTGTTTTCGTTAGAAAGGAGGCGGCTAAGTGGGGACCTTATCGAAACATATAAGATGATTAGAGGTTTAGATAGGGTGGACAGTGATAGCCTTTTTCCTAGGATGGAAAAAGCTAGCACGAGGGACACAGCTTTAAATTAAGGGGTGATAGTTATAGGACGGATATCAGAGGTAGGTTCTTTACCCAGAGGGTGGTTAGGGAGTGGAATGCCCTGCCTGTGGGAGTTGTAGATGCGCCAAGTTTGGTGGCATTTAGGAGGTTAGTTGATAAGTTTATGGAAGAGAAGGGAATGGTTTAGTTTGGAGGGTCATTGCTATTTTTTCATAATTGGTCGGCGCAACATCGAAGGCCGAAGGGCCTGTTCTGCGCTGCAATGTTCTATGTTCTATTGTCAAAGACCTTGAGTTTGTGCCTGTGTCAGAAAGGCCCAGCACACTGAGGAGACGCCTTCAAACAGTCCATCTCTACACCCCTGATCCCCCTCAACCTCCTCCATCCCTGACCCATCAGGCCTGTGATCGCTGGACCTTGATCACTTCCCCCCTCAACCAATTATCTACATTCCAGATCCTTCCAAACGTTCTGTGGATATTTTAAAACTGAGATCGATACATTTTTGTCAAACAATGTGGAGTAAAGCTGGGAAATGGAGTTTTGAGCAGGTATTGACCGATGGGGTAGTCTGGGGAAGGGGGTCGAATGGCCTCCTGCAGTTATGTTTCTATAGTTTATGCACCAATGAGTTGGGAGAATCCCTTTCATATCAATTTGTGGCAGAGGACTTGGAAATGTCCTGGTTAACAGGCAGGTTTCTGAACTAACCTCGTGGGTCCACTTGGGTTAAATAGTACAGAGTACAACTGTTGGTTCCATTTGATTTGATGAAGTAACCAGTTTGGAGGGAGACAGCTCGCACAATGTCCTTCTTTGGGGGATATTTCTGTGAATAAAAAAACAGAAAGAAACATCAATAAACAAAATCTGGAATTTGATCCCAGTGTTGAACCATCTCCAGCTAAGAATGTAATAAGAACAAAGAAAAGTACAGCACAGGAACAGGCCCTTCGGCCCTCCAAGCCTGTGCTGATCATGATGCCCTAACTAAACCAAAAATACCTCTGCCCTTATTCAGTCCGGCTCCTCTATTCCCTCCCTGTTCATGTACCCACTGGTAGGGGGATTGAATTTCGGAGCCGCAACGTCATGTTGCAACTGTACAAAACTCTAGTGCGGCCGCACTTGGAGTATTGTGTGCAGTTCTGGTTGCCACATTATAAGAAAGATGTGGAGGCATTGGAGAGGGTACAGAGGAGGTTTACCAGGATGTTGCCTGGTATGGAGGGCAGGTCTTATGAAGAGAGGCTGAGAGATTTGAGGTTGTTTTTGTTAGAAAGAAGGCAACTAAGAGGAGACCTTATTGAAACATATAAGATGATTAGAGGTTTAGATGGGGTGGACAGTGATAGACTTTTTCCGAGGATGGAGAAAGCTAGCACGAGGGGACATAGCTTTAAATTAAGGGTGGTAGTTATAGGATGGATGTCAGAGGTAGGTTCTTTACCCAGAGGGTGGTAAGGGTATGGAATGCCCTGCCTGCTGCAATTGTAGATGCACCAAGTTTGGTGGCGTTTAAGAGGTCCGTAGATAGGTTTATGGATGAAAAGGGAATGGTTTAGGTTCGACGGTCATTGCTTTTTCTTAATTGGTCGGCGCAATATCGAAGGCCAAAGGGCCTGTTCTGCGTTGTAATGTTCTATGTTCTATGTTCTATGTTCCATTCAGATGACTCTTCAATGTTGTTAATGTGTCTGCTTCCACCACCTTCTCTGGTAGCGTGTTCCAGGCACCCACCATTCTCTGTGTAAAAAATCTCTCCTAGAATGTCTCCCTTAAACTTTCTTCCTCTCATCCTGAACTTGTGCCCTCCTGTAACTGGCACTTTCATCCTGGGAAAAAGCCTCTGACCAACCACCCTGTCTGTGCCTCTCATTATTTTGTAGACCCCTGTCAGGTATCCCCTCAGTTTCCATGTGACACAATCCCAGTTTATTCAACCTTTCTAGAGGGCATAGGCTTAAGGTGAGAGTGAAAAGATATTAAAGGGTCCAGAGTGATTTTTTTTTAAACTCAGCAAGTAATGAGCATCTGGAATAAGTTGCCAGAGGTAATAGTAGCAGCAGTTACATGAAAGACATGTTGGTTAGGTACATTGACCCATATAGGCAACAAGGGGAATTTCACAGTAACTTCATTGCAGTATTAATGTACACTTTACTTGTGACTAATAATGTTCTATGTTCTAATAAATAAACTTTAACTTTTAATGGGTAAGATTGGTAAGAAGAATATGGGCCAAACATGGGCAATTGGAACTAGCTTAATGGTAAAAATGGGGCAGCATGGACAAGTTGGGCTGAAAGGCCTGTTTCTATGTGATAAATCTCTATGATTCTATGACTCCTCTAAGCCAACACCCATGAAACCAGGCAATATCCTGGTGAACCTTCTTTGCACTCTCTCCAAAGCCTCTTTTGGTAGTGTGGTGATCAGATCTGCACACCATGTTTCAAATTCAGCCCAACCAAGGTTTTATATAGTTGCAACATAATTTCCCAACTCTTGTACTCAATGCCCCAACTGATGAAGGCAAGCATGCCATATGCCTTTGCAATCACCTTGGTTAGGGAACTGTAGACCTGCACATCCAGATCCCTCTGTATGTTAATATTCTTAAGGGAGCATTAGCCAGCTCACCTTGAAACCCATGTGATTTTAGTTTTTGTACAGTCTATGTGGGACCTTGTCAAGTGCCTTACCAAAGTTCATATTAACTCCATCCACAGCCCTTCCCTCAACAATTATCTTTGTTACCAATCAAGTTGAAGAGACCTTCCCTGCACAAAACCATGCTGCCTGTCACTAACCAGTCCATTTTCCTCCAAATGTGTAGATATCCCGTTCCTTCTCCAAAAGCTTTCCCACCACGATGTTAGGCTCACCAACCTACAATTTCCTGGATTATCTCTGCTTCCTTTCTTAAGAAGGAATAACATTGGCTGTTCTCCAGTCCTCTGGAATCTCACCTGTGGTCAAAGACGATGTGAAGATATCTATTAAGACCCCAATGATTTCTTCCCTTGCTTCCTGCAGTTTTCTTTTTGGTTAAAGTAGCGAACGGTGGTAGTTTTTTGCCGTTTTTTAAACTAACTGGAAACCGGAAGTCGTCTTAAGGAGGCTTACTGGGAGTTGTAGTTTTTCTCTCTGACTCTATAAATTGGGTAAAGTTTTGCAACACCAATTTTAAATCCAACCAATTTATTTGATAGTAAATCCGCGAGCTTTCGACACTATGTTGTGCCTTCGTCAGGCAAATGCAGTGTTCTGATCTGCAGAGGCACTCATATCCACAAAGACAGTTACAGATTGCTGATTAGAATGCGAATCCTTACATCTAACCTGCTATTCAAGTGTTAAAGTGGCTAACAATGTGTGTGAAGGGAATCCTGAGCATTGGTTAGAGAATTGTGTATTTTCTCAAGACAGCACAGTAAGTGAGGTTTTTTGCTAATCCAGGCAAGTTACGGGGGTTACAGATAGTGTGACATGAAGCCAAGATCCCTGTTAAGACCGTCCTCATGTGTGCGGAACTTGGCTATCAGTCTCTGCTCAGCAACTCTGCACTGTCGTGTGTCACGAAGGCCCCCTTGAAGAACATTCCGACCTGCGGGTAAATGTTCTTCAAGGGGGCTTTTGTGACACACGACAGCACAGAGTTGCTGAGCAGAGACTGATAGCCAAGTTCCGCACACATGAGGACGGTCTTAACAGGGATCTTGGCTTCATGTCACACTATCTGTAACCCCGTAACTTGCCTGGATTAGCAAAAAACCTCACTTACTGTGCTGTCTGGAGAAAATACACAATTCTCTAACCAATGCTCAGGATTCCTTCACACACATTGTTAGCCACTTTAACACTTGAATAGCAGGTTAGATGTAAGGATTCGCATTCTAATCAGCAATCTGTAACTGTCTGTGTGGATATGAGTGCCTCTGCAGATCAAAACACTGCATTTGCCTGACGAAGGCACAACATAGTGTCGAAAGCTTGCAGATTTACTATTAAATAAATTGGTTGGATTTAAAATTGGTGTTGCAAAACTTTACTGAGTTTACCCCAGTCCAACGCCGGCATCTCTACATCATGTCTATAAATTGGTCCAGAGAGGAAACCCGATACTCTACACAGGTAGAGTATCCCACTCTCCCCCCTCCTCTAACCTAATAATAAAAGTGTGTGGGAAGGTTTTTTTTCTCTCCTAGAAATTAAAGTATCAGGGATGGCAGTGCAGGCAGTACGTTGCACCTCCTGTGGTATGTACGAGGTGAGGGACACCAGTAGTGTTCCTGCTGATTATACCTGCAGGAAGTGTGCCCATTGCAGCTCCTTGAGGATCGTGTTAAGGAGCTGGAGCTGGAATTAGAGGAACTCCAGATAATTCGGGAGGTTGAGGCGGATATTGACATGAGTTACAAAGAGATAGTCACTCCTAAAAGAGATTCGTGGGTAACTATTAGGAAGGGGGGTAAGAAGCAATCGGGGAGACAATCCCCCGGGGCTGTTCCCCTCCAAAACAAGTTTTCTGTCCTGGAGGCTACAGTTGAGGTAGAATCAACTGGAGATAGAACATAGAACATAGAACACTACAGCACAAACAGGCCTTTTGGCCCACAAGTTGTGCCGAACACATCAAAAACCTACCCAGCCATAGACCTATCTATAACCCCCCATCCCATTGGATCCCATATACTCATCCAGAAGTCTTTTAAAAGACCCCAGCGAGTTCGCCTCGACCACCACCAATGGCAGCCAATTCCATTCACTCACCACCCTCTGAGTGAAAAACTTTCCCCTAGCATCTCCTCTGTACTTGCTTCCCTGCACCTTAAATCTGTGCCCTCTCGTCACGACCATTTCAGCCCTGGGAAATAGTCTGAGAGTCCACCCTATCTATTCCTCTCAACATCTTGTAAACCTCTATCAGGTCGCCTCTCAACCTTCGTCTCTCCAGGAGAACAGTCCCAGCTCCCTCAACCTGTCTTCATAAGGCATGCCTCCCAATCCAGGCAACATCCTTGTAAATCTCCTCTGCACCCTTTCAACAGCTTCCACGTCCTTCCTATAGTGAGGCGACCAGAACTGCGCACAGAACTCCAAGTGTGGTCTGACAAGGGTCCTATAAAGCTGCAGCATTACCTCCTGACTCCTGAACTCAATCCCTCGATGAATGAAGGCCAGTACACCGTAAGCTTTCTTAACCACATCCTCCACCTGGGAGGCCGATATGAGAGTCTTATGGACCCGGACCCCAAGATCCCTCTGCTCTTCCACACAGCTAAGACTCCTACCTTTCATAGTGTACTCATTCATCCCGTTGGATCTGCCAAAATGGACCACAACACATTTATCCGCGTTGAAGTCCATCTGCCACTTCTCCGCCCAGTCTTGCATACTGTCGATGTCATGCTGCAACTTCTGACATCCCTCCAGACCATCCACAACACCACCGACCTTCATGTCATCAGCGAACTTACTCACCCATCCCTCCACTTCCTCATCCAGGTCATTTATGAAAATGACAAACAGCAAGGGTCCTAGAACAGATCCCTGGGGCACTCCACTGGTGACCGACCTGCATGCAGAAAAAGAGCCATCCACAACCACCCTCTGCCTTCTGCAGGCAAGCCAGTTCTGGATCCACAAGGCCAAAGCCCCTTGGATCCCATGGCCTCTCACCTTCTCAAGAAGTCTTGCATGTGGGACCTTGTCAAATGCCTTGCTGAAGTCCTTGGCTGAAGATAGCCAAAGTGAGCAGGTCTCTGGGGGTGAGCCTGCTGTGAATGCTCAGGTGGGTAGGGGGAATAAGAGATTGGCCTGGTAATTGGAGACTCCATAGTTAGGGGGATAGATAGGAGAGTAAATAGTAATAAACGGGACTCAGGGCTGGTGTGTTGCCTCCCAGGGGCCGGGATCCAGGACGTCTCAGAGCGGGTTTTTAAGATTCTTAAAGGAGAGGGGAGTCAGCCCCATGTCATAGTTCATATAGGGACACATGATGTAGGTAGGTCAAGGAAAGGGGATATTAAACAGAAATTTATGGAGTTGGGGTGGAAGCTTAGGGCCAAAACAGACAGAGTGGTTATCTCTGGACTCTTGCCTGTGCCACATGATAGTTTAGAGAAGAACAGAGAGAGGGAATGTTTGAACTCGTGGCTGCAGGGATGGTGGAGGAGGGAGGGGTTCAGGTTCCTGAACAATTGGGGCTCATTCTGGGGTAGGTGGGACCTCTACAAGAGAGATGGTCTACACCTGAACCAGAGGGGAACCAATATAGAACATAGAACATTACAGCGCAGAACAGGCCCTTTGGCCTTCGATGTTGCGCTGGCCAATTATGAAAAAAGCAATGACCCTCCAAACTAAACCATTCCCTTCTCTTCCATAAACTTATCAACTAACCTCTTAAATGCCACAAAACTTGGCGCATCTACAACTGCTGCAGGCAGGGCATTCCACTCCCTAACCACCCTCTGGGTAAAGAACCTACCTTCTGAATCCGTCCTATAACTATCACCCCTTAATTTAAAGCTGTGTCCCCTCGTGCTAGCTTTCTCCATCCTAGGAATAAGGCTATCACTGTCCACCCTATCTAAACCTCTAATCATCTTATATGTTTCGATAAGGTGTCCTCTTAGCCGCCTCCTTTCTAACGAAAACAACCTCAAATCCCTCAGCCTCTCCTCATAAGACCTGCCCTCCATACCAGGAACATCCTGGTAAACCTCCTCTGTACCCTCTCCAATGCCTCCACATCTTTCTTATAATGTGGGGACGGAACAGCACACAATACTCCAAGTGCGGCCGCACTAGAGTTTTGTACAGTTGCAACATGACGTTGAGGCTCCGAAATTCAATCCCCCTACCAATAAAAGCTAAGACTCCGTATGCCTTCTTAACAACCTTATCGATTTGACTGCCTACTTTCAGGGATCTATGCAGAAATACACCAAGATCCCTCTGTTCATCAACACTATAAGAATCCTACCATTAGCCCTATACTCTACACATTATTATTCCTGCCAAGTGAATTACCTCACACTTCCACATTAAACTCCATTTGCACCTCTCGGCCAGCTCTGCAACTTGTCCAAGTCTCTCTGCAAACTATAACACCCCTCTTCACTATCTACCACTCCACCGACTTCAGTGTCATCCGCAAATTTACTAATCCATCCTTCAATACCCTCATCCAGATCATTTATAAAAATTACAAACAGCAGGGGCCCCAAAACAGACTCCTGAGGTACACCACATGTAACCAAACTCCACGATGAATATCTCCCATCAACCACCACCCTCTGTCTTCTATCTGCCAGCCAATTCCTAATCCAATTAGCTAAATCAATCTCTATCCCATACATCTGCATTTTCTGCAGGCGCCTTCCATGGGACACCTTATCGAATGCCTTACTAAATTCCATATATACCACATCAACCGCCTTACCCCCATCCACCTCTTTGGTCACTTTTTCAAAAAGTGACCCCCATCTTGGGGGGAAAATTTGCAAAAGCTATGCAGGGGGGTTTAAACTGATTCAGAGCGGGGGTGGGATCCTGAGTAGCTTGGATGTTAAAAGGGACGAGAATAGGGGGGTCATAGTTGAGAAGTGTAAAGCACAGCAGCGCACAGGTGGAGTAGGGCATGGTTTGAAATGCGTATACTTCAATGCAAGAAGTATTCGCAATAAGGTGGAGGAACTTGCAGCTTGGATCAGTACCTGGAACTTCGATGTTGTGGCCATTTCAGAGATATGGATAGTGCAGGGACAGGAATAGTTGTTGCAGGTTCCGGGGTTCAAATGCTTCAGTCAGAGTAGAGAAGGAGGTAGAAGTGGGGGAGGAGTGGCATTATTAGTCAAAGACTGTATCACAGTGACAGAAAGGAAGTTTGATGAGGACTTGTCTGTTGAGATAGTATGGGCTGAGATTAGAAACAGGAGAGGAGAGGTCACCCTTTTGCGAGTCTTTTATAGACCTCCTAAAAGTTCTAGAGAGGTAGAGGAAAGGATTGCAAAGTCGATCCTGGACAGGAGTGAAAGTAATAGAGTAATTGTTATGGGGGACTTTAACTTTACTAATATTGATTGGAATAGCTATAGCTCCAGCACTTTAGAGGGGTCAGTTTTTGTACAAGGTGTGCAGGAAGGTTTTTCGACTCAGTATGTAGATAGGCCAACTAGAGGTGAGGCTACATTGGATTTGGTGCTGGGCAATGAGCCAGACCAGGTGTTAGACTTGGAAGGTGACCACAATTCGGTTACGTTCACCTTAATGATGGATAGGGATAGGCATGAACCTGGGGGCAGTAGTTATAGCTGGGGGAATGGTAATTATGAGGCCATAAGGAGGGAATTAGGGTGCATAGGTTGGACTAGGAAATTACAGGGACTGGGAACATCTGAAATGTGGAGTTTATTCAAGGAGCAGCTACTGTGAGTCCTTGATAAGTATGTGCCTGTCAGGCAAGGAGGAAATGGTTGAGTAAGGGAACCATGGTGTACTAAAAAAGTTAATTAACTGGTTAAAAGGAAAAAGGAGGCTTATGTCAGGATGAGGCTTGAAGGCTCAGTTAGTGCAATGGATAGCTAAAGATTAGCCAGGAGGGAGCTAAAGAGTGAGATGAGGAGAGCTAAAAGAGGACATGACAAGACTTTGGCTGATAGGATCAAGGAGAATCATAAAGCTTTCTTTAGATATGTTAAGAATAGAAGATTGGTTAGGGCAAGATTAGGGCCAGTCAGCGACAGCAGTGGCAAGTTGTGCGTGGAGCCTGAAGAGATTGGAGAGGCACTGAATAAATATTTCTCTTTGGTATTCACGCAGGGAGATGTAAATTAGTTGTGGAGAACACTGGGATACAGGGTTGCAAACTGCAAAGTATTGAAATAGATAAGGAGGATGTGCTAGTTATTCTTGAGGGTTTGAAGTTAGATAAGTCCCCTGGGCTGGATGGGATTTACCCTAGGATTCTCTGGGAGGCGAGAGAGGTGATTGCAGAGCCTCTAGCTCTGATCTTCAGGTCGTCGTTGGTTACGGGTATAGTGCCGGAAGACTGGAGGATAGCGAATGTGGTCCCATTGTTCAAGAAGGGGAATAGAGACTTTCCTGGGAATTACAGACATAGAACATAGAACATAGAACAATACAGCACAGAACAGGCCCTTCGGCCTTCGATGTTGTGCCGACCAAAATAAAAAGCAATGCCCCTCCAAACTAAACCATTCCCTTCTCTTCCATATACTTATCAATTAACCTCTTAAACGCCACCAAACTTGGCGCATCTACAACAGCTGCAGGCAGGGCATTCCACTCCCTAATCACTCTTTGAGTAAAGAACCTACCTCTGATATCCGTCCTATAACTCATACCCCTTAATTTAAAGCTGTGTCCCCTCGTGCTAGCTTTCTCCATCCTAGGAAAAAGGCTATCACTGTCCACCCTATCTAAACCTCTAATCATCTTATATGCTTCAATAAGATCCCCTCTTAGCCGCCTCCTTTCTAACGAAAACAACCTCAAATCCTTCAACCTCTCTTCATAGGACCTGCCCTCCATACCAGGCAACATCCTGGTAAACCTCCTCTGTACCCTCTCCAATGCCTCCACATCTTTCTTATAATGTGGCGACCAGAACTGCACACAATACTCCAAGTGCGGCCGCACTAGAGTTTTGTACAGTTGCAACATGATGCTGCGGCTCCTAAATTCAATCCCCCTACCAATAAAAGCTAAGACTCCATATGCCTTCTTAACAACTTTATCCACTTGACTGCCTACTTTCAGTGATCTATTGACACATACACCAAGATCCTTCTGTTCCTCAACACTATTAAGAGCCCTACCATTAGCCCTATACTCTACACATTTATTGTTCCTGCCAAAGTGCATTACCTCACACTTTTCCACATTAAACTCCATTTGCCACCTCTCGGCCCAGCTCTGCAACTTGTCCAAGTCTCTCTGCAAACTTAACACCCCTCTTCACTATCTACTCCACCGACTTTAGTATCATCTGCAAATTTACTGATCCATCCCTCAATACCCTCATCCAGATCATTTATAAAAATTACAAACAGCAGGGGCCCCAAAACAGACCCCTGAGGCACACCACTCGTCACCGAACTCCACGATGAATATCTCCCATCAACCACCACCCTCTGTCTTCTATCTGCCAGCCAATTCCTAATCCAATTAGCTAAATCACCCTCTATTCCACACATCTGCATTTTCTGTAGAAGTCTTCCATGGGCCACCTTATCAAACGCCTTACTAAAGTCCATATATACTACATCAACCGCCTTACCCCCATCCACCTCTCTGGTCACTTTCTCAAAAAACTCAATGAGGTTAGTAAGGCATGACCTACCCTTCACGAAACCATGCTGACTGTCCCCAATCAATTCATTTCTCTCTAAATAACTATAAATCCTATCCCTAATAATTCTCTCCAATACCTTGCCCCAACAGAAGTAAGACTCACTGGCCTATAACCATGGAAGGTCTCTCTTCCCCTTCTTAACAATGGGACCACATTCGCTATCCTCCAGTCCTCCGGAACCACACCCGTAACCAACGAGGACCTGAAGATCAGAGCCAGAGGCTCTGCAATCTCCCTCTTGCCTCCCAGAGAATCCTAGGGTAAATCCCGTCCGGCCCAGGGGACTTATCCAACTTCAAACCCTCGAGAATTTCTAACACATCCTCCCTATCTACTACAATACTGCTGATACCAGGTGTAATGGGTAGGATTGAAGTTCATATCTTGAGGGTATGAAAATTGATAAGTACCCTGGGCCAGATGTGGATTACCTAGGATTCTCTGGCGAGGCTAGAGAGGAGATTGCAGAGCCTTTGGCTTTGATCTTCATGTCGTCGTTAGCTAAGATATAGTGCCTGAGGACTGGAGGACGGCAAAATGTTGCCCCTCTTTTCAAAGGGGAGTAGGGGACCATCCTGGAAATTATAGACCGCTGAGCCTGACTTCTGTTGTGGGCAAGGTCTTGGAAAGAATTATAAGGGATAGGATTTATAAGCATCTAGAGAGAAATAAATTGATTAGGGATAGTCAGCACGGTTTTGTGAAGGGGTAGGTCAGTGCCTCACAAAACCTTATTGAGTTTTTTGAGGAGGTGACCAAAGAGGTAGATAAGGGTAAGGCAGTTGATGTAGTGTATATGGATTTAGCAAAGCGTTTGATAAGGTTCCCCATGGTAGGCTACTGCAGAAAGTGCAGATGCATGGGATTGAAGGTGATTTAGCAGTTTGGATTAGGAATTGGCTAGCTGATAGAAGGACAGAGGGTGGGGTTGATGGGAAATATTCAACCTGGAGTGCAGTTACAAGTGGGTACCTCAAGGATCTGTTTTAGGGCCACTGCTGTTGTCATTTTTAAACAAATGACCTAGATGAGGGTATGTAGAGGGTTGGATTAGAAAATTTTGCTGACGATACCAAAGTGGGGGGAGTTGTAGACAGCGAGGATGGATGTTACAGTTTGCAGAGGGACATAGATAGTTGCAGAAGCTGGGCGTGAGGTGGCAAATGGACTTCAATACGGATAAGTGTGAGGTGATTCACTTTGGTAGGAAATAACAGGCTATGAAATATAGGGTAATGGAAGGACCTTAATAGTGTTGTCGAGCAGAGGGGATCTTGGGGTACAAGTACGTACATAA
This sequence comes from Sphyrna mokarran, assembly GCA_024679065.1. NCBI lineage: Eukaryota > Metazoa > Chordata > Chondrichthyes > Carcharhiniformes > Carcharhinidae > Sphyrna > Sphyrna mokarran. The sequence continues at coordinate 81,782,404 of JAGIQG010000014.1, read as the reverse complement.
GTGGCACCCAGGTTTGATAAAGTTGTTAAGAAGGCGTTAACGGTGTGTTAGCTTTTATTGGTAGAGGGATGAATTTAGGAGCCGTAGGTTATGTTACAAAACTGTACAAAACTCTGGTGCGGGCCCGCACTTGGAGTATTGCGTACAGTTCTGGTCGCCGCATTATAAGAAAGATGTGGAAGCATTGGAAAGGGTGCAGAGGAGGGTACCAGGATGTTGCCTGGTATGGTGGGAAGGCCTTATGAGGGAAAGGCTGAGGGACCTGAGGTATTTTTCATTAGAGAGAAGAAGGTTACGCGGTGACCTAATTGAGGCGTATAAAGATGATCAAAGGATTGGATAGGGTGGATAGTGAGAGCCTTTTTCCTCGGATGGTGATGACCAACACGAGGGGACATAACTTTAAATTAAGATGTGGTAATTATAGGACGGATGTCAGAGGCAAGGTTCTTTACACAGAGGGTGGTGGGGCGTGGAATGCCCTGCCTGCAGCAGTTGTGGACTCGCCTACTTTGGGGGCATTCAAATGTCGGTGGATAGGCATATGGATGATATTGGAATAGTTTAGGTTAGAGGGTCCACTGGCCGCGCAACATCGAGGGCCGAAGGGCCTGTACTGTGCTGACTGTTCTATGTTCTATGTCAACTCGGTCCTAAATTGTCCCCCTTTATTTTGAGGCCATGACCCTAGTTCTTGTTTCACCTGCAGTGGAACAAACCTTCCCCCTGTGTCTACTACTAATCCCCCTGCATGAATGTTATTGTTTTCCATAAGACCCCTCTCATTTTTCTGAATTCCATGAGTATAGACCCAGTCTAGTCAATCTTTCGTCATAAGTGAACCCTCTCATCTCTGAATCAATCCAGGAATCTCCTCTGCATCCTACTACAGATGCCAGTAATCCTTTCTGAAAAAAGGGATTTCAAAGCTCTATACAGTACTCCAAGTGGAGTAGCTCAGCAGCACCTTATACAGCTGCAACATAATTCACTGTTTTTAAACTCCATCCATCTAGAATGAAAGACAAAAATCCATGCCTTCTTATAACCGCTGCCTTGGAACCAGCTTCTTGGAGATTTCCGCAAGGAAACCAGATCCTTCTGCACAGCAGCGTGCTTGCAATTTTTACATTAAATAATAGACCATTTGCTGTTATTCTACCAAAAATGGATGGCATAACATTGTCACATTGGACTCCAAATGCCAGCCCCTCACCATTCACTAGACTATCTATATCCCTTTGCAGATGCAGACTCTGTGTCTTCGTACACTTACTCTTCACCCATCTTAGAGTCATCTGCGAATTTGACCATTATACTTGAGGTCCCCAACCCAACTCATCAATGTAAATGTCAACAATTGGGTGCCAAACACTGATCCCTGAGGCACAACACTCGTACTGATCATCAACTGAAAAAAACCCAGTATCCCCACTCTTTGCTTTCTGTTAGTTAATCCATCCTCTATCCATGCTAATAGGTTACCCGTAACACTTGTGCACTCTATCGTATGTAGCAAGCCTTTGACGTGGCACCTTGTCAAAGCCTTCGGAAGTCAGATACACCACATCCACAGGTTTCCCATTGTACCACTGCAACAATGTAATCGTTCTCAAGAATCCCACCAAAATTAGTCAAACTATGACTGCCCTTCATGTCCCACTGCACTCTGCATAGGATTGAGGGAGTAGGAGGGAGGCCAGCAATTCGGGAATGTGCTGAGGTTGGTGCTCACCCAGAGGGGTCATCATAGAACATAGAACACTACAGCACAAACAGGCCCTTTGGCCCAAAAGTTGTGCCGAACACATCAAAACCTACCCAGCCATACCTATCTATAACCCCCAATCCCATTGGATCCAATATACTCATCCAGAAGTCTTTTAAAAGACCCCAGCGAGTTCGCCTCGACCACCACCGACGGCAGCCGATTCCATTCACTCACCACCCTCTGAGTGAAAACTTTCCCCTAGCATCCCCTCTGTACTTGCTTCCCTGCACCTTAAATCTGTGCCCTCTCGTCGCGACCATTTCAGCCCTGGGAAATAGTCTCTGAGAGTCACCCTATCTATTCCTCTCAACATCTTGTAAACCTCTATCAGGTCGCCTCTCAACCTTCGTCTCTCCAGGGAGAACAGTCCCAGCTCCCTCAACCTGTCTTCATAAGGCATGCCTCCCAATCCAGGCAACATCCTTGTAAATCTCCTCTGCACCTTTCAATAGCTTCCACGTCCTTCCTATAGTGAGGCGACCAGAACTGCGCACAGTACTCCAAGTGTGGTCTGACAAGGGTTCTATAAAGCTGCAGCATTACCTCCTGACTCCTGAACTCAATGCCTGATGAATGAAGTCAGTAAACCGTAAGCTTTCTTAACCACATCCTCCACCTGGGAGGCCAATTTGAGAGTCTTATGGACCGGACCCAAGATCCTCTGCTCTTCACACAGCTAAGACTCCTACCTTTGATAGTGTACTCATTCATCCCGTTGGATCTGCCAAATTGGACCAAACACATTTATCCGCGTTGAAGTCCATCTGCCACTTCTCCGCAGTCTTGCATCCTGTCGATGTCATGCTGCAACTTCTGACATCCTCCAGACAACAACACCACCGACCTTGTGTCATATGCGAACTTACTCACCCATCCCTCCACTTCCTCATCCAGGTCATTTATGAAAATGACAAACAGCAAGGGTCCTAGAACAGATCCCTGGGCACTCCACTGGTGACTGACCCCATGTAGAAAAAGAGCCATCCACAACCACCCTCTGCCTTCTGCAGGCAAGCCAGTTCTGGATCCACAACCAAGCCCCTTGGATCCCATGGCCTCTCACCTTCTCAGGAAGTCTTGCATGTGGGACCTTGTCAAATGCCTTGCTGAAGTCCATGTACACCACGTCCACTGCTCTTCCTTTGTCAATGTGTTCAGTCACATTTTCGAAGAACTCAATTAAGCTCGTAAGGCACGACCTGCTTTTACAAAACCATGTTGACTATTTTAATCAACCTAAACTTCTCCAAATGCTCGTAAATCTTGTCCTCAGAAGCCTCTCCATCAGCTTACAACCTGAGGTCAGACTCATCGGTCGGTAATTTCCAGGACTATCCCTGTTCCCTTTCTTGAAAATAGGGACCACATCCGCAATCTCCAATCCTCTGGAACCTCTCCCGTCTCCATCGATGATGCAAAATCATCGTCAGGGGCTCTGCAATGACATACCTCACCTCCCACAATAACCTGGGGTACATCCCATTTGGTCCCGAGACTTGTCTATCTTGATAGCATTAAAAGTTCTAACACATCCGCTTCCTTAATATCTACATACTCAATCTTTCAGTCTGCTGCAAACTTGTAGTGCATCCTCCCAGATCACTTTCCACCGTGAATACTGAGGCAAAGTACTCATTAAGCACCTCTGCCATTTCTTCCGGTTCCATACAGACTTTTCCCCTTCACCTTTTATAGGTCCTATCCCTTCTCTTCTCATCCTTTTACTTTTCACATATTTGTAGAAGGCCTTGGGATTCTCCTTAATCCTACCAGCCAAGGCCTTCTCATGACCCCTTCTGGCTCTCCTAATTTCCTTTTTAAGCTCTCTTCTATAAGCCTTATACTTCTCTAGATCCCCAACATCTCCTAGCTCTTTGAACCTTTTATACACCTTTCTTTTCTTCCTAGGTTCACCACAGCCTTCGTGCACCACGGTTCCCGCGTCCTACCAAAACCTCCTTGTCTCACCGGAACGTTGTCGTGCAATGCTCCAGACAAGCATTCCTTGAATATCTGCCACCTTCCTTCTGTGCTTTTCCCCAAGAACACCTCCTTCCAGTTTATTCGCCCCAACATCTGCCTGATGTCTTCATATTTCCCCTTATTCCAGACAAACACCTTCCTAGCCTGCCTGATCCTATCCTTTTCCAATGCAAGGGTGAAGGAGATAGAATTATCCCTTCACCCTTGCATGGAATAACCCCCAGAGGGTGGTTAGCTTACGGGGGCGAGTGGCAATGCTGGGGGGTAGCACAATAATGGGAGCTGCATTGCTGGGGTGTGCGGCACTAGTGAGTTGTGAGGTCGAACTGGAGGACGGTGGGATATCAGGGAGTGAATGGAATGTATGGACAAAGGATGGTGCAGGAAGGGGGGTTTCTATCAACGGATACACTGAGGAATTCTTCACGAGAGAGAATGGCACCTGTACAGGAAACGGGTACAACGGAACGAGGGCACGATATCCTGGCTGCGAGTGTGCTAGTGTGGTTCAAATGGGTTGTAATTAATGTGGCAGGAGGATGGAGATCAAACAATAGGTCAATAAGCAGAGAGGCTGGGGTCAGGATAAGACTATCTAAGAGGAAGAGCAGTTTGAGAGAGCATGGATGTCAGTGGGCCGGAGGTATGCGGTGTATCTGCTTCATGCAAGGAGCGTAACAGGCAAGGCAGGTGAACTTTCGAGCCTGGAACTCGCACGGAACTTGGACATGGTGGCAGTGCAGAGCCTTGGTTAAACAGCAGAGGACAGGACTGGCAGCTGAATATTTCAGGGTTAAGCTTTTTTAGGCGTGACAGAGAAGGGGGCTAAGAGAGGTACGTGAGGGAATAACAATACTGTCGGGATAATATTCTAGCGGTACAGAGGGGGGACAGTTTAGAAGTGCCAATGCGGAGATTAGTTGGCAGTAATCGGGAGGCTGGCATGTGGGGTCACTGTGCATGTGCCAACTCGGTGCTGACAGATCTCAGCACTGACGGATTGGCAGTGCACAATAGCCCACTCAGTGCAATTGATCTTCACCTATGCAGGGGAATAGCACCCACCCTCCAGTTTAGTGGTATTTTAATGTTTTTAAATGGAGAAAAGCTGCAGGCATGCGACGATGCAGAGGGACCTGGGAGTCCTTGGTGCACGAAGCGCAAAATCACAGCCTGCAGGTGCAGCAGATGATCAAGAAGGAAAATGCATGTTGGGCTTTATAGCGAGGGGGAAGAATATAAAAGTAGGTGGAGTTCTGTTGCAGCTGTATAGGGTGATGGTGAGGCTGCAGCTGGCAGTACTGTGTGCAGTGTTGGTCTCCGCATTCGAGGAAGGATATATGGCTTGGAGGGGGTGCAGAGAGGTTTACTAGGCATGATACCGAGATGAGGGCGTTGGATTATGAGGAGAGACTAAATAGGCTAAGTTTGTACTCTTTGGAGTTCAGTAGGCTGAGAGAGAATCTTATAGAGATGTATAAGATAAGGAGAGGATGGATAGGGTTAAACGTGGAGAGACTCTCCCAACTTAGCAAGATAACAGGACTAGAGGGCCTCAAGATTAGGGGGTGCGGTTCAGATCAGAGTTGAGGAGAAAGGTCTTTCACACAAAGGGTGGTGAATCTTGAATTCTTCTGCCTGTTGAAGTGTGGAGTGGATAGTTTTGATTGACAACGGGAATAAGGGTATGGGGGAGAAAGCAAGAAAATGGAACTGATCCACTTCAGATCAAGCCAGGCATCTTATTGAATGGTGGGGGCAGGCTCGAGGGGAGTGCATGGCCGACTCGCTCCTATTTCTTATGTTCTTGCTTATGTTCTTATGTATTCCCCCCTGCTGGCCCTCGCAGTGCACAGAGTGTGGGAGATTCTAGTCTGAACTCCCACTCAAAAAAAACAATCTGTTTGAAATTACTCAGTTCACCAAAAATTCTCCAAGAAACTCTCTCAAAAATTCGAAACACTTAGAATTTTTTTTTGGGATAGTTCTGCCCACTCAGCTCAGCTAGGGTGCCTTGCCTGCCACCCTCCAAAAATGATAAGTTTGTTTGATATTGCAATAACTATGTTAATTTATTAATTAGTTCGATAGGAAAGTCTTGAGAAAGGCAATCATCGAACTTTGGGTCATCGCTCTTTAGAGTTCAGTCTGTGAATTTGGTAAAATTTGCCTCACAGTTTCCAATTCCATTATAATTGCAGAATCTTCAAGTTATGTGATTATTAAATAAATGATTCACTTGGTGATTTTGGAGTTGAGAGGGTCGGCTTATGAGGAGAGACTGAGTGAACGGGAGTATATCATGGGAATTCAGAAGAATGGTTAGGGGAACATATAAGATTTATGATGAATTGAAAGATAGAAGCAGGAAGTTGTTTCCATGGCGTGTGAAACTTGAACTAGAGAGCATCGCCTCAGAATAAGAGAAAACAGATTTAAGAATGAGTTTGAGGAGAATTTCTTCACACAAAGGTAGCGAATCTGTGGAATTCCTGCCCATGAAGTTAGTTGAGGCTCACTCATTGAATGTTTTTAAAACAAGAGTAGATACAAGATAAATAAATGCATAAGGGTTTATGGCGAGCAGGCGGATAAGTGGAGCTGAGCCTAAAAAAGATAGCCCTGATCTTATTGAATGGCGGAGCAGGCTCGATGGGCAGATGGCGACTCCTGCCTCCTAGTTCTTATTCTTATGTTATCATGAAGACATTAATAGTTGTTAATGCTTTACACGTATTGGAATCTGCCCCTGCTTGCTGGTCTATGGGGTGATGGTGTGGGTGGAAGCATACAACAGCAGTCCAGGAATCAATTTCACACCAGTGTGAATCTCTGCAGGACTTCACTGGTTCCCCCACCAGCCCCCCCACCGTTGCTGACAAAAGGAACGTTCACCTACGCCCCTCAAACTCCCACATCCCTTCAACCAGAACACCTCTGGACAGAGGGGGGGCGTGTGTAAATTAGGAATGGTCGCACAACATCGAAGGCCGAAGGGCCTCTGTTATGCACGTAATGTTCTATTTCTATGTCTGAGACAACAGGCATCGAGCTTCTCCCAATGGACAATGGAAACTAAACACTGCCGGGCAATAACTAATGAGGTCAGAGCCAAAAGACCTGGCAGGTTTTCCCCATCACCCACAAAAGTGTATCACCCACCACCTCCCCACCTCACCCCACCCTAAACCCATGCACTCCAACCCCCTCCCCCCCACTCGGGACTGTTCCAGATGGAGAATTCTGCCCAATTTCTAATAATGTTAAAAGCTTGGGGAATGTTTTTTGCGAATTTGCTGCAATTAGTGTGGCCATAACTATCTGTATTTAAACTTCATTCACGACTTTGAGAGTAGCTTTAGAATATTGCAGATCTGTAATAGGAGGAATCTGTTCGCTTGTTCCCACACTGCCAATAATTTCTCGTTCCAGATGAGAATTAACTGGCAAGGATGTTTCTGCTGCAACTCTCTACGATGTCCTTCACGACACACACTACAGGAAAAAATGGGACACTAATATGATTGAGACATACGACAATTGGCCGGCTGACATTGAATGCAGACGTGGGCTATTATTCCTGTAAGTAACCCCAGAGCAGAGTTTTTTCACACGTGCCAAGGCAAATTATTGAAGTGAAGAGCTGAGATACGACTCTGGGGACAATCATTCCAAAAATTGATGTGTATTGTACAAAATGTAAAATAAAAGAGTTAGGAGAGAGAGAGGGAGATGAAAGCTGAGCAAGATAGAGCAACATCCCTGATAGAGAAAGATGGGTTTCTCCAGCAGTTTTGTAAGTTACCCTAGAATAAAGAATTGCTTACAACTGCGATACTTCATCCAAACAAAATGAGTAAACATGAGTAGGGAATCAGAATATCTTTCGCCAACCAATTTCTCAGCTATTGTTGAATGAGCATTTGCTGTAGACAGAGATGTAAAGTTCTACAGGAAACATAAGAATATGAGAGTTGGCCATTTGCCCAATCGAGCCTGCCACATCATTCAAATACCACCACGTCTGATCTGGGACCTCCTTTCCTGCCGGCTATCCGTATCCTTCACTCTGGAGAGAGTAGAAATGAACAAAGAACAAAAAACAAAGAAAATTATTGCAGGAGGAAAACAGGCCCTTCAGCCCCCCAAGCCTGCACTGACGGGGCTGTCCGACTGACACTAAAACCCCCTACCCTTCTGGGAACCATTTCCTCTACTCCCTTTCTATTCATGTATTTATCAAGACACCCCTTAAAAGTCATGAACATATCTGCTTCCACTACCTCCCCCAGCCAATGAAGTTCCAGGCACCCACTACTTTCTGTAAAAAAAAAAAAACTTGCCTCATACATTTCATGTAAACCTTGCCCTTCACACCTGTAACATTGTGCCCTGAGTAATTGGACCATTCCAACCATTGGAAAAGACTTCTGAATATCCACTCTGTCTATCTCAGCCTTAAAAATCTTCAAGGATGAAGAATCCACAACCCTGTGAGGGCACAGATTTCCATCATACATTAAGTGAAGTAATTTCTCCTCAATCTCAGTGAGGAATGATTGAGATGTGACCCGTGGTCAGATCCCTCACCAACAAAACAGTCCAGTATTCCTGAACTGGGTTTGAATTTACAAGTGATGAAGCTTTTTCTGAGGGACTATCCAGTTGTGTGGGATGGGAATGTCAGACCACATCGACCCAGAACTTGGACAATTGAGCCTGGAAAGCGGAGACACAAACCCCCCCCCGACATTTTGCAGTCTGCATGCCTGCTACTCTCTCACCTCGGAATCAGGCTCAAGTTCCATTGCAGATTGAAAAGGGAAAAATGCTCAGGGTGCACTCTGAGAGTGTGCTGCATTATCAGAGATGCTGCCTTTTGGAATGACGATACTCTCTGCCTGCTCTCACGTTCCCCAGACATAAATGTGGTTATTCAGAAGAATACCAATTGTGGGAAAAAGAAATTATAAGGGCGATAGATTTCATAGTCATTAGAAAGAAATGAATTGATTAGGGATATCAGCATGGATTTGTTGAAGGAAGGCATGCCGCAAAAACCGTATGAGTTTTTTGAAAAGGTTGATCTAAAGAGGGGATAAGGGTAAGGGCAGTGATGTGGTGTATATGGATTTTAGCAAGGTGTTTGATAAGGTCTCCATGAAGTCTACTGCAGAAAATGCAGATGCATGATGATGGAGATTGAGCAATTTGGATTAGGAATTGGCTAGCTGCTAGAAGACAGAGGTGGTGGTTAATGGGATATATTCAACCTGGAGTATAGTTACTAGTGGTGTACCTCAGGGATCCTGTCTTTGGGGCACTGTGTTTGGTGTTTTATAAATGACCTGGATGAGGGTGTAGAAGCGAGATGGGTTAGTAAGTTTGCTGATGCCACCAAAGTCGGACGAGTTGTAGACAGTGAGGATTGATGTTACAGTTTGCAGAGAACATAGATAAGTGCAGGAGCTGGGCAGAGAGGGAGCATATGAGTTAATGTGAAAAAAGTGTGAGGTGATTCACTTTGAGTAAGAATAATATGTGTGCAGAATATAGGCTAACGGTAGGACTCTTAGTAGTGTAGATGAGGCAGAATGAGACCTTGGTGTACAGGTGCACAGAATCCTGAAAGTTGGTACCAAGTTGATAAGGTTATAATGAAGGGTATAGTGTGTTAGCATTTATGGTAGAGGATTGAATTTCGGAGCCGGAGGAGATGTCATGTTTGCAACTGTACAAAACTCTGGTCGCGGTCGCCACTTGGAGTATTTGTACAGTATTAGTCGCCCCAAAACATTTTTTTATAGAAAGATGTGGCGGAATTGGAAAGGGTTACAGAGGAGGTTTACCAGTATGGTGGCCTGGTATGATGGGTAGCTCCTATGAGGAAAGACTAGGGACTTGAGGTTATTTTCATAGAGAGATAGAAGGCTAAGAGGTGACCTAATTGAGACATAAAACTGATCAGAGGGTTAGATAGGTGGATAGTGAGGCCTTTTCCTCAGATGGAGATGGATAACACGAAAGGACATAGCTTTAACTTAAGGGTGGTAGTTTAGGAGAGAGGCTATAGGTGGTTCTTACTCAGAGGATAGTTAAGGGCGTGGGAAGTTTTGGGGGAAAAAAAAACAACTGCCTGCAGCAGTGTGGATCGCCAAGTTTAAGGGCGTCAAATGGTCAGTGTTAGGCCATATGGATAGCATTGAATAGTTAGGATAGAGGGTCATAAAATTGGGACCATTGGTCGACACACATCGAGGGGCCGAAGGGCCCTGTACTGCGCTGTAAGTTCTATGTTCTATGTTCTATTAGACAGCATGTCCATATGAGCATCTGAGTAAATTGTCTGATTTCACCTCTCCTTCCCTTTCCCCATGGATTCTGCAAATGTTGTTTGTATGCGCATAAGAAACAATACTTTTTCACTGCATCGCCAATAAAATGTGTGATGAAAATGCTTCTACTACCAACCCCACGTGTTTAGATATTTGTGCATTAGTCTCCAAACACCTCAACTCAAGCTCTCGGTCATCACAACGAAATCCTCTCAATGTGTTGGAACGCATTCCAGAATGAGGCTATCATTCTACTCTGACGCGACAGGGACGCCCGGGAGTCACATGGGATTCAGGGGGGGTGGCTGCATGGCTACAGCAATCTGAGTTAGTTATAGGAGACAGACTAACAGTTGGACGGGATGTTTTTCAGAATGGAGATCTGTAACTAGCGTCGCATCCAGAGGGAAAAACAGTACCGGCACTGCTGTTATTTGTAGATTATATAATGATTTCTGGAGGAAAATGTTGGCTCGTTCCTGAAGTAAGTTTACAGCATAGCAGAAAGAATGTAGCTTTACTGGACATTGCTGGGATTGTCAGACAATACAATCGGGATAGAGATAGATTGGAGACTTGGGCACAGAAATGGCAGATGGATTTAATCCGGACAAGTGCAAGGTTGTTGCATTTTGAGGATTCAAATTCAGGAGTGAATTTTTCTACTATAAATGGCAGAACCTTCAGAAATTATAACATTCAGAGGGATCTGGGCAAGTCGAGTCCCCAGTTCCTAAAAGTGGCATCACAGGTTGCCAAGGTGACAAAAAGGCATATGGCTGCTTTGCTTATTCACCAGATGGAGTATTGATGTAAGGAGTTGGGAAAGATATTGCAGCTACATAAACTTTGGATCGCTGCGTTGGAGTATTGCGTGCAGTTCTGGTCAGAAGTACGTGGAACGTTTGGGAGAGAGTGCAAAGAATTTCACAGGATGTTGCTTGCCTGGTCCGAAGGTGCTGGCTATGAGGAAAGGATGAATAAACTAAGGATTGTTTTTCAATGGAAAGAGGAGGCTGAGAGGAGGACCTGATGGGCATCTACAAAAATTATGAGAAGCATAGACAGGGTGGATAGTCAGAGCTTTTCACAGGAGTGGAAGGTCAATTACACGTGGGCACGGTTAAAGATGAGAGGGAGAAAGTTGAAGGGAGATGTGCGGGGTAAGTTTTTCACACAGACATCTGGTAAGTTGCCTGGAATGTGTTGCCAGAGGAGTGGTATCAGAAGGCAGATTAGCAACGTTTAAGAAGCATCTGGATGGGATTAGATAGAGAGGGAATAGAGAGATAAAGACTCAAGCGGCAGAATTTTTCTTAGTTAGTTAGGACTTAGCTAGGAGAACTAGGAAGGGTATGAGAAGTCCTGGCATGTCGGCCCCTTTTTTTTTTTTTCAAAAACCCCTAGGAGTTGTACTCTTATTGAGAAATAAAAGAATGACCAGAGTGGGTTAGAGCCAGTCAAGCATAGTAATGGGAAACTTGCACATGGAGTCAGAAGAGATAGAGAGGTGATGATGAGTACTTTTCTTAGTGGTCACTAAGGAGAGGGGCCATGTTTTTAAGGATGAGAGTGTGATACAGGGCGATAGGATAGAGAGGGTAAATGTCTGATGGAAAATGTGATTAGCAATTTTGAAAAACCTGAGGGTCAACAAGCCCCTGGGCCAGATGCGATATATCCTAGGAATACTCTTGGGAGGAAGGGATAAGATGTGGAGTCTTAGCTTACGTCCCCACGTCCACGGGGAATTGTGATGTAGAGATGCAGCGTTGGACTGGGTAAACATGAGGGACCTGTTCGAGAACAGAACACCTCATTCACCTGTTGAGAGGTCGGAAACACTTTGAGCTTGTGAGTTTACTATAAAATAACTGGTTGGACTTAAACCTGTGTTGTGAGACTTCCCACGGAATTGTGCAGAGGCTAGAGATAATGAATGCTGTTCCTCTCTTCAAGAAAGGAAATAGGAATGATCTTGAAATATAGGCCAGTTAGTCTTACTTCAGTGGTCAGTCAGTTAAATGAAAAGCGTCCTGAGAGATAGGATTTATGACCATTGTAAAGATGGTCAGCTCCGGCGTTGGATTGGGGTGGTAAGAACTCAGTAAGAATTAGCAACACCAATTTATAAATCCAACCTAATTTATGACTATCAAATAAACATTGGATTATAATTGGTGTTGCTAATCTTACATTTGTAAAGATACAGATAATTACAGGATATCAGCATGGTTTTGTGAGGAAAAGTCTTTGCCTCACAAATTGATCAAAATTACTTGAGGAAGTAACTAAATGTGTGGATGAAGGTAGAGCAGTTGATGTTGTAACATGGAATTTAGTAAGCTGTTTGATAAGGCTCCATGGTTAAGACTCATGAAGAAAATTAAGGAGGTGTGGAGAGAAGGAAATAGGCAATTGGATAAGTAACGGCTCTTTCATAGAAGCCAGGAGGGTGATAGTGGATGGGAAAATTTCAGACTGGAGGCCAGTACAGCGGTCGTACCATAGGAATTCAGTGCCAGATCATTGTATTTAGATTTTTATCAAGAACTTAGAAAAGAGGACTGAAGGGTGGCGTCAGTAAATATTCTGATGGACACAAGATTGGTGGAGAGTGGATATGGTGGAGGGCTCTTGTAGGTTGCAAAGAGACATTGATTGGATGCAGAGCTGGGCAGAAAAGGAGCGATGGAGTTTAACCCTGATAAGTGTGAGGTGATTCATTTGGTAGAACAAACTTTGAATGTGGATTACAGGGCAACGGCAGGGTTCTAAGGAATGTGGAGAACAGGGAGATCTTGGGGTTTGTATCCACAGATCTTCGGAAGGTACCATTCAAGTGGATAGAACTCTGAAGAAGGCTTATACTATGTTAGCGTTTATCAATAGGGGATTAGTTTAAGAAGCGTGGAGTTAGCTGCAACTATACCAGAGTTGGTGAGACACATTGTGGATATTGGGTCCAGTTTGGTTAACCTTCACTATAAGAGGAGGTGGAAGCATTTGAGAGAGTGCAGAGGAGATTTACCAGGATGCTGCCCTGGTTTGGAGGGTAAGTTCTAGAGGAACAAGGTGAGGGAAGCAGGGCTTTTCTTTTGAACGGAGCGAGGATGAGAGGTGACCTTAATGAAAGGGTTATAACGTTGATGAAGAGGGATGATAGAGTGGGCACTCAGAGACATTTCCTCGGGTGGATGTGCTGTTATCGGGGGCCATAACTCTCAGGTTTGATAAGAACATAAGAAAAGGAGCAGGATTAGGCCATTCCAGCCCATCGAGCCTGCCCGCTATCAATAAGATCATGGCTGATCTGAAGTGGACAGTTTCACTTCCCCGCTTTATCCCGTAATGCTTAATTCCCTTGCTTTTAGAAATTCTATCTACCCGTGGACCTAAATATATTCAGCAAGGTAGTCTTACCACTTCAACTGGCGGGAAAATTCCAAAGATTCACCACCCTTTTTTCGAGTGAAGAAACTCTTCCTCTGATCTAAATCGCCCCACCCTATTTTGAGGCTGTGCCCTCTAGCCGCAATCCTTCTAAGTGGGAAGAATCTCTCTACCGCTACCCTATCCAATCCCTTCCCTATCATATATGTCTCTATAATATCCCTCTTAACAGGCTACTCAAAGAGTACAGACCCAGTCTATTCAATCTCTCCTTATAGGCTAACCCCCTCATCTCAGTATCAGTCTGGTGAACCTTCTCTGCACTCCCTCCAAGGCCAATATATCCTTCTGCAAAGCGGTACCAAACTGCACACAGTACTCCAGCTGCGGCCCTCCCAGCACCCTATAAGCTGCAACAGAACCTCCCTATTTTTATATTCTATCCCCTCGCTATAAAGGCCAACATTTCATTAGCCAGCCTTAATCACCTGCTGCACCTGCAACTGGGTTTGTGCGATTGTGCAGGTCCTCTGCACCATCACATGCTGCAGCTTTTGCCTTTTAAATAATAATCCTTCCTACTATTATTTCTACCGAAAGATAACCTCACACTTGCTAACAGTATACTCCATCTGCTCGGTCCTCGTCCACTCACTCAACCTATCCAGATCCCTCTGCAGGACTTTCCGCACCCTCTAAACAATTTGCTTTTCCACTCATCTTCGTGGTCATCAGCAAATTTCGTCATAACCTGCATCAGCCCCTTCCTCCAGATCATCTGTGCAAATGGCAAATAGTTGAGGCCCCAGCACCGATCCCGTGGGAACACTCCACTAGTCACCAGCTGCCAATCAGAATAGCACCCATTTATACCTACCCTCTGCTTCCTATTAGGCAACCAATTCTCTATCCAGTCTGATACACTACCCCCGACTCCACATGCACCTTAACCTTCTGCAGCAATCTTTTGTGAGACACCTTATCAAACACCTTTCTGGAAATCTAAAAACACCACAAACACCCGGTTTCCTCTGTCTATCGCCTAGTCAATCCTCATAGAAATGCAATAAATTCATCAAACACACGATTTCCCCTTTGAATCTGTGCTTTGTCTGCCTTGTCAAACCATTCTTTGTTTGAGGCTGCCTCGCTATTTTTCCCTTTGATGACAGATTCCCAGAATTTTTCCGACTACAGATATTAAACTAACTGGCCTATAATCCTGCCTTTTGTCTGCTATCTTTTTTAAAACAGCGGCATAACAATAGACGTTTTCCAATCTTCTAACACTTTCCCCGAGAAGTCCAGCGAATTTTATAAATAATTACTAAGGCATTACACTATCACCCTCTGCCATTTCTTTCAGAAACCCTCGGGATGCATCTCTATCCTGCGTCTCGGGAACTTGGCCACATTCAGCCATTAGTCTATCAAGCACTACCTCTCTAGAGACAGTAAATGCATTAAGGAGCTCATCTCTAACCATTCTTCTTATCTTAATAGGTGACAAACTAGTGTGTCCTCCTCCGTGAAGGACCAAAACAAAAATTGTTTAAAGCCTCAGCCATTTCCTCATGCCCACCACTAAATACCCCTCTCGCATCCTCCAAGGGTCTAACATTTGACATGCAGCTACGGGAGATATAGGAGGGATGTCCGAGATGATTCTTTACTCAGAGAGGGTTGGGTGTGGATACGCTGCCTACTGTGATAGTGGAGTCGGACACTTAGGAACTTTCACGTAGTTATTTTGGATAGGCACATGGAGCAGAATGATAGGGAGTGGGAAATAGCTTGATCTTTATTTCGGCCCATAGCTCCAGCACAGTATTGAGGGACAGAAGAGCCTGTATTATGCTGTAATGTTTCTATGTTCTCTCTTAGTGTTCTAGGATCTGAACTGCACTGACTCAGAGTGTGTAGTGGAGACAGGATTAACGCAGAGAGTGGTTAGGATCTGGAATGTTCTTCTCTTTTGACGAGTGCGGCTGGACACAGATTGAATTGTGATTTTCATGCAAAATTGGTTTGTGATCAGAAAAATATTGGGGAGTTATGTGGAAAGAGAGAGATTGGGGCACGGGTCGTGACCAAACTGCTCACATAGAGCTAGCACAGACGGTGAACAGGCTGAATGGCTGCTTTTTCTGGTGCTCGCTCTGTTCCAAGGCACCGTTCCTATGTAACTGACACTAAATTAACAATCTCCTTCTGTCCATTAGGGAAATGTTCCGGTCCTTTGACGAACAGGGATTTTTAACTCTGAGATCCTCGGCTTCCCCTGGCATGACTACATGCTCATAAACTACTCGGTGAAGCAACAGTGAGTATCAGTGAAGCAGTGCGGATCAGTGAGGACAGACAGTCAGTTATCAGTGAGATCCACAGTGAGGCAGTGAGGATCAGTGAGGCAGGCAGGAGTATCATGGAGGCAGGCAGTGAGTATCAGTGATAGCACGTTTGCGTATCTAGTGAGGCAGGCATGTGAGTATAGTGAGGCAGGCAGGAGTGCAGTGAGGTATCAGTGAGGCAGGCGGTGAGTATCAGTGAGGGCAGGCACGTGACGTATCATGTGAGGCAGGAGTATCAGTGAGGCAGGCAGTGAGTAGTTCAGTGAGAACAGTCTGTATCGTGAGGCAGGCGGTGAGGATCAGTGAGGGCAGGCAGTGAGTATCAGTGAGGAGTGAGTATCACGTGAGCAGGGCTAAGTGAGTATCAGTGAGGACAGTTCTGTATTCAGTGAGGAGGCAGTGGAGTATCATTGTGATGCTAGTGAGTATCAGTGAGGCAGGCGTGAGTATCAGTGAAGCAGTAGCGTATCAGGAGGAAGGACAGTGAGTATCAGTGAGGGCAAGCAGGTGAGTATCAGTGGAGGCAAGCATTGAGAGTATCAGTGAGGCAGGTAGTGAGTAAGTGAGGCAAGCAGTGAGTATTAGTGAGGGCCAAGCAGTGAGTATCAGTGAGGCAAGGCAGTGAGTATCAGTGAGGCCAAAGCAGTGAGTATCAGTGAGGCACGTGAGTATCAGTTGAGGCAGGCATGTGAGTATCAGTGAGGCATTGAGTATCAGTGAGGCCAGGCAGTGAGTATCAGTGAGGCAGGCAGTGAGTCATCAGTGCAGGCACGTGAGATCAGGAGGCAGGCAGTGAGTATCAGTGAGGCACTGCAGTGAGTATTCAGTGAGGCAAGCAGTGAGTATCAGTGGGCAAGCAGTGGAGTATCCGTGAGGCAGGTAGTGAGTATAGGAGGCAAGCATGTTTGGGAGTATCAGTGACGGCAAGCAGTGAGTATCTACGGTGAGGCAAGCGTGAGTATCAAGTAGGAGGCAGTGAGTATAGTGAGGCAGGCTCGTGACTATCGTGAGCAGTTGTTGTATCAGTTGAGGAGGCGGTGAGTATCAGTGAAGCAGTGACGATATCATGTGCACAGCAGTATCAGTGACGGCAGCAGTGAGTATCAGTGAAGGCAGGCGGTGAGTAATCAGTTAAGCAGTCATCAGTGAGGCAGGCAGGAGTATCAGTGAGCAGGCATGTGAGTATTAGTGAAGCAGGCAGGTAGTGAAGTCACAGTGAGACAGTGAGTATCATGTGAGGCAGGCAGTGAGTTACATCAGTGAGACCAGGGTGAGTATCAGTGAGGAATGCAGTGAAGCAGTGAGTATTAGTGGGCAGGCTAGCATCAGTGAGTATTCAGTGAGACAGTCTGTATCATTGCAAGGCAGGCACGGGAGTATAGTGAGGCACTGCATCGTGGAGTATCAGTGAAGCAGTGATATCACGTGAGACAGTGCAGTATCATGTGAGGCAGCAGTGAGGATCAGTGAAGCGTGAGTAGCAGTGAGGGCATGCAGTGAGTATCAGTGAAGCAGTGAGTAGCAGTGAGGCAGGAGTCGAGTATTAGTGAGACAGTGGACGATCAGTGGGGGGAGGGGGGCAGGCAGTGAGTATCAGTGAAGCAGTGAGTATCAGTGTGAGGAAGCACGTGAGTATCAGTGCAGGCAGCAGTGAGTATCAGTGAGGAAAGCATGTGAGTATCAGTGGAGGCAGGCAGTGAGTATCAGTGAGGCAGGCAAGTGAGTTCAGTGAGGCAAGCAGTGAGTATCAGTGAAGGCAAGCAGGAGTATCAGTGAGGCAGGCAGGAGTATTCAGTGACGGCAAGCAGTGAGTAATCAGTGAGGCAAAGCATGTGAGTATCAGTGAGGCAGGCAGTGAGTATTAAGTGAAGCAGGCAGTCAGTGAGTATCAGTGAGACAGTGAGCCAGTATCAGTGAGGCAGGCAGTGAGTATCAGTGAGGACAGTGAGTATCATGTGAGGTCATGCAGTGAGTATCAGGACAGCAGGTATGTGAGTAGTATCACGTGAAGGCCAAGCAGTGAGTATCAGTGAGGCATGCAGTGAGTATCAGTGAAGCAGGTGAGTATAAGTGAGGCATGCAGTGACGTATCAGTGAACGCAGTGAGTATTAGTGAGGCAGGCAGTGAGTATCCAGGGAGACCAGTCTGTATCAGTGAGGCAGGCAGTGAGTATCAGTTGAAGCATGTGAGTATCAGGTGAGGCAAGCAGTGGTAATTCAGTGAGGCAGGCCGTGAGTCACCATCAGTGAGGCAGGCAGTGAGTATTCACGTGAAGGCAAGCAGTGAGTATCAGTGAGGCAGGCAGAGTGAGTATCACGTGAGGCAAGCAGTGAGTATCAGTGAGGCAAGCAGTGAGTATCAGTGAGGCAGGCAGTGAGTATCAGTGAGGCAAGCAGTGAGTGTACAGTGAGGCAAGCAGTGAGTATCAGTGGGCAGGCAGTGGGAGTATTAGTGAGGCAGGAGGCCAGTGAGTTATCAGTGAGACAGTCTGTATCAAGTGGACAGGCAGGGCAGCTCATAGTGGACAGCAGTGAAGTATTCAGTGACAGGGCAGGCACCGTGAGTATCAGTGAAGCAGTGAGTATCGTGAGGCAAAGCATTGTGGAGTATCAGGAGCAAGGAAAGTGAGTATTAGTGAGGCAGGCAGTGAGTATCAGTGAGACAGTCTGTATCAGTGAGGCAGGCCAGTGAGTATCATTGAGCAGCAGTGAGGACAAGCACGTGAGTATCAGGAGGAAGGATTAGTGTGAGATCAGTGAGGCAAGCAGTGAGTATCAGTGAGGCAAGCAGTGAGTATCAGGGAGGCAGGCAGTGAGTATCAAGTGAGGCAGGCAGTGAGTAATCAGTGAGGCAGGCCAGTGAGTTCAGTGAAAGGCAGTATCAGTGAGGCAGGCAGTGAGTATCATTGAGGCAGGCAGTGAGTACAGGAAGCGTTGTGAGTATCAGTGACGCCAAGCAGTGAGTATCAGTGAGGCCAGGCAGTGAGTATCAGTGAGGCAGGCATGTGGAGTATCAGTGAGACAGTGAGTATCAGTGAGGCAGGCAGTGAGTATCAGTGAGGCAGGCAGTTGAGTATCAGTGAGAACAGGGAGTATCAGTGAGGCAGGCAGTGAAGGATCAGTGCGGCAGGCATGTGGAGATCAGTGAGGACAGTGAGTATCAGTGAGGAAGGCAGTGAGTATCAGTGAGGCAGGCAGTGAGTATCAGTGAAGCAGTGAGATCAGTGAGGCAGGACAGTGAGTATGACGTGAGGCAGGCAGAGTGAGTTATCAGTGAGGCAGGCAGTGTATGTAGCAGTGAAGCCCAGTATCAGTGAGGCAGCAGTGAGTACAGTGCAGGGCAGGCAGTGAGTATCAGTGAAGCAGGCGTATCAGTGAGGGCAGGCGTGAGTACATTGAGCAGGCAGTGATTATCAAGTGTGAATCAGTGCGTATCAGTGAGTCAGGGCAGTGAGTATCAGTGAAGCAGTGCGTATCAGTGAGGCAGGCCCCCCCCTCCCCCATGAGTATCAGTGAAGCAGTGCGGATAGTGATGGCAGGCATAGTGAGTATCAAGTAGAGGCAATGGCAGACAGTGAGTATCAGGAGGCAGTGAGTATCAGTTGAGGAGGCAGTGAGTATCAGTGAAGCAGTGCGTATCAGTGAGGCACGCAGTGAGTATCAGTGAAGCAGTGAGTATCAGTGAAGCACGGCGTATCAGTGAACAGTTGAGTCATCAGTGAGCAGTCGCGTACAGTGAGGCAGGCAGTGAGTATCAGTGAGGAAGGCTTTGTGAGTATCAGTGAGGCATGAGGAGTATTCAGTGAAGAAGTGATATCAAAAAAGTGCAAGCCAGTGCGTATCAGTGCGACCCAGTGAAGTAATCAGTGAAGACAGTGCGTATCAGTGAGGCAGGCATGGTATGAGTATCAGTGAGGCAGGCACGTGAGTATCAGTGAGGCAGGAGTGGTATCAGTGAGGCAGGCAGTGAAGTATCAGTAGCATGGCAAGTGCGTATCAGTGAGGCAGGCAGTGAGTATCAGGAAGCAGTGCGTATCACAGTGAGGCAGGCAGTGGTATCGTGAGGCAGGCATTTGAGTTGGTGCGTATCAGGAGGCACGCTAGTGGTTATCAGTGAGGCAGGCAGTGAGTATCAGTGAAGCAGTGGTATCAGTGAGGGCAGGAGTGAGTATCAGTGAGGCAGGCAGTGAGGATCAGTGAGGCAGACAGTGAGTATCGTGAAGCAGTGCGTATCAGTGAGGAGGCATCGCCGAGTATCAGTGAGGCAGGGCAGGAGTATCAGTTGAGGCAGGCACGTGAGTATCAGTGAGGCAGGCAGTGAGTATCATTCGTGTGATGAATTCGCCTGTCGCAGTGAGGCATTTTATATTGATTTGAACAGAAATGATTTTAGGAACAACATTCGGAATACTCAGCAAGTCTGGCAGCGTCTGCTGAGAGAGAGAAAGAGTTAACCAGAGTTAGGGAATGGGTTTGGATCGACACCTTATTGGATTCTCTCTGTAAATAGAACATAGAAAATTACAGGCAGAAAAGGCCCTTCAGCCTTCAACGTTGCGCCGAATCCACTTAGGAAAAGCAATGACCCTACTAACCTAAACCATTCCCTTTTCTCCATAAACTTATCACTACTAACCTCTTAAACTGCCACCAAACTTGGCGCATCTACAACTGCTAGCAGGCAGGGCATTCCAAACCCGTACCACCCTCTGGGTAAAGAACCTGCCTCTGACATCCGTCCTATAACCCACCACCCCTTAATTTAAAGCTATGTCCTCGTGCTAGTTTTCTCCATCCGAGGAAAACAGGCTACACTGTCCACCCTATCTAAAACATCTAATCAATCTTATATGTTTCAATAAAGGTCTCCTCTTAGCCGCCTTCTTTCTAACGAAACAACCACAATCCCTCAGCCACATTCCTGGTAAACCTCCTCTGTACCCTCTCCAATGCCTCCACATCTTTCTTATAATGTGGCGACCAGAACTGCACACAATACTCAGTGTGGCCGCACTAGAGTTTTGTACAGTTGCAACATGACGTTGCGGCTCCGAAATTCAATCCCTGCTACCAATGGAGCCTGACGGAGATTTGGAGAGGTACTGAATAAATATTTCTCTTCGGTATTCACGCAGGGTGATGTAAATGTAGTTATGGAGAACACTGAGGTACAGGGTAGCAAACTGGAAGGATCGAAGTAGATAGGGAGATGTGCTAGAATTCGCGAGGGTTTGAAGTTGGATAAGTCCCCTTGGGCCGACGGGATTTACCCTAGGATTCTCTGGGAGGAAAGAGAGGAGATTGCAGAGCCTCTGGCTCTGATCTTCAGGTCGTCGTTGGTTACGGGTGTGGTTCGGAGGACTGGAGGATAGCGAATGTGGTCCCGTTGTTCAAGAAGGGGAAGAGAGACCTTCCAGGGAATTATAGGCAGTGAGTCTTACTTCTGTGGTGGGCAAAGTATTGAGAGATAATTAGGGATAGGATTTATAGTTATTTAGAGAGTAATGAATTGATTGGAGATAGTCAGCATGGTTTTTGTGAAGGGTAGGTCGTGCCTTACTAACCTCATTGAGTTTTTTGAAAAAGTGACTAAGGAGGTGGATGGGGTAAGGCGGTTGATGTGGTATATATGGACTTTAGTAAGGCGTTGATAAGGTGGCCCATGGAAGACTTCTGCAGAAAATGCAGATGTATGGGATTAGAGGGTGATTTAGCTAATTGGGTTAGGATTGGCTAGCAGATAGAAGACGAGGGTGGTGGTTGATGGGAGATATTCATCTTGGATTCGGTGACAAGTGGTGTACTCAGGGGTCTGTTTTGGGGCCCCTGCTGTTTGTAATTTTTATAAATGATCTGGATGAGGGTATGATGATGGATTAGTAATTTTGCAGATGACACTAAAGTCGGTGGAGTGGTAGATAGTGAAGAGGGGTGTTATAGTTTGCAGAGGGACTTGGACAAGTTGCAGAGCTGGGCCGAGAGGTGGCAAATGGAGTTTAATGTGGAAAAGTGTGAGGTAATGCACTTGGCAGAAATAATAAATGTGTAGAGTATAGGGCTAATGGTAGGATTCTTAGTAGTCTAGATGAACAGAGGGATCTTGGTGTGTATGTGCATAGATCCCTGAAAGTAGGCAGTCAGGTCGAGAAGGTTGTTAGGAAGGCATATGGAGTCTTGGCTTTTATGGTAGGGGATTGAATTTCGGAGCCGCAACATCATGTTGCAACTGTACAAAACTCTAGTGCGGCCGCACTTGGAGTATTGTGTGCAGTTCTGGTCCCCGCATTATAAGAAAGATGTGGAGGCTTGGAGAGGGTACAGAGGAGGTTTACCAGGATGTTGCCTGGTATGGAGGGCAGGTCTTATGAGGAGAGGCTGAGGGATTTGAGGTTGTTTCGTTAGAAAGGAGGCGGCTAAGAGGGGACCTAATCGAAACATATAAATGATTAGAGGTTAGATAGGGTGTGACAGTGATAGCCTTTTTCCTAGGATGGAAAAAGCTAGCACGAGGGGAACAGCTTTAAATTAAGGGGTGATAGTTATAGGACGGATATCAGAGGCAGGTTCTTTACCCAAAGGGTGGTTCGGGAGTGGAATGCCCTGCCTGCAGCAGTTGTAGTGCGCCAAGTTTGTGGCGTTTAAGAGGTTAGTGATAAGTATATGGAAGAGAAGGAATGGTTAGTTTGGAGGGCATTGCTTTTTATATTGTCCGTCGGCGCAACCATCGAAGGCCGAAGGGCCTGTCTGTGCTGTAATGTTCTATGTTCTATAAAGCTAACACTCCATATGCCTCTTAACAACCTAGCGCACTTGATTGCCAACTTAAGGGGTCTATGCACATATACAAACCAAGATCCCTCTGTTCTTCAACACTATTGAGAGTCCTACCATTAGCCACTATACTCTACACATTTGATATTCCTGCCAAAGTGAATTACCTCCACTTTTTCCACATAAACTCTATTTGCCACCTACTCGGCCCAGCTCTGCAACTTGTCAAGTCTCTCTGCAAACTATAACACCCTCTCTTCACTATCTACCACTCCACCGGGACTTTAGTGTCATCCGCAAAATTTACTAATCCATCCTCAATACCTCATCCAGATCAATTATAAAAAATTACACGAAGGAGGGGCCCCAAACCAGATCCCTGAGGTACACCACTAGTAACCGAACCCACGATGAATATCATTACCATCAACCACCACCCTCTGTCTTCTATCTGCTAGCCAAATTCCTAATCCAATATCTAAATCACCCTCAATCCCACTACACATCTGCATTTCTGCAGAAGCCTTCCATGGGCACACCTTATCAACGCCTTACTAAAGTCCATATATACCACATCAACTGCCTTACCCCCATCCACCTCTTTGTTCACTTTTTCAAACACAATCAATAACATTAGTAAGGCACAACCTACCCTTCACAAAAAACCATGCCTGATTTATCCCCAATCAATTCATTTCTCTCTAAATAACTATAAAATCCTATCCCTAATAATTCTCTCCAATACTTTGCCCACAACAGAAGTAAGACTCACCGGCCTATAATTCCCCAGAAAGTCTCTCTTCCGCTTCCTGAACAATGGGACCACATTCGCTATCTCCAGTCTTCCGGCACTATAACCCTGTACCAACGACGACCTGAAGACCAGAGCCAGAGGCTCTGCAATCGCTCTCTCGCCTCCCAGAGAATCCTAGGGTAAATCCCGTCCGGCCCAGGGGACTTATCCAACCTCAACCCTCAAGAATATCTAGCACATCCTTCCCTTATCTACTTCAAACTTTCCAGTTTGCAACCCTGTACCTCAGTGTTCTCCAAACTACATTTTTACATCTCCATGCCGTGAATAAGAAGAGAAAAGTATTTATTCAGTGCCTCTCCAATCTCTTCAGGCTCCACGCACAACTTCCCAACTGCTGTCTATGACTGGCCCTAACCTTGCCCTAACCAAATTCTTATTCTTAACATAAATTTTTAAAGAAAGCTTTAGGATTCTCCTGGATCCTATCAGCCCAAGTTCTTTCTCGTGTTCCCCTTATTAGCTCTCCTCAACTCAATCTTAGCTCCCTCATGGCTAATCTAAGCTTCCATTGCACAACCGACGCCTTCAAGCCTCATCTTGAACATAAGCCTCCTTTTTCCTTTGAACTAGCAAATTAACTTTTTTTAGTTACCGCAGAGGGTGAATGTTTCTTCGCCACTTGCTCTCCATTGGAGATTGCCAGCAGCTTGCAGTTAATTTTGCTGTTATCCCATTAACATAAATATAAAACCCTCACGGTCCATGGAGAGCTTTTTTTCAGTGGGAGAAGATTTTATAAACAATAGATTAAACATTCCGGCTGTTAGTCCAGTGGTTGTTGGGAAATGCTGAATGCCAGCCAGTCTGGCTGGTTGGATTGTTGACCTCAGCAAGTGGGGAATATTAAGACGATGCCAGCTTGCAAGCAGGCTGGATTGGCTGCGTGAGCAGGACTACTAGTCCGTTCTCATTGCTGAGCATGGTTCAGACAAGCTGCAGGTTTCCAGAAAGGGAAGCGGTTTGCAAGAGGATTGGTCAGTCTGACTGGAAAAATAAAAAAGTGTACGGTGAGTTTGACTTGAAAAGCGGGATCTGAAATCTTGGAGTTTCAGAACAAGCTGGAAGTAAAGTCGGCCGAGGACCGGACTTGAGCAGGATTTTTTCAGGAAGGACAGGCAAACTGTTAACTTGGTATTTGAACGTCTCAACAACTGCAGTGAGAATGTCAATTGACAAGATGCTGACCGTGTCAACCTCACAAGGGCCTCCAAGTCTTGTGCCCCTCCCCCCTCTTCAAACCATTTTTGGTTAAAACCTCTGGGGAAGGGACTTCTGAAGGCACAGTTTGGGGACGAGGCCAAAGATTTAAGAAGGGGCGGTAGTGGTTCACGTGGCTGCACCCCTTCACCAAGGCTTCCAGGGGGAAACCCTGGGATTCAGTTCCGGGGCCTTTTTTCAAAAGGGTCACTTGTTTCTGTGGGGCCAGGTTTGGAACATTTTTCTGCCCTGTTTGGGGCTGTGTGGGTTTCCGGGCCCCAAGTCCAAAAAGATGGTTGATTTAGGTTTTAGGGGTTGGGATTGGCCCAATGCTAAATTGTCCCTTAGGTGTCCAAAAACATATGTTTGGGTCGGATAGGGGGGGATTAAGGGGGTTAAGGTAAAATATATTTTGGGTTCAGGGGAATTTTAAGGGGGCAGGGGGGGGCAAGGCCCTGGATAATTACAACCACTGGGTCACCCAGGAGACGTTGGGGACCCCTCCCACAGGGAAATATGATGGGTCAACTGCCCTCTTTCTGATAAGGGACAATAGAGGCCAGAATTTACCAAGGCCAGTGTGGGTCTCTGGAAGTGCATTTCCGATTCAAAGCAGTGAGGGGCCTAAAAAACCAAAGTTTCAATGTCTACCCAGTTTTTTTTGCACTTCTTCCAAACAAACGGAATTGAAAAAAAAACACCTGCCCTTTGGATATTTTCAAAGAAAACAACACAAATGCTGATTAGTCTTGGATTGACATGTTAAAAATCCTTCAAATGAAATTAATGGGGGATGGACAAAAGGGAAGCAAGATTTCAAATTGGATTGAACTGTTTCTAAGCAAAAAAACAGAGATTCAAGGGGGGAAGAATCCCAAGGGCTTTTTAAGGGGGCATTATATTAAGGAACAAAAGCGGATAGCTAGAGAAAAAGAGTAGGGGCCCCACTCAAGGGGATATGGGAGGGGGAAAAGGTTATAACTGACTGCCAACTAGAGGTGAGGCTACATTGGATTTGGTGGCTGGGCAATGAGGCCAGGGTGGGGGGGGGGGACCAGGTGTTTAGGCTTGGAAAGTTTAGTGAAACATTTTGTGATAATGACCACAATTCGGTTACGTTTTCCACCTTAGTGATGGACAGGGATAGCATGAAGGGCGAGTAGTTATAGCTGGGGGCAGGGTAATTATGCTGGGCCATCAAAGAGAAATTAGGTGCCATTTGGACTAGGGCGAATAAGGGGAATTTAGGGTGGGCGTGGTTAGATTGGGACTACTAGGGAAACACACTACAGGGGGGATTGGGGAAACATCTGGAATGTGGTGCTTATTCAAGGGGGAGCCAAGCTGCTGAAGAGTCCCTGATAAGTATTCCCTGTCAGGCAGGGGAGGAAATGGACGAGTAAGAGAGCCTTGGTGTATCGAAAAAGAGTTGATTTGCTGGTAAGAAGAAAAAGGAGGCTTATGTCAGGATGAGGCTTGAAGGCTCAGATAGTGCAATGGATAGCTATAGATTAGCTAGGAAGGAGGTAAAAAGTGAATTGAGGAGAGCTAAGAGGGGACACGAGAAGATGTTGGCTGATAGGATTAAGGAGAATCCTAAAGCTTTCTTTCGATATGTTAAGAAGAAGATTGGTTAGGGCAAGATTAGGGCCAGTCATAGACAGCAGGTGGGAAGTTGTGCGTGGAGCCTGAAGAGATTGGTGAGGCACTGAATAAATATTTCTCTTCGGTATTCACGCAGAGTGCTGGAAATGTAGCTATGGAGAGCACTGAGGTACAGGGTTGCAAATTGGGGTATTGTAGTAGATAGGGAGGATGTGTTAGAAATTCTCGAGGGTTTGAAGTTTGGATAAGTCCCCTGGGCCGGACGGATTTACCCTAGGATTCTCTGGGAGGCAGAGAGGAGATTGCAGAGCCTCTGGCTCTGATCTTCAGGTCCTCGTTGTTTACGGGTGTGGTTCCGGAGGACTGGAGGATGCGAATGTGGTCCCATTGTTTAAGAAGGGGAAGAGAGACCTTCCTGGGAATTATGGCCAGTGAGTCTTCTTCTGTGTGGGCAAGTTTGGAGAGAATTATTAGGGATAGGATTTATAGTTATTTAGAGAGAATGAATTGTTTGGGGATAGTCAGCATGGTTTCGTGAAGGGTAGGTCATGCCTTACTAACCTCATTGAGTTTTTTGAGAAAGTGACCAGGGAGGTGGATGGGGGTAGGGCGGTTGATGTAGTATATATGGACTTTAGTAAGGCTTTTGATAAGGTGGCCATGGAAGACTTCTACAGAAAATGCAGATGTGTGGAATAGAGGGTGATTTGGCTAATTGGATTAGGAATTGGCTGGCAGATAGAAGACAGAGGGTGGTGGTTGATGGGAGATATTCATCGTGGAGTTCGGTGACGAGTGGTGTGCCTCAGGGGGTCTGTTTTGGGGCCCCTGCTGTTTTGTAATTTTTATAAATGATCTGGATAGGGTATTGAGGGATGGATCAGTAAATTTGCAGATGATACTAAAGTTGGTGGTGTGGTAGATAGTGAAGAGGGTGTTTTAGTTTACAGAGTGACTTGGACAAGTTGCAGAGCTGGGCCGAGGTGGCAAATGGAGTTTAATGTGGAAAAGTGTGAGGTAATGCACTTTGGCAGGAACAATAAATGTGTAGAGTATAGGGCTAATGGTAGGGCTCTTAATAGTGTTGAGGACAGAAGGATCTTGGTGTATGTGTCAATAGATCCCTGAAAGTAGGCAGTCAAGTGGATAAAGTTTAAGAAGGCATATGGAGTCTTAGCTTTTATTGGTAGGGGATTGAATTTAGGAGCCGCAGCATCATGTTGCAGCTGTACAAAACTCTAGTGCGGCCGCACTTGGAGTATTGTGTGCAGTTCTGGTCGCCACATTATAAGAAAGATGTGGAGGCATTGGAGAGGGTACAGAGGAGGTTTACCAGGATGTTGCCTGGTATGGAGGGCAGGTCCTATGAAGGAGAGTTTGAAGGATTTGAGGTTGTTTTCGTTAGAAAGGAGGCGGCTAAGAGGGGAATCTTATTGAAGCATATAAGATGATTAGAGTTTAGATAGGGTGGACAGTGATAGCCTTTTTCTAGGATGGAGAAAGCTAGCACGAGGGGACACAAGCTTTAAATTAAGGGGTATGAGTTATAGGACGGATATCAGAGGTAGGTTCTTTACTCAAAGAGTGATTAGGGAGTGGAATGCCCTGCCCTGCAGCTGTTGTAGATGCGCCAAGTTTGGTGGCGTTTAAGAGGTTATTGATAGTATGGATGAGAAGGAATGGTTTAGTTAGGAGGGGCATTGCTTTTTATTTTGGTCGGCACAACATCGAAGGCCGAAGGGCCTGTTCTGTGCTGTATTGTTCTATGTTCTAGTTTCTATAATTCCCTGGAAGGTCTCTCTTCCCCTTCTTAAACAATGGGACCACATTCGCTATCCTCCAGTCCTCCGGAACCACACCCGTAACCAACGAGGACCTGAAGATCAGAGCCAGAGGCTCTGCAATCTCCTCTCTTGCCTCCCAGAGAATCCTAGGGTAAATCCCGTCCGGCCCAGGGGACTTATCCAACTTCAAACCCTCGAGAATTTCTAACACATCCTCCCTATCTACTACAATACTCCCCAATTTGCAACCCTGTACCTCAGTGCTCTCCACAGCTACATTTCCAGCACTCTGCGTGAATACCGAAGAGAAATATTTATTCAGTGCCTCGCCAATCTCTTCAGGCTCCACGCACAACTTCCCACTGCTATCTATGACTGGCCCTAATCTTGCCCTAACCAATCTTCTATTCTTAACATATCGAAAGAAAGCTTTAGGATTCTCCTTAATCCTATCAGCCAACATCTTCTCGTGTCCCCTCTTAGCTCTCCTCAATTCACTTTTTACCTCCTTCCTGGCTAATCTATAGCTATCCATTGCACTACCTGAGCCTTCAAGCCTCATCCTGACATAAGCCTCCTTTTTCTTCTTAACCAGCAAATCAACTCTTTTCGTACACCAAGGCTCTCTTACTCGTCCATTTCCTCCCTGCCTGACAGGGACATACTTATCAAGGACTCTCAGCAGCTGCTCCTTGAATAAGCACCACATTCCAGATGTTCCCAGTCCCTGTAGTTCCCTAGTCCAATCTACGCACCCTAATTCTCTCCTGATGGCCTCATAATTACCCTTCCCCCAGCTATAACTACTGCCCCCAGCTTCATGCCTATCCCTGTCCATCACTAAGGTGAACGTAACCGAATTGTGGTCATTATCACCAAAATGTTCACTAACTTCCAAGCCTAACACCTGGTCTGGCTCATTGCCCAGCACCAAATCCAATGTAGCCTCACCTCTAGTTGGCAGTAGTATAACTTCCCTCCATATCCCTTGAGTGGGCCTACTCTTTCTCTAGCTATCCTCTTTGTTCTTAATATATGCTTAAAAGCCTTGGGATTCTCCTTGATCCTGTTTGCTAAGACATTTCATCATTTGATCTTGCTCCTTGTCATCCCATAATTTATTGAATGATTTAACATGTCAATCCAGATATCAGCATTTTGTTTCTTGAAAATATCAAAGGGCAGTTTTCATTCGTGTTGAGAAGTGCACGGTAGACATTGAACTTGGTTTTTAGGCTCACTGCTGAATAGGATGCCTTCCAGAGACACACTGGCCTTGGAAATTCTGGCCTCCGTCTTATCAGAAAGAGGGCAGTTGACCCATCATATCTGTGTCAACTCTCTGACAGTGTGTATTATCCAGGGCTGCCCCCTGCCCTATCCCTGAACCACATATATTTACCCCGTTAATCCCCCTAGCCTACCAAACATATGTTTGGACACTAAGGGACAATTTAGCATGGCCAATCCACCCTAACCTATACATCTTTGGACTTGGGCAGGAAACCCACACAGACACAGGGAGAATGTTCAAACTGCACACAGACAGTGACTTGAGGCCGGAACTGAATCCAGGTCCCTGGAGCTGTGAGGCAGCCACGTGAACCACTACCCCATCTTAATCTGGGCTCCCAAACTTGCTCAGAGTCTTCCAGAGGTTTCATGGTTGAGACTTGGAGGCCTTAGTTAGGTTGACAAGGTCAGCATCTTGTCATTGACATTCTCCTGCAGTTGTTGAGCTGCAAATACCAAGTTAACAGTTGCCTGTCCTTCCTGAAAAATCCTGCTCTCGCCGACTATTACTTCCAGCTTGTTCTGAAACTCAAGATTTCAGAGCCCACTTTTCAAGTCAAACTCACGTACACTTTTATTTCCAGTCGGACTGACCAATCCTCTTGCACCGCTTCCCTTTCTGTGAAACCTGCAGCTTGTCTGAACCATGCTCAGCAATGAGAACGGACTAGTGTCCCGCTCACAGCCAATCCCAGCCTGCGTGCAAGCTGGCATCTCATTCATATTCCCACGTTGCTGAGGTCACAATCCAACCAGCAGACTGGCTGGCATTCAGCATTCCCAACCCACTGGACTAACAGTCAGGAATGTTTAATCTATTGTTATAAAATCTTCTCCCACTGAAAAAAGCTCTCCATGGACCGTGAGGTTTATATTTATGTTAAATGGGATAACAGCAAAATACTGCAGCTGCTGGCAATCTCCAACTGGAGAGCAAGTGCGAGAAACATTCACCATCTGCGGTATACTAAAAAAGTTAATTTGCTAGTTAAAAGGAAAAAGGAGGCTTATGTCAGGATGAGGCTTGAAGGCTCGGTTAGTGCAATGGATAGCTATAGATTAGCCAGGAGGGAGCTAAAGAGTGAGTTGAGGAGAGCTAAAAGGGGACACGAGAAGACTTTGGCTGATAGGATCAAGGAGAATCCTAAAGCTTTCTTTAGATATGTTAAGAATAGAAGATTGGTTAGGGCAAGATTAGGGCCAGTCATAGACAGCAGTGGGAAGTTGTGCGTGGAGCCTGAAGAGATTGGAGAGGCACTGAACAAATATTTCTCTTCGGTATTCACGCAGGGAGATGTAAATGTAGTTGTGGAGAACACTGGGATACAGGGTTGCAAACTGGAAAGTATTGAAGTAGATAAGGAGGATGTGCTAGATATTCTTGAGGGTTTGAAGTTAGATAAGTCCCCTGGGCCGGACGGGATTTACCCTAGGATTCTCTGGGAGGCGAGAAAGGCGATTGCAGAGCCTCTGGCTCTGGTCTTCAGGTCGTCGTTGGTTACGGGTATAGTGCCGGAAGACTGGAGGATAGCGAATGTGGTCCCATTGTTCAAGAAGGGGAAGAGAGACTTTCTGGGGAATTATAGGCCGGTGAGTCTTACTTCTGTTGTGGGCAAAGTATTGGAGAGAATTATTAGGGATAGGATTTATAGTTATTTAGAGAGAAATGAATTGATTGGGGATAGTCAGCATGGTTTTGTGAAGGGTAGGTCGTGCCTTACTAACCTTATTGAGTTTTTTGAAAAAGTGACCAAAGAGGTGGATGGGGGTAAGGCAGTTGATGTGGTATATATGGACTTTAGTAAGGCGTTCGATAAGGTGGCCCATGGAAGGCTTCTGCAGAAAATGCAGATGTATGGGATAGAGGGTGATTTAGCTAATTGGATTAGGAATTGGCTAGCAGATAGAAGACAGAGGGTGGTGGTTGATGGGAGATATTCATCGTGGAGTTCGGTTACTAGTGGTGTACCTCAGGGATCTGGTTTGGGGCCCCTGCTGTTTGTAATTTTTATAAATGATCTGGATGAGGGTATTGAAGGATGGATTAGTAAATTTGCGGATGACACTAAAGTCGGTGGAGTGGTAGATAGTGAAGAGGGGTGTTATAGTTTGCAGAGAGACTTGGACAAGTTGCAGAGCTGGGCCGAGAGGTGGCAAATGGAGTTTAATGTGGAAAAGTGTGAGGTAATTCACTTTGGCAGGAATATCAAATGTGTAGAGTATAGGGCTAATGGTAGGACTCTCAATAGTGTTGAAGAACAGAGGGATCTTGTGTGTATATGTGCATAGACCCCTGAAAGTTGGCAATCAAGTCGATAAGGTTGTTAAGAAGGCATATGGAGTGTTAGCTTTTATAGAACATAGAACATTACAGCACAGAACAGGCCCTTCGGCCTTCGATGTTGCGCCGACCAATATAAAAAGCAATGCCCTCCAAACTAAACCATTCCCTTCTCTTCCATATACTTATCAACTAACCTCTTAAACGCCACCAAACTTGGCGCATCTACAACCGCTGCAGGCAGGGCATTCCACTCCCGAACCACCCTTTGGGTAAAGAACTGCCTCTGATATCCGTCCTATAACTATCACCCCTTAATTTAAAGCTGTGTCCCCTCGTGCTAGCTTTTTTCATCCTAGGAAAAAGGCTATCACTGTCCACCCTATCTAAACCTCTAATCATCTTATATGTTTCGATCAGGTCCCCTCTTAGCCTCCTCCTTTCTAACGAAAACAACCTCAAATCCCTCAGACTCTCCTCATAAGACCTGCCCTCCATACCAGGCAACATCCTGGTAAACCTCCTCTGTACCTCTCCAATGCCTCCACATCTTTCTTATAATGTGGGGACCAGAACTGCACACAATACTCCAAGTGCGGCCGCACTAGAGTTTTGTACAGTTGCAACATGACGTTGCGGCTCCGAAATTCAATCCCTCTACCAATAAAAGCCAAGACTCCATATGCCTTCCTAACAACCTTCTCGAACTGACTGCCTACTTTCAGGGATCTATGCACAGACACACCAAGATCCCTCTGTTCATCTAGACTACTAAGAATCCTACCATTTGCCCTATACTCTACACATTTATT